>SJOL01006407.1:56257-399693 GCA_004794785.1 Opisthorchis felineus | reverse complement strand
TTTTGTAGAGGGCACACAATTTTTCTAATCAAAATACATTTGAAAAAACTGAAAAAATGGTCCGTATGATGGGATGATCGTTGTTGAAATCTGGACCACACAACAAGGGCATTTAAACTAGCGTGACTTGGTGGTTTTCCGGAGATACTTATACGTGAACGCTTCGTAAGTCTCAGCATATTAGCACAACCTACGTGACATAAACGGGAACGATACGAGCTAGCTGTATGATTGTCGGCCTCCGGTTAGAATAAACGTTCCATACGACGATACCGAAGACAAACTTATTGTGCTCGTCACATTTGAGATCCATTCAACCAACCGCGCAAGATCAAGCATCATGTCACTCCCAAAAATAAATTACAGACTGCATCACCTACCATCATTGGTATTGCTTTTTCTGAACCTACGCTTTATTGCGTTCATAAATAAAACCTAAGGGGTGCTTAATATGCACCATCTTCGAATGCAAACACCCAGAATCAAAGTCCCTATCACAATTAGATTTTACAGGACGCATTCCAACAATGTGGACAACGACACAGGGGCAACATGTCAGGTTCTCTGTGAAAGTTTGGAACAACTTTATTGAGTCGACGCCAACTGAAATGTTATACTAATCACGGCAAACATTAACTCTGGAGATGCCAGGCTTGTTTTTTGAAAGTCATTCGATTGTTTTAGTGAAACAAAAGAGCCGGTGTCCATAAAATGTTTCGCTTATGAAAGTCGGTAGCTCATAGCTGCATGCGCTGAGAGCTTGAGGCGGTTTGTCTGCATCCGGAAGCACTTCTGAGATACATCCTTCATGTTCTGGCAAACTGTACATTCTTCAAACTCACAACCTACAGTGAAAACCTCCCGAGAAAAATTTAGCAGGGGAAGCCTTTTCCAAAATCCACGAAGAAAATTTAGATTTCTCCATAAACTTAGCCGTTGAGCTGTTTGCCGAGCTTGGCAGTTGGATTGTACAAGTTTGTTCACCATGTAGAGAAATCGTGAGCTTGTGGTTGGGTAAATTTTATTACACATTACACTGCTCGATTTTGAGCCGCTGGGTAGTAATTCCATAGTTCATTAGTTGCCTGCTTCGTTTCTCTGGAGCAAACAACTTACGTCACACGGGCACCAGTGGAAATAAGCACCCGGTTTTTGGAGCATTGGTATTCCGAATTCGCTTCTAATGTGGTAAGGCAAACACTGGACAACGGTGCGACACATCTGACGTGGATATTATACTGCCCAATACTCCCGTCACGCTGCCTTGCCATGGAAGTTTGCTCTGCCGCTTTGGGGCGATTTTGCCCCGATAGGCAATATGAAGCAAAAAAGCATGCAATAAGATGGCTTTGTATGACAACTCAAAGTAACGTACTAAATAGTACACATTCTTTGCCACATATTGTGGCCAGTAACAAACGTTTATTAACATCTGTTCTGAACGGTACAGCCACCTAGGTTGTCGCCTGTAAAAAAATTGTCTTTTTTTTGAGGTAATAAACTAACTTTTCCATGGTAGTTCTGATCTTGCAGCTGGTTTTGGGCAACAGGATAAAACATAACTACCACTTCGGCTCAGTTTTTTTAGGCGTGTACTGTTACTCTCTTATAATTGGACTGTGTGCTGAGGTAAATCAAAAGGTTTTACAACAGCACAGCGTAGATACTTTCATCTAGTACAGAGCGCCTGCCAGGTCTTTCTAGACGAAGACCCAGTGCTGGTCTTTCCGGCGATTTTTGTAGACCTTATGTCATACTAGGTGGCCTACAACACCAATGTTTTCTCCTGATAAGTTTGAAACTTCCGGCCTCGTGGCTGCACGGAAACTACTAGAGCCACTGTAAACAAATTTTGAGATGCTACGAGGATGGCAGGCTGGTACAGTGGTTCTGGGAGTTGGCTCCAGACAGTATTTGCAGGTAACCAGCTCGATGCGTTGGTCAAGAACCTTCGTATATTCGCTAACACATGCTGGTCGCTTTTCTCAGACACAACTTTTGTTCCATCGGATTTGTGTTTGAACCAATGCTGATCTGTTTTCATGAGACACTTTAAGTGCTTTGAGGCACTTCACGCCGTCATGGTATCATACTTCTGAACGAACGGATAGCGCGAACCTGGTTTATTACCGCACACATCATTTTTATGGTTTATTGGCTGATATTTCTTAATTACTCAGGATTCCCACTTGATTTTGACGCATCTGGGCTACAAATTTTCATAGTTTAATTGCACTTGTACGTTTGGTTGCAGAAACTTCAACCAAATCGAAATAAAACGTGCAGAACTGGAGGATATATTTGGCCCTTAATTGATTTTTATCCGCCGATAGACAACTTCTTCAATTCTTTTCAGAAGATAGTATACTTTTGGCGTGAGTGCAGAGGTGGCATAGGAATTTTTTGACTGTGCGTGTCTTTGCTGTACTGGACCGACCGAGCGAAATGTAAACGTGCCATTGAATTGTCTGACGGCGTTATCTAGAGTGCACCTGTGATCGATGGACATGACCTTCTAAAGCAAACCTTGCAACTGTGTCTTTCACGTACGTACTAGATGTCCTAACTGTCCATTTTCTAGATTGTAGTGTGGAAAGTTGATATCGATGCTTGTCTTTGAAGCACATGACGGATTTCAATTTTCATAAACGAGCACAGTAGCTCAATGAAAGCAAACAGCAGTACGCTTAGGCAATCAGTTAACTTGCCTGCACTTGTTTCGAAGTTGTTTTCTAATCAGAATCGTTAAAAAATAGTAAAAAGCCAACTAATTAATCACTTGTAGACAGATTTCCATATTCCCATGGAGTAAGACGGTCTTTATTTCCTTGCTTCAACTCATGCACTGTTTGTATGCATCACCCATTACAATGAGTTGCGCTCAATCCCAAACCTCTTCATGAAATCGACTTTGGTAAATACCGGTGTGGTATAACTCTTTTACCCTATCCCTTATAAACCAACATACTCCAAGTACTTTGTTGATCGGTTTGCCGTTCGAATCATGTTCCTTAACAGACTAATTCTAATCACACTCAGGATACGCACCTTGACTCGGAAGACGAGTTTCTGAAAAATGTATATAAAGCAACACGCACTGATTCCAAATGTTCGTGAACAAACGTATGATAATTTGTGTATGTAAACTGCTTTCATGCAGTAGCACCTTCTGCAGAACAAGACGATTTGAGTCAAACCTGTAGATAATTTATGCATTTCCACAGAGACTGAATGCAATTCGTTCAAGCTTGCCTGTGGTAAAAAGATACGTTCTTCTATAATCAGTCCTCTATTTTTACTGGACCGTTATTTATCTATTTCGGAGTGTTTACCGACTGAAACAATGCTGCACGAGTCCATTATCCTTTAGTGGTGTTAATGGATGGCTTCGCAGTATTTTCTCACTTTTGAAGCAAAACGGTGGCAGCTGAATACGGTCTATGTTTCAGCAGCATCGCGCTTTTATTTCAATACACATTTTTCTAACACATTTGCCTTTCGTCAGTCTGAACAGAAAGCTCAACAAAAAAATATCGAACATTTAGCTGAATAGGTGTGGAATGGCCCCCTATGAGGATTTAAGCTATTAAGATTACACGCTATTCGGAGATATGAAACTTAATAAGGAAATAGGCGCACAAGTTTCAAAGTACAGTGGGTCTTTGGCTGCCCTGAGAAACGTGTCTAGGGCAACAGTAACTTGCATATATACCGAAAATTGCGCTGTTGTGCAGCCTTCCGGCAAGCTTTAAAGGCTACAGCTGCATTTCAGTGCCCGTGAGAATTCGGATATTGCAAGCAACTCCTAGTGAATGACACTACCTAAAGCGTGAGAGCCGATAAGAAAGGGCCCAGCTCCCCCGATACAGCTTCGACCACATGGACTTGCACAATATATTTGGACTCACGTTTTACGGGTCTTCGGTGCATTTACCAGTCCATCCACTAATTATAAACAACTGGAGCAGAGTTAAATTTGTTTCCTTTTCTGATCAGTACCTGCACAAAATTGTTATCGCACGACGGCAAAAGCATCATCCGGGATGATTAGTGAAACGTCTCCGGTTATCCAACACCAAATCTCGTGCTGATGAGCAGTTCCCGAGAAAACGTTCATTGTGGCACGCGCGCCGGAGCTAAAAAAACTGACGGATGTCGCCCGCATCGGAGTGGTGGATAAGTAAAGCGTGGTTGTGCCCATTGTATTAGCATCATATCTAGGCTGGCTGATGCCGTGTAACTGACCTCTGCACGTTCTGCCAAAAGCCCTATTGCCTCGGAACTTCCAAGGGGAGGGGCAAGAGATTGCATACAGTATCACATCTGACTCGGGGCAAATTGTCTGTCTTTCCAACTATACGCAGGCATCCACTTATTCGACCACTGTTTATCTGCAACTCGTCTTTAAATGTCGGCCATAATATCCGCGAAGTTGATAATTTCTCGCTGTATTTTTATTAAGCTTAATAATGGAATAAAAATAACATTTAAACCCCAAGGAATTTCTTCTACCACTCAAGTACTAACAGTTGTAGCCTGAAAATGGATCATTGCCAGATTTTTCATGCGCTGACTTTCATTAAATCAGAAGGTTTTTCAACAGAAAGCGGGAATACTAAACAATTTCCCAATTATCACAGCTTTGCTCTTCCGCCATTATCAGACGGACTGGTTCATTCTTTCTCGCCTTATGGTGAACCAAAAATTCCTTTGACCTCGTTCAAGCGCATTTCTGTAGCACTTCGGCATACTCCAAATCGTGGGCAGCTGAGCTATCAAAATAATTTCGTTAATCGTTTGTTTCGTGAGACATATAGTGGTTGGTAATGTGCTTTTCAGGTTTTCCCTTGGAGAACCTCGGAGTCAATTGACAGCTTTTCGTCGGATGTTTTATAAATGCCAGTCGTTCCAGCCCAGTAAAATATTAGTCAGATATTTAGTGGAATCGACTGGTGATTAGTTCTTCCGCATAAATTTGTGATACTTACGCAAATGCACACATAGTAGAGGAGGTGAGCCCATGTACGAACCAGTTAACTAAGTTTGAGGAATGTTGGATGCAGGTTGCCTGCTCTCTGATCAAAGGAGCACCAGATTCCGGTGTGCTTTGTGAGCTGCATTCAGCTTGTTTTGTTCGCTCAAGTGGTCTGGCGAACAAAGGTAGTTAACCAAGTTGAAAGTATCCGCTGCTATTGGGGATCAATTGTTTCACTTCCACTAATTTATCTTCCTGGGGCGACTTTTCTGTTTTCAGATCAAAGTGATCTGTTTCTGCAGTCGTATGAGTGCATAAAAGCAGAACTACGTGTTGTCCGCGGCCAGTGCTTTGTTCTTGAATTACAAGCAAGTGAACTGATCCAATCCATCGGTTATTTAGCATGAATTCCATTGCAGGCACGTTCAATTGGCTGTTATGTTAAAACTTATCGAAAACATTAGCCTGGATGGCATCCTGTTGGTCCACCCATATGTGGCTAATTTAGGAATTGGCCGGATGACCTCTCACCAATGGCAGCCAAAATATCCCTCATATTAAAGGATATTTAATGCACCATATACGTGTGAGGTTTGTTCACAATAAAAGTATGGCAATAATAAAATGAGAACGCACGTATCACTCATGGTCTGCAGCAAAAACACATGCTGGTTAATTCCAAATAACTCGTGAAAAGCTGTATTGGAAAGATCCCTCAGAAAAGCAGCTAAGTAACTGTTGAAATCACCTGGAGGATCGAGAACACATCCCCTCGAGTTATTGAATTGTTGCAAGCCAACTAGTAGTAGCATTTATTTACTTCACTCAAACACGCAGACGTAGAAGCAAGATGTCCCTGAAAACTTCTTACTGACATGAAAGTCTACAAATAATGTCAGGCCGGTAGCCTTGAAAACATCAGAATTTGCAACAATAATAGTGTAAGGACGAATAATACTGGTGAATCATCCAAGTAGTCTATGTTCTGATGTCAAAGCTCCGTTCCGCATCCGATGGAAGGTGAAGGTTACTATGGGAAGTATGGAATCGCTTTGCAGTGTTCGTTTACTATTGTTTACTATTGAATAAACGTCCAGTTATGTTCAAGGGGACGCTTGGAAATGTTAACTTTTCAAAAATTCTGTGCAGATGAGATGTTTATATTCTTGTCTAATGGCTTGTAACCTCTTATTTCGTGTTTTTTAATAAATAGCTTCGCAGCGAATGGCTTTCCTCCTTTAACTAGTAGTACAACACAGTAGATGCAGTTGCCTGTAAGTCATGGGCAACATTCAATCTTACGTTTTCAGTGATGGCTGGTGTTCTCGCCAGGCATGAACGTGTTACACGAGAACGTTCCTCTTTTCTACATCTCCGGTCTTGGCGAAAAGGTCAGTTAATCTGCCCACCGCAGATACTTCTCCTTTGTCTCTCTGGAGAGTCTGGTGCCATGGTTATATCTTTGGAGCATAGGTGGTAAACCTTAAAACGCTGTACGACGTGGACGAGTAGAGGTCTACGGGAAGCTATCGCTTGAGTTCACTACATCAATTGGTGTCAACGAGGGCCGCCCTTCCTCACACTGCCTCCTCAATTCCGTCATTGATATGAACATAGGAGACTCACTCTCAACCTCTAACACCTGTGGGACCAAAATGCCCATAGTGCATTTTATCTAGGATGTACAGTCTGCGGTGCTTCTTAAATCTCAAGCCATCTTAATGCAGAAGACAATAATCTAAATAATTCTGTTTCATGATTTGGCATGCACATCACACATGAAAATTCCAGAATGATGCTGCAAGACTGAGTGGGCTCGAACCCGACCTCAAGCAAAAATGAGTCAAGTGTGGTGGTAGACAACTTTTTCTACTTTGGTAGCTTCACCAGCCCCTGTGGTCTAGACACAGGCAATATTTTTATCCGAATTGGAAAGTTCACAGAAACCTTTGTGAACCTGCAACAACTGTGGCGCATGCGTGACATCAGCCTATGTGTCATGGGTCGGGTTTACAATTCTGCTGTGCGCTCCAAATCGTCATACGAGATACATCCTGGACGCTGCACACTGAGGACTTCAAAAAGCTTTCAGTGTTTGACCATCGACATTTTCGGAGTATTGCCTGAGTCTGCTGGGAACACCCATCAGTAATTCCGAATTACGTCAAATGTCTTCGGAAGATGAATTGGTCACATTTCATGGGTCACACGGTTTAGTCACTTGCTCCTTATGCCACTCAACCGACTTCTTCAAAGAGCCATTTTCGCACAACCACGCGGATGGAAAAGAGCCAGGAGAGGTCAGTTAATGGCCTGACAGCGAAGTAGGAAAGCCAGTACTAGTAAAATCAGCTGCGCTGATCATTGCTGGCTCGTTGGAAGGGGACTCTGAAACGGGACAAATCAGTAGTTAGAGACAATGTCAGCTAAGGCCCAAATGCGTGCTCAGTGGCGCATATGCATCAAAGCTGTTTCCTTCAATGCGTGGCTTATCCTCCCGATTGCCCCAGTAAAGAGTGCACTGACACCCCCATACTGACGCATCAATTATATCAACAACCATCTCCAATGCGTAGCTCTCTACCCATATCTCCACAAATCATCGGTGAACGAAATTGCAGCATCTATAACTACTGTGCAACAAATACTCGTTTCTTGCAGCTGAAGAAGGTGATGAGGATTCAGAATCAGACGTTCCAGTGCTTATAATAATCCAAAGTGCAGTTTGGTTTCAGCAGTAAAATTGGCATTTAGACCTACTAGATCTCTATGGATAAACTTTGGTGTTGTAGTTGAGTGGTATTATTAAGGGAAAATAAAAGGATCGAACAAATTCCATGATAGGGGTGATAGGCCTTTTCCTTCACGGCCAAAGCGGTGGATAATACAGGTATTCCACCAGGATATGATCAGCGAATAGCAATCAAAAATATATTTTTTGCGACTGATTCGACAGTTTCAATCACATTAGAAAAGGCAAAAAGATCTAAGTTGAGGTGAAAAGGCGAAGGTTGCGAACAGACCTTGTTTTCTGTGGCTGACACTCTTGGCTAATACATCAAAATTTTACTGATAGAAGAAATTACGCAAACAAAATTATGTCGAGTCCACGAACACATACTTTCTGAAAAGAAAAAGATAAACGCCCCTTCCTTTTTTAAGGAATAAGCATTCGTGAAATTCACTTGACCTTTGGGCGTGATTTGTGTCAAAAAATTGTGTTACGTTTTCCAGTTACAGAAAACTTTACTTACCCGTTTCATTTTCCTCATGACTTGAATATTCCTCATCTTCCGAGAAATTCTCTACCGGAATAAGGCCACCTAATGAAACGCCCGCAGTGACAGATGGGTCCACCTTTACATCCAAAGTGCATTTTTGCTGCTTTTGATTGACGTACAAAGTGATCACGTGATGTATATTCCCTGACTGTTGGCTGAGTGGCGTTATATCACACTGGCGATCAGCTGCACGTGACCTAACAGTTTGGTGCTCATCTACTAGCTGGGAGGGTGCAAACTCGAATACCTCCAATGAGGGTGTTTGTTGACTCGTCTACATGGGTTGACGTTACTTAGAGGAACAGATCTCCACTGAACTCTCAAAATATCTTCATGCTACTCAGAAGGTCGGGAACAGTTGTTCTCTTTGTGTGGTGGTTTTTCCGACTCTGTCTATGTGGGCAGAACAACTTGGCCAACAGCTGAGGTAACACAAGCGCAAGCAAGTACCAAAACCCTTCCAAAGGGTACTGATCTATCGCTGAATGTTTGTACTATTTAACACTTGTCCTCTCTTTCATGCACAGCTTTGTGAGATGAGTCAGTCAGTCAGTTATAGATGACCAAAGATGGTACACGAGTCTCAAACGTCATCGCCAAAAACGCGCCCGAACTACTCAGACAGTGAATGCATTTGCTAGGTTCTGACACGTTTATAAGTTGCTTTTAACTCTTTGACCGTCCTCGTAACAACATTACTGCAATTATTAAGGCTAGACAGTGTGCGCTTCAATCTTCTGAGTGCGGAAAAGCCTGTCTTTGTTATCAGTCATTCGAATCATGCCATTCATATGCACATTTCTTTAACAACTGAGAGATGTTGTATACGTAGTGCAGTTGGGTGGGGCGATCGGGATTCGGCAGACACCGGACAACTTCATGTTATCAAGTTTCACGGACCTTCGGGGGCTTCATTCACCTTGTCGGGTACTGTCGAAATAAAGTGAACTTGAAATACGTTTCAATACAGCTTTGGATGGCCTCAGATAAAGCAATCAGCGTCGTGTTCTCAAACCTTTTGTACGAACACGTTTTACCTCTTTCAGTCTGGGAAAATTGTAAACGCACATTTGGGTGGGCCGCAATGGTCAGTCAAGATATAGTCAAATACCCGCAGTGGTATATTTTAAGGGCCACAATTCGAATGTGCACAAGAGTGATGTGTCTAAGTGAGAGCCAAACTTTATGGAAGTGGTAATGCAGAAAACGAGACTCGAATTCTTTGCAAATTCGAATTCTTTTTAAAACCAAGAGTTTAGTGGCATCTTTTGGTCTTTCAGTGAATCGGTGTATTACTACTGCTACAGCTGTACAAATGAACAAATGAAGGGAAACGTGCAGAGAAAATCTGCACGGAATCAAACAAGGAAGCAAACAGAGTGGGTGGGTGTAGGGTTTGCCCGTTCATATTTATTAAGCCAAAATTCCTAGAGCGGAAAACAAGTGAAACTTACTGGAATTTCTTACCGACGTAGAAGCACGCTTTCCAAGATCCGAGGATTGCTTTTGATTACGAGGATTCCTGCCACCGTAATAGTCGAACACCATAATATGTAGCAACTGCTCAGTAAAATTATGAACTCACAATTTAGGCACACCAAGACATTCAGAGATTTTTTCGTACATGTACCACTGAAATGATCTGAGCGGTCACCAATGGCGCTGGATTTTTATTGGCCAGTTTGTCTTTTCATACATGCAACCCAGGTCACAAATAGATTACTGCACACTTTTAGCTGCTCAACCTTCTATCCTATCTAGGATATCATTGATTAGTCTGTTTCCGAGGCCTGCGTTGTACAGCAGGTGTTCGTGGTGCCTTTGGATGTGTTTTTAATCCTAATTATGAAAGCCAGTGTCTGTTGCTTTGAGCCGTACAATTCGAACTTTACGAACGTGGACAAAGCTGTCAATATCTGGTGTCAGCAGACTTGAATATTCCTCATCTTCCGAGAAATTCTCAATCGGAATAAGGCCACCTACTGAAACGCTCCCACTGATAGATGGGTCCACCTTTACATCAAAAGTGCATTTTTGCTGCTTTCACCTCAATAAAGCGGTACTCCTTGTTAACATGCAACGCTCATCCAGAAAGTAACCACTTCTAAGCAATCGGGGGAAGCGGCGCTAAACAGGGAATACCCTTCTATAATCCTCCGGTTGATTGACGTACAGAGTGATCACGTGATGTATATTCCCTGACTGTTGGCTGAGTGGCGTTATATCACACTGGCGATCAGCTGCACGTGACCTAACAGTTTGGTGGTCATCTACTAGCTGGGAGGGTGCAAACTCGAAACCTCCAATGAGGGTGTTTGTTGACTCGTTGCCGTCTGATTAAATTGCATTTCCATATAGTGCCATGGGCTATTCTCTTACACAGTGAGTAGTTATGCGTTATGACACGCAACATAACCAGTGCCACCGGATTCACCTTTATCTAAGGTACAGAAAAAGTAAGTTATGCAATTATAGAAGCGAAATGTTTCAGCTTCATGGATTCTCAGTGGAAATTCCCAAGGGCCTGACACTTCCCCACTGTCCCAAAACACATGATATGTTTGGTCATTGTCTAGACGTACCCTTAGTGAAGAACGGATGTTATCATTAATGGAGAGCTCACATTGGTCAGTTTTATCGTTTTTCACTAATAACGAAAAAATAATGAATTTGTGTTTCCATACAAATATTGCACAAATCCTTAACCGGAGCTCTATTCTGAACGCTTTAAGAAGCAGGTTTTTGTGGGACAGAGCCAAAGCCTACGTGATTTTCAACTTAAAAATCTTTCCGTGATGTCGCACGCGAATAAAATTTCTTTGAGTTCTGGACCTTCGGTGATGAATTGCCTAATCAGCCATTCAGTCTCGAAATGCCAAAAGAAATTATCGTGTAAGTTGGTAAGCAGATTAAAGACGCAAAGATATTAGTCCTCCGTCACGCTCCTTATGAGATTAAATCACCTACAAGCTTTCTGAGTTAGACTGAAAACAATGGCTTTTTGATTCATCAAGATAATGTTTCGATACTTGTCAACCTCTGAGAATCCGAAACGTTGGTATTGATTTGGTGACTCCTATCTCACGGATGTTGTGTAAATGGTCACCATAACTTCCTTGGCCCCTGATTAAAGCCAAAATTTTTAGCCATTTTTTAATGTCATCCTGTCCAAAATCTATTTATCTTCTAATACTAATACCCCTAATTTGGAAGTGTTTTTTGTTTCGTCGTTCAGCAATTTTTTTATTTCAATCGGTAGCTCTGTGCACTGTCACCATTGAAAACATTGAATTTACACTTTATGCCAACTTGAGTGGGTTTATACACTCTTGTTAACTACCCAATTTGATTTGTTATTCAAACTGACATCGCATTCCTGGAAGATTCCGGATAGCCCAAAGGGAAAAAAAGGGAACCCACAGCCCAAGAATATGAAGCGTCTCCCCCACATGGTTATACGGGAAGGCGACTAAAGCAAACGTCTCTATGCTCAGAAGATTCGTGGAAATAGAATTTCTTAGGGAACTTGGTAGGCTTTGTGGCTTCTTAATGTTAGTCGATTAGTAAGTAAGGCTTTATGTGCGTAAGATTTTTCATGAACTGACATCACCTTTCCTCCATAACTATTTCGGCCACCGGCTGAGACCCTTCATTTCAATCCTAATAAGCCATTTTGATATGCCATTTGATGTTCACATGGAACTTTTTAGAACCCCGCACACCTCTCAAGCTCAGATGAGCCTAATCAATCCTGTATCCGTCCTCTATGGCAGAAGATTTGAAATACAATCTATAACATACCAACTTTTCTTTTTTCTGCCCGGCTTGCAAGCAATTCCTGTAATTCCGTAATTGATAAGGCTGAAGAAACGTTCATCAGGTGGAAATGCCGATCAACTATTGAGTACATACACCTGAAGTGATTACGTCTGGATTTTTGAAAGGACGTCCATCAGGGCTTGTCTTTTCTACCTTCCATGGAGTCCTGAATTCCCTTTAATAAGAGCAGGCCAAGTGTGTCAAAACCTCTTGTCCTTATTTTCACTGGTTATCCCATGGATTCCGTCACGGTCTAGTCAGAAGTGTAAACTATTTCCACCAACTACGACCGTACTTAGAGTTTTCCGCCAATGACAACCAGCATTGTGCACCTCATACTCTGTAGCGATTACATCCTTTTTTTGCATACATATGCACCAAAATTGCTTTAAACATATCCCGTTCCTCCTGGCCCTTCTCTCCTTGAGCGTAATTCTCTGGTCTTACATGAGCTCCCGAGTACTATTCATTCCCAAGCTTGATTCATTAGGTGACATGAACAACTGACGTGCCTGTTCCGTCCCTTCCTGACCATCCCGACAGTGTTCGTGCCAGTCTTCCACACCAGCCGGAACCCCACTTGCCGTCCCCAAGCGTAGATAATGTAACGCAAAAAGGCGGGGAATAACTTTCACTGCAGGAGACGGACAATAGGGAATCCTACAGTACCATCCGTATAGCGCCTTTGCGAATATCATTGAAAAAGACCCCGTTGCAGTCGGACGATACGGCCAAAAAAAATCAAAGAGGCTGAAACGGAGTAAAAAGTCTTCTCACACCACAAAGGTGAGTTCAACATGTGTGGTCAGCTTATCACAAACTCCGGTTCATTCACCGCTCGAAACCAACACGACCGCCCCATCACAACCTGAGATAATTCTGCCACAATACGTTCCGACGCTAAACTGTCCTGTTTCTAGCCATCCGGTTGTTCTTTCGCCCGGCGCCAACTGTGACAGTATTTCAAAGGATGCTCTTGTACCAGCTGCGGATTCACCACAGGTATGCAGAAGTTCCAGCGGTACTGCAGTTCCGAGCAGCCCGACGCTGCCCATCACAACCGGCCCGCTCATACACGTTGCTTCTGAACGCTCATCTACACCAGTTTCTTCACGTGCCATACAAGTGTCCCAAGATTCATTTGTTACTAACAGCTCAGTCCACTCAGAGACCACATCAGTTGCTACAACCTCAACTCCTCTCGCCTTGTCATCTTCTGCTTTGCCTGTTAGCACAACTGCTAGTCCCTCGGTTCGTCGTGTTCCCGATCCTGCCTTATCTCATCTATTCCAGTCGGCTGCGCTTTTCCACCCCTATCAACCACATTGTGAGCAAGATAAAGCTAATTCCACCGCAGGCGGTGGTTTGTTTGATGATTGGGTGGATTCCTCAAGCAAAACGGCTGATTTGATCGCTTGTGCGATTCATCTACCGTTTTCTGTCGATGGCACATATTCAGGCTCGGTTTCTGGACCATCTTCTGTTATTGGAAAGGCGTCGCATGCGATTCAAGCTCCACAGTCTGTTGGGGGCACTGCAGATATGCCTACTTACATGTCCCAAAGTCCGCAGTCTGTTCCTTCCAACTACTCTTCATATCCTACGACCCCAGGGGGCGGTCTACCTAGCATCTCTTCAGTTCAAACAAATCATGTTTCTTCGGTTGTCGCATCGCCATCGCATTTGATCAAGGGTATAAATTCAAGATCCACTCTTCCTTCTCCGTCCGTCCGATTGTTTGATAACCTGGAGTCGCGGACGGGTACCCATGAACCGAATCTGGAGGATCAACCACGAATTGCAGCCTACATTTGTCCTACATGCCGGAGTTGTTCTTCGCTGAACAAATCTGTCGCATGATCAGGTAAACACTGACTTTCAGAGCGATCATTGATATAATATGGGGTACCACTGATCACCTGGATATTCGCTGGTGCAGGGATATTACGTATGTTGTCCGTTCCAGAAACTTTTTGTGGAACCGGATTGGCCTTCGAAAGTACAAAATACAACTCCTTTGCAAAACAGATGGGAACCTTCACAACAAGCCTCTCGAAATATACACGCTTTGACCGTATGCTCCCGCATCGCATGTTTTTTCCATGGATATTTTTTATCAGATATCATCTGCTATTTGCAGCAACATTTGTTCCTGCGTCTGGTAGCATTGCTTCATCTGTCCATCATTTAGTCCTCCACAATGCCTACCCACTGTTATCAGAAATCTACCTCATTTCGGAATGCGGATAGCCATATCCACGTCACCAGTGCATTGAACGTCGACCTGGTAAATATCTCTGTTTGGGACTCGTTTAAAGCTCTGACCTTCATTGGTAGCAAATCTACTCATGGCAATCTCGTCCTTCGGTTCTTTTCCCACCTCCCACTCAGTATTAACTCTACTTTTATCCCCCACTCATTCAGATGCACGCTTCATGCCTTGTAGAACAGATTGCTTTGTTGTTTACGTACTGAACTGTTAGCAATCAGGCCTATACAAACCTAAGTTTTCATTTTTTATGTCTCAGCTATTTCCCCATCCCAGTTTCTTATCCTACAGATCCACCTCAGTCTGTGATGCTGCTGTTATAGTACGGGTGTCCTTTTTCTTCCTACATATTTTTTCTCTGCTGGTATTCAACGAAAGTTTGTTCTCACTCCAGTTGGTTGACCCGTGATGCATGAAACCTACCTCATTGTCGGGATCTGGTCCACCTAGTGCTATTTCATTGTTACCACGGTCACTGCTCTAGACAAAATGAACACATAGCTTTCCGGCTAGCACCAATGGCTTCTTATACGTTAGCCAACAGCGGAAAAAGAAACTGAAGAGCGGCCATTAAAATTTAGGTGCCGAAACCATCAGATCCAATTACAATAGGCTCTATACAGTAAACCACTCACAAAGTTACTGAAAACTCTTCGACATCCCACGACCAGTTTCGCCCTTCTTGGGCCTCATAAGGTAGGCACAGTCCCCGAGTTTCCATTAATCTTATGTTCTGCTTGAACCAAAAGTGCACGAAATTAGTGAAGTGCACTCACTCGAAAACAAATATACTGCGATTTCTCGAATATCGTACCAACTGAAACATGAGGCTGCTTTTGTGCAGCACATTCGGTTGAAGAATATTATAGACGAGAAACTCAGCGTTTTTAAACTGACTAAAATAAAACCGTTCGGCAGGCGTTTACGGTCCGAACCATTCTGAGTTGCGACTTCCAAATAAAACGTTTTGTAAATTAAAACGATCGGCAGCAGTTTTAAGCCACTTAAACAGTGTAAAATTAAAAAGAATATTACTGTCCATGCTTCAGTCGGATACAAAGTCCGCCCTTAAAACATCCGTTTTGCTGATCAGTGACCATGGGTGACCCTGCAGATGGTGATAGTATAAACTATTCTGAGGGTCGTATTTCACACAAGATCCTCAATGAAGGTGAAATTATCGTCCGATTCTTTCCGATGACTATTCTAATATCTTCATTAGTTAACTAAAACTATTGTGCCCATAATGAAGTCACTGGCACTAACCTGGAAGGTATGTAACAGGGCACAGACAAAAAAACAGGTGCCGAGTCAATCTACTTATGTAAGTAGCTAAGTGATGATTCTTCAATCACTTAACCCATGCCTAAAAGAGAGTGACAATGACAGTGAAGTTAGTACTTCCTGGACCCTAAATATGGAAGTTGCTCTACAAATTCTCGGATTTTATTTAATGTCGGCATTGGAAGTTTCACAGTGTTTGACGACAGGAAACACAATCATAATTCGTCGGTGATTGTTGAGGCACGGAGGATAAGGCGGCTAACTTTATAACACTCTGCTAACGCGAAATAAGCAAAGTTAATAGATACTGTAATTCTATGTCGGTAAAGAGAACCACCACTCAATTATCAATGCCATTTCATCATGGAAATTTATGCAAACGCAAACTGTCTTAAAAAAACAACATGCGTAAACAGTAACATGTGATTCCAGGAAAGAATATCAGCAACTATTTTGCGATCAACCATGAAGCGTTAAAGCAAGCTTCTAGTAGAACTTTGAATTCGGTGCGTTTTAAATGTTTTTATGTAGAAAATAGAATAGCTTTTTTTTTGATCAAAATCGTGGAGAGGACTGATCTCTTCTGTCATGGTTGAAGTTATTTATGGGTCAGAGGTGTGACCCATCAATGCTATCAGTAGTAAACTTTAATTCCCCGCGCTGTCGGGTTAGCAGAAACTTGATGAGTGGTTTGCATACCTCAGCCATTTGTTATCCTTGGTTCATGGTGCTAGACATCCTCCGGTGGCTAACCAGTCCCCGCTAAGCCATAACAGAGCCTCATACACAGCTTACTCACGTTATAATTTTGTGGACTTTCGTTACACACCTGCACAACAAACGGAAGGAACTGTGAAGCAACCGGGGCTACATGCTGCACAGCTTTCAAAGAAGGCACGTGTTGAAGAGGCAGAGGGACTCAAAAATACATGATTAATCAGGCTGATTGGAATGCGCATCCAATCAGGATGTCAATAGACCCACCAGAAGATGAATGCAGAATGTCTTAACAAAGGAGGCATCTGAATATCCAATCGAACGCACACAACTCCCATGAAGAAGTATGTCCTTATCAAATAGAGAATGCATGGAATACAAATTACGATCCAACGCAAACTATATAAATCGAACCGCACAGCAATGATTCTTCCCCGACTGGTGGTAAAACTTTTGGTAGCTATCTGGTAAGCCTTATTAATTGGTCAACAGCCATCCGATCAACGACCATTGCACTCACTTGGGTCGTCAACATTCTGATAAAATTCAGTGTCCCCTTATCAAGAAGTCCCTTAATTCGACTTCCTTCGACTGCCTGAATTAGTCGGCTGGACTTGGCATTCGGTTTACTTTAAAATATAAATCAATGAGTGTTTCCTACCAAACAGTTATGTGGGAGCATACGCTTTAATGTCCCAGGTAAGCGCCGTACACACAATGTTGAAACACTGAAGTGTAAATGTAAAATCTCAGTCAAAGTATTGGAAAAAAAAACAGTTGCAAGTAAATACTCAAAGTGATCTTGAAATATAGGCCCTTTCCTTGGTATCAGGTAGATAATATGCACGTTTGAATAGTTATAATACAAAATTAGTGTTACAGTTTTTCTTGCATGTCTAACCTGACTTACAAAATCAAGCAATGTATTTTCTATGCGGGTACCACCGGGTCTTTGAATTGGCTGATTTGTTACTTCGCTGAAATGAATACACAATGATAAATGCGAATCAGCGTATACCAAACGGCAGTTCAGTGGCCTCAAAACGAATAGGAATGTTAAAGGATAAAGCCCCTACTCGAAGTTCCGGTCATTCAAAATAGTCTTTTTACGGTGCACAGCAACGGCATTTGGCTTTGTCAGTGATACGTCTGCAAAATCATAAAACATAGTATTTCCAAAAACGTGTGCATTATTATGCGCATAAGCCAGCCAAGCATGTTCCGTGTATGATGTCGTAATTTACAGTGCCAGACTAAGGTATGCTTACACGATATCCGAGGGTTTCGCTTTACTGTCTGTAATGATGGTCGAAGCATCCTACACAAACGCAAAGTTGAACCGTAAACAAAGCCAGCGTTCGTAAACCAATGAAAATACCTTTTTCTACCTCTACACAACTTCCTCAAGCTTGTTGCTATTGTGGCATTTTGACGGCCCATAAGTCTCACGTGCAAATACGGATCGATTTTCTGTCTTCCAATCACCCGCATCAGACAGTCAAATGGAAGTAAACAAGCTACGGAAACACACTAGAATATCGTGCTTACACTCCTCTCTCGATTGTCCGTATGGTCAGACAAATGTCAGACAGAATGTGAACGGTTGAATCAGGACACCAGTAACTGGTATTCGTACGGTGGATACAACAAGCTACATTGCCGTCAGAGAAATGGACTAGTGATAGTGCGGTGCCGCTTTACGTTCAGAGCTAAAAGTTCAGAGAAACGCTCTAAAAATTAATTTTCCTTGCCTTTGGTGGCAAACGAGATTGCCCGCGGTAAAAATGTAACGATAATGTGTGGACAAACAGCTAAGCTATTTTCTAAAACCATGAAAGTTGCGTCTTGATACTGTCAGCGTTTTTCTGGCATCAACTTTCCTCAAAAAGAGGACGTTGGCATCACTTGTCTAGTATCTAATATAACTTCTGCCATAAAGCTTAACTTACGTGATAAACAATGGCACAAAAGAACTTGGGTTTGCCTTGGTTTACTTGTTGTTTAAATGGTTGTGAGGTACAACGTTGATCTGTACTAACAGCCACTAGATGTTGGCCATCAGTGTATGATTCAGAGTGATTAAACTTTCCTTTTGAAAACCGTCTACAGAATTCTAAATGTTATCGATTAGTTGGCATTTTAAACCATATACGTTAAACTTGCAATTGTTTGACTGTATTTGATACTAATTGCTGAATGATGGAGCAAACACGGAATATTTTCACATACACTCATTTTTGGAATTATATTGCTGCATTCAAGTAGTAGCTCAGGCCCCCGATAATGATGACTATTGAGAAACTAACCAAGTGGCCCGATTTTGCATTAATTGGCTCTATGGGATATAGCTTATCTCCAATGCAATGCAAATCTAGGGTATGATTGAACTGAGACTTTGACTGGTGATAAAAAATGAAGGACTGTAATCTACCGTGAGACCATAGAGGAGCGACAATTGAAGATTTGGACAACTTAGCTAGTAGACCTCCTCTAAAGAAAACTGTGACATGCTTCAACACGAACAGAACCACATAAAATACTCTAGTATTGGTTTATCTAATAAACTACCAGTTAGCCTATACAAGCCTCGAAAGCCCAAGTTTTATTGCATTGCCGTTGAATACAATGGCACATGATTTGGTAAAGAAGCGATATTTCAAACCATTCAGCTAGAGGCACAACCAGAGTACTAACAATACGATAAGTCTTTTTTTTAATTATTACGCAACGTCTGAGTTTAGGTACTGCAGGCCAAATTCTTATCCGTTTCCAAAGAGACAAGTGGGAACTGTTAGTAGACAATTTGGGGAATTTTACCAGGAAGTCATATCACATAAATTTTTTCTGATTCTCAAAATAATCAAAAGAACCTAATAATTATCAAGACACGGACTCGGGGGTTCACAAGTGGTTGGTCGTTTCTTGAAGACAAACCTTATGTGTCATTCATCGACCAGGGCACGTCAGTTGGCCTGCGTGTGACCAGTCGCTGGATGTTCGGGTACGAGCTTATCCCTTATATCCAACACCAAGCAGACGCCCGTCATGCACGTGTACAGGTTGTGCAGTAATTCAAAGGTTATATTGTTATGTTATGTTTTGCACGTGCGATCAAACTGTCAGAATTGTTCATAGCTTCTAAGGTCTTCTAAGAGGACTAGTTTAGTGTTGTTTATTTTGAATGTAACTTCTTAGTGTAATGCTTATGCCAACTAAAACAAGAAACCAGGCTGACTTAATTGCACCTTGCGCAACCACCATTCGATGGAGGGAAAAGATATTTTCCAGTGACAATGCTTTTTATTTCACAATATTCTACCCTTTTATTTGAACCAGTCATGCAGCCGAGTAAGATGGACAGCCTACAAGTCCACTAAAGACAGGAGATTGTGGGTTTGACCCTGCCTGGACATTCATAAGATGTGCATTATTGATGGGTTTAATTGAGAATAAAACACCTATACGATATTTCCCGGCTTTCTGCCATAAACATAGATATCGAACTCTCATCATACCACCAGCAAACAACCGGTAGCTAAGAAGGAGGAATATTCTCACAAAGCAAGTGCAATTCAATCTAAGATATCATCACTCGAGGAGCCAGTCAGTACGTGATGACGTGATAAGGATTCGGTGACTGAAGAATGGCGGTCAAGTGTTTACACTACTGGTCAGAGATTTGTAAGATGCACAGCAATGATGGTTTCTCTCAAGGATTAGATGGCTACACACTCGACCTTTCGGCGTGGAACAACTTAATCTAAAGGACGAAGTTTTACTTGGAACCCAACCAGCACAAATGAAACTCAGGATTTGTTCAGCTTATTGCTTATGCAGTCATTAACTTCGTGTATACCAGCTGTGCGGCCAGATTTATGCTGAAGCCTGCAAATAAGTGATACGTTCAATAAACAAATGTATTCTGATGCTAATTTTGGCTGTAAATCTAAATAAAACTCTCTGGTTCTGCTCAAACACGATTTTGCTATTTTTGTGCAAGAATGTCTTTGATCGTTCAATTCAATGCACTAGTGCCCTTATGTAACTGATGATGCTTGTTTCGCTTTTTTCCGTACCGCACTGGTAGACAATGTTTCGCTAAATGTATTTTGTTGTGCGGACAGTTTAGCTTCAAGTGCAACAGTTGATCGTAGACGTTTTCCCAGCTGGTTTCATTTAAGTGTTACTGAGTGAAGGCGCCACTATATAGTAAAGAATATGTTTGGGATAAAGTTAAGCTTTTGATAATTTACCTGTTGCGGTTCAGAACTGTGTACAGAGGAAGTCATTTAAGGGGCATATACTACGTAAAAGCTTGGAATTCATATAATATGCTGCTTTCTTAAATGGCCGATTAACCGATATTTTTGCTGATAAATTTATCTTATTAAGCAGAATATCCGAAAATGCTTTCCAATCAGATAATATACACGTTGATAAACCCAAGCTCTGAGCGGACTCTTTTGCCGCATGTCTGCCTACGACCAAATTGCATGCAGGACACTTAGAAGACAGCCTGCCAATTCACTGTAATTTAAGGGGCTTTCTACTTTCACGAGTGCGGTTTGTACGGGGACCGAATGTTTGAAACTGTATTATCATTTATTACTAAGTTTTATTGCCAACCTAAAATTAATTTCCCCGTTGGCAGCAGGAACTATAAATCCTCGGAGTATATACCAGCAATATAATTTGTGCGCCAATTCTTACCAATTATTCTCTTTTCCTCTCAGACACTCTATGAGGTTTTATTAACTTTCCGACTGAGTTGGCGTTCCGTCTTTTTTAGTTAGATTTTCCCCACTTCCACTTAAGATAAACGGGACGTAATTATCATCTTATTTGCTTCAAAATTTAGATTGTCATACAAAGTCGAGAAACGTTGTTGCTGAACTTTAAGATTTTTCACAAATTGCATGGGGCAGTTGATTAGGACGGGGATTTTCGAACTGTCTTTTGAATAACATTGCGGGTGCACTTGGATTGTCCACGCAGTAAAGCGAGTCGCGGTGGAGACGAACTTTACTTTCAAAGAGAAAAGGAGGATATCACCCAGAGAAACGGCGCCGTTAGTGGGCATTAAGGAAGCAAAGCAACGTCGGATGATTTGCATTTGTGTTGTTTAGAAATCTTCATTTAGGCTGACCATTCCACTCCATTTTCTGCCTTGGTGACTAACAGAATTATGCCGTAAAGATTATCAGATGCACCATCCAGTAGAAATGGACAGCGTTTTACATTTTTCAGTTGCCTCAATGTGTTTCCTCTCTTGTAGGAATTCTGGCATTGAAAATAATGCGGTTGTAATTTCGCGCGTTTGTTAAACTCCACGCACTATAGCAAAGCAAAAAGAAGTATTCATACTTGATGAAATAGTGGACCAAAAAAATACAGAGCATATGGTTTCCGGTTCATCATCTTTGAATACAGACACAAATTTACCGTTAACAAGCTTGTGTAAAAGGTAGGTCTAACTCATTCGAAGTAACTAGAAAAAGCTATGAAATTCTTGGCCTCGTTTTGGATCGGACTATTTTGTTTTCAGAAGCAAGGGTGAAAAACCTAAGCATAAAATCCATGAGGTGTTCTGGACTCGTTCAATCATTTCGTTGGCACATTCAAAAAACATCTCCCAACGTGAAGCTGTCCTCATTATTTCTTACTGGCCAGCTTTTATAGCCCATATTCAATATGGTTCGAAATGATCTAATGCATATAATCGGAGTCTGGCAGACAACCTGGGAAATTAAACAAAACATTACACTTTCGGCAGTGCCGTTCAACATATGGGAAAACGCCGTATCTGGTTAAACATTAAATGAAACAACGGTCACTGAAAGAAATCGGACTAGCAATAGAATTAGGTAAATAAACCCTCACAAACTTCTTTGCATGAACTGCGAATGAGCCCAGCTTCAGATTGAATAGCATACACTATGTGACTTATTCTAGCTAGTAAGCCAATCAATCAATTCCTTCAGAGTACATGCCTCCTTAATCGTTCTTTTCAGCTTCACTGGCCCCTTGTCAACCAGTGATAAATTATAGTAAAAATGTGAGCACAAATGTTCTGTTCAAAAACAAAAGATTTTCTAATATCGAAAAAAATAGTATGAGCCACTAAAATAGTAAGTTATTTAAGCTGAAAATGATTGGCAAGCATGATAAAGAACATTTTTTTGAAAGTTACACTAGTTCTAACGCGTAGCTTAAATAAATCTTTCATTTATGAAATGCTTCAGCTGTAAATGCCACCGGAGGGTTGCCACATGCTGGCACAATATTTTAGACAACGCTGCATAATTTTTGCATAAGAAACTCCTGATGCGGTGATTATGGGCATGATATTTTCCAAAGCTCTAACATGCAGGCTTTCATTTTCAGTGAGGCTAGTTGTAAGTGAAGCTTGTATCATGACACAAATCCTTTCTCCTGCTCAATTCACTCCCATACAACTATGTGAGGTGTGCAGTGCAAAACAGGTTTTTTTTACGTGGTTCCATATGTTCCTCGCATACTAGATTGGTCCCCAGCAGTCTTGAGTTTGTGAGCACATAACTCTATCTTTGTACTATTTTTAACATCAAATTATACATCTGAAATTGCTCTCACATTCTAAACGGTTTTAGTCACAAGACTGAGTAAACATATCGTCTCGACCAGGTGCTTTGTAAGCGCATTTTTGTGCAGCCGCCAGAAATTTATGGTAGTCGTTAGTCGCTGCCTCTGAGTTTGTCTGTGTATCTGTGGGAGCCATTTAATAATGTACAGACTTGTAAGCAAAATGAAAAGTGAGAAATTTGTGGCGGAAACATTTAAAGTTTGCCTCAGTAGTACTTTGAGCTATCAGCTGCGCCGTAGTTACTTACACATACAATAATCCCCAGACAGAGCCTACCGATGTTTGGCTACTTCAATCCATACTCCACGTCACGCCCGATTTTTCCCGGACTCATAACCTCTGGAGTTCCACCCCCTAAATTTCGCGCAAAGTTCACGAATTTACTCCTCCAGAAGCATTGTTGGTTACTGCAGGGGGTATTACCCGTGATTTATTGGAATGTACGGGAAAGCCGACACACGATTTTCAGCGAAGTAGTTTTTTCTTGCAGGCGAGTGAACCTGTGACCCATAGGCCGTTTATGAGCTGGTTAGTCTGACTGAAAGAATTCGAATTTAAAACAAAATCCCACCTGTTGCCACAAGGAGGGTGTTTGACTTAATTTTCTACATGCCCACAGTCCCCTTTTCTTCTGCCTCCTTGACCCGCACGTGTTTTTCAAATGACCGCGGTTATCGTAGATTTCTGTAGGCTTCTTACTAATTTCACGGTCAGATATAGTTAGCACTACCTCGAAAATAGTAACTTCTGCATAATTTGCATAAAATAGTGGAGAGAATAACCCTTTGGCATAGTACAAAGAGGAATGAATGTGGTCTTGTATTCTCCGGTAAAAGTAAATGTACTTGCAACTCTGAACAACGCTCAGGCTGATATATTCGAGCGTCATATCAGAATACAATGTGATTAGCGTGGTTGACCTAGGACTCTTTAAGGATCCGGCTAAATACAGGGCCAGCGCTTAGAGATGGGGACATTAACCAGGTAATTCGGGTATAGTGTGCATATGAAGGCATTTAGAATCGACTTTGTTCTAAGACCTGTGGTGTTTAAAACCACATTTAAGGGGGCTTTCGTAGCCAGAATTCAGGAAGACTAGAAGAGTCACAGCATTCAGTCTGACTACAACCATTTTCACGCCTCATCACCGCCAATAACCAATCTACCATATTGTGTGAATTTTTTACTGTATCTTAACGAGACCGAACGGATTTCGCTCTGTAAATTGGCTGAACTCGGCACCGACATTGGAAGCGTTGCGCTGTTTGTCCAGTCCATATTTGGTGTCTTGGTCATGAGTAAATGGGATTTCGGCCAGGCGTTTTAAACTTTTGCGACCATGGACCACTTGTCATCCAGCTTTGCTAACTTTACATAAGTATTTGTTAGACGCAAATTTCGCTTTCACACATTGCCATTGACCGGCTCACCAGCGTTTCACGTTTCAATCCAGAAAGTGGGCGTTGAGCCATGACTGCAATTACGTCAACACTGTTAAAACTTGATTTAACTGCTTTTGTGTTACTTCGAATCTGGACTCTAACAGTGGTTTCAACTCTCCAACTCTGAACTCCGTCCAACAATATTAATCCTTCTGTTTCCTTAAATTTCCAGTAAAAACCTCCAGTGGTGCATCAGTAACATTTCCAAGTCCAAAAATGTGTAGTTCAACTCCGACTGATTGTGATTTAAGGTGTAGATCCTAAAAGTAGCGATAAACGCTTAAGAAGAAACGCCGTCTTTATTAGACAAGATCTAGCATTCATTGTGCTATTCCTACACGACTTAACCTGGCAGAGTTTATTTGTAGCCATGGCTGCACTAAATCTCCAGTAATTACCTGCGCTGCATTTTGTAGGGGACAAACTGAAGCCAGCTGCTTTGTCTTGTGCATGACAGAAATTTTGCATCCATGTAGAATTCAGATCTTTTTCTTTACGGCAGCCATCGGGGAATGGAAACAAAATATTTGGTGTCAAATATCGACCAATAAACCTAGGACGGACCCTGCTGTGAGTTGGAAGCGGTCGTCATTGGTAGATATGGTTGTTGGATATATATATAATTTGAGGTTCCCATAGTGATACATTAAAGAGGTTATAACCTGTAAGAAAAAACAAGTGACGTCCCCAATGCCACACAGACCACCGTATTGCCCAGGCAGTTTTCCTCGAGACAAAACAGGAAAACATGTTTAATTCAATTGCGAGTATTCACTATTGGTTGACCTACGGTATACTATGTGAGTCTGTTCCATGCTATACTTTGCTAGACTATAACATACTGTGCTGTACAAAGGGGAAAGCTTGGGTCAAAGCGGCTGGAAATTGGAAAATGTTTTTGGACTCTTCAATTTCGAATGCGATGTTATCTAGAAATAGGGACCTACTACTGGATAGTTCACTTAAAAATTGTCCAGCCAAATAGAGGCCCAAAAGCCCCTTTCTTCGTGATAGCCTCTCCCTTATGAATTGCCCTATATTCACTGCGCCTTAGGAATGATCAAGTCACTGTCTAAAATGTTCAGCCGGGTCATTTCTGTTTCACAAAAGATCATAACCGACGGGACGTATTGCTGGGCCTATGTATCTTACTGTCTGGAAATCAGACGGAATGCAATGTACCGTGAAGGTACCACCATGGGCATTTATTCCAATGCCCCGTTTCACTAAATGCGACACACACCCCATTGGTTGACCAAGTACATGGCTAGAACAAAATATTGCAAAGGTCAATTACCAGAAAAATGCTGCTGAACCACGGGTGCACAGGGTACAACAATGAAGCCGGTTGTGGTTCTGCTCGTTTGCTACGTTAAAAATAAAACAGAACAGAAACAAGAAGAGATAGGTTCACCAAACGTCTACTGCCAAACAAAAAATTCTCCCGCGTAGATCCTAATAGACAAATCAATAATACAATCACGCTATGGTTTCCGATCAGCACCAGGGCGCCTTTCGGCAAATATGGACAGTATACTCAAAGATTAGGAAGTCTCACAAGTGGTTAGGTCCCTAATGCATCACGCAAGTGGACAGATATATAGTCAGACTTGGATTGCGTGTTGAATGGATATTTGTACCACACTATTAAGCCATTAAGATACTTACCTAAGGCAAGCAATCCCTCTATTATGTTAGCGTACATGTGCAGTTGTCGTGACAGTGTTCCTACACATTGTTCCACACTGCCCAACGATAAATACCGTTGTACACAACAGCCTCCAAATTAGACTGACCTAAAGATCTTCATAAATATCGAATTGTCTTCCTTTGGCTAAACCAGTGAAACCCGATCAGGTAACATAATGAAAGAAGTGGATGTTTCATGTCCATCCTAAAGGGAAAGTTAATCGCAATCCGCGAAAGGTTTTCAGTTTCAAGCTAAAGTCGTCCCGAAGTGGCACTTGTTACTGGCTTCCATCTTAGAAGTGATTAGTTTGCTAAGGGGTGATGTGGCAATTTCTGGAACTGGTGTCAGTAATACACGCATTTGGCTCATTTTTGGTCTTCTAACAGTAAGGTAGTAGCGAATCCGTCAAATGCCATTTTAAACTCTGAACAGCTCATCTTACTGAAAGTACATTATTCGGACTTGGGTATGTTTACTCATTCCTCGATGACAGTTTTCAGCTATCTAGCTGTAAATTAACCAACCGTCAAGTAATGCTTGACTTAAAAGACGATGTTTAATAATAACTATAGTAAAAATAAAACCAAAGTAGAATAGCCATCAGTTGCTGAAAAAAAGCTTCGACGAAAAATATGTAATCATGTGATCATAACCTAGTCTGGCTTCCCATGAAATCAGTACTTCAGTATCCTACCTGTAGTAACTCAATGTAGCTGCTGAAAGAGATACGTCCAGCCAGCAAACGTTTCGCTGCGGCTTTGGATGCTCCCCACCATATGTTAAACTTCCACTGCCTTCCTGTCTTTATATTCCTTCTATTAAGCCAACTGGTACTTTTGGTCAGTTCCATCGGTTTGTTGGAAAAATTCCCTAAATTTATGTTCGCACTAGTTTGACGGACTGACTTATCGTCACTGCTGCGGTCACCAATAAATTTATCGCTCACGTACTGGTGAACAAAATGTAAAAATAACACAAAAATGATATTCCTGGAAAGAAGTTGAGTTACAATGTACCGTACAGCACCCGTTCTCCACGGAGTGTTCTTCATTGAGTGGTCTATGCATCATCCACTATGGAAGGCTTGAACCGTCAAACGAAACAAGTTAGCCAAAACTCGGGAATCACGGTAACAAAAGTTTCAAATTCACAGCAAGAAAACTGTTCTAAATGTACATCGGAAAGTCGTTGACTTTGAATTTTTATTGGATTCGGTTTTTCTCCATTCCCAGTACGCGAACAGTGAATTCGTCCTCCACACCAGAGTTTGTCTCGAAGCACTTCCGGAAGTGGAAGCTGACCGGGCGGAAATGTGTACTTGTCAATTGCGCATTTGTTCCTGACAAAGTGGTACACTAAGTGTTTAAGTTGCTGTTCCCAAGTTTTAATCATCCTGACTTAGCCAATTTTCAAGTCGAATTTCCAGCTGGTGAGGTTTTTACGCTATGGATGCATTTAAGTCATCATTCATTCACTTACGACGACCAGATGTAATCGAAGTTTTGTGATATGTGAGTGAAATTCCTTCAGCGTCATTTACCAAATAATTTACCAAATAATGCTAGCACACACTTAGAGTCATATATATTCTATACCCTGCTGCTAGACAGTGTAACCGAAAGAGTAGTTTCCACGGTCTTTGTGCGGCATGACGCTTGTGAAGTCGTTTTTTCAGAAAGCTGTCAGTGAACGCCTTTACAAAAGCATCGCTGTCAGGTACGTCAAAGTCTATTCCGGGTAGGTTTGTTACATAAAAAATTTAATGTTCTAAAAGTTTGAATTTCAAGAGTGGGTTTTCTGGATTAGCAAACCAAATGTTGTACACTATAGACATCCAGTCAGCGTATCTCTAAATACAGTGGTTCGAGGACATATACATTCAGACTTTCGCCAGAGTGTTGATTCCTGTGAAGCATAGCAGAACACACCTCAAAACAAAAAATGAAGTGCGAAAAAGAATCTGCGCATAAAACTGTACAGCACTCTATTTTACTCGCCAAAATCTTCTGTCTGATCTCATCTCTCTCTTCTTGAGGAGATTTCTTCAAATTAGTAGGCGCGAATATTATACAGGCAACAGAATAGGCTGTTACACAACTTTACGGCAGATTTAGAGATGAAAAAAATAGCGGATAAGTAGACAAACAGATAGACTGATAGATGAGTACAGATAGACAAATAGACAAATTGGAAGGTAAACCTGAATGAAATGCCTTTTTACATTCGGGTTAGATATTTCCTTGCTAAACATAGATTCCAGCAAATTCCACTTCGTTTTGCCAAACCAAATTTGTGGAATACTCCGTTTCTGGATGTTATCAGGACGGATTAACTAGAAGCGTGCTTATAAGAAAATTCGCTTGGGGGAATTTTTGTTGCATTGCATATACTGTCTATACTTGCTCCTCAACAGGAACAATTAACTGCCTCGTGTGAAAATCTATGTGAGATATCTCTGATTGTGGTGGCAAAGAATGAACTCTGAAGTGATTCGTCTTAAACCACTAATGTTCATCGCTGCTGTAAAAATGTTAGAAACTCGCAATCTTACAAATAATAAATTCTCAAGCACACTCATTTAAAATCATTCCACATCAGCGAGATCGGACTAATCCAAGTCACATAATTAATAAAGCAGGGAAGTCTATCCTCTCTTCAATTGATCGATTCAGGAATTGTGATATTTCCAGGTAAGTCTTCAGTTTCCGCAGTGCGTAAACGTGATTGTGTACTTGGATACCATTCTCAGGAGAACTACTGCGTTTCGTTTAATGACAGCTAACGTCCAAGTGTTCCTCAGTTATCACCTGGTTGCTTTAGAACAAGAAACAGCGTCTTAGGGTCAAGTGTTCGGCTTTTGTGCACTTGTGATGGGTACCAGGAAGGACAAAAATTACATGGTTGGTGAGATTTCCGGGATTTTTCTGGGTTGTTTTCATTGGGCTGGTCAGACACATTGGTTGCGCTGCTCTTTAATTTAGTAATTCCGTACTAAATCATGGTCACTGTAACGGAATTACTAAGATGCAACCACTAATCATGTAACAATATCAGTCTAATTGGCTGCACTGGCGAACGAGTCATATAAGATGGATATAAATTAAGATCAAACGCACATAGTTAAAAGCCGCAGAAGTTCTGCTATGACACTTGTTTAATGACACTTGCGAACTGCACTCATTCGCATACCAATTTGGTTTTTAATGGAGACTTAACTGAATCCAAAGTGAATCACTCGTTTAGGATATTCTTCAGCTGGGATTTACTTGAGTCAGCTGTACAAACTGGTGTGCAAATGAGTGCATTTTGCAAACTTCTTACAACGTGGGTCTAAGTGAAGCCTAAGGCTGATGGAAAATTTGGAACTCCGCTATATGATGAGCCCCAAAATGATTTGAACCGGCTGTGGGCTGCTGAACAGTATTCAGCAACATTGTGAGTAGTTTCATTCGAAGAAACACCGCAATAAGCTAACATCTGGAATGTGCCTTGTATTAACATACCTGAAAGAGTTTGTTGTGTTGACTTTAACTGACGCATCAGAAAGACAAATATTAAAGGGATGGAAATAGTTCCTGCAGTTTCGTCGGCCTTGATACCCTAGAGCACCGCTTTACTTATACAAGTTTGAGACGGAAATCAACGGAATCCATCGATTAGCCTAGGTTGATGTCAATCCAGTGGCAGTGAATTCGACTTGCTGATGGTCGGGGGTACTGATCAATTAGCACAGTTTTACCGATTGCAGGTCGGCCAGGTATGACCTCGTGCAAAATGTTGAGAAGACATGCGATATGGTCAACGAGATGGTCATTGTCTAAGACGTGCTCTACCGGTTGATATGTGAGTGTAATTCAGTCGCGACAAATAACCGGCTGCAGCTGTGACTGTTGTTGAAACTAGCTGTCGGCCACAATGTATTTCATGTATACCCCATATAGATATCACAAAACAGAAACCAAGCTTGGAGTCAGTCGATTTGCTCATTGACATCGTGTTAATTTGCAAATGGGTGATTTTCGCCAGCCGTTTGGCTAATTCAGACAGTCGTTCAACGATTGGTGAATTATTACGGTGTTTCATTTGATTAGCCATCAATCTTCCCGGAGCACATCGTAATTACAAAGCTGAAAATTAAACCGGTAGGATTTGTTCTTGTGGCTGTAGAATAGCGTGTACATCGACAGCACTCTTGCGCATGCCTACAGTTACACTTTAAGCGTGACTTAAATAAGAATATCCAACGACATTTTAACTTCCGCACGGTACACCTGGTAAGTTGACAGAGTTCTAAGTTTATAGGAACCAACAGTCTTTGGAGCAGTTTAAACACACTCTACTAAAATAAACTTAAAACTGTCTTAAGAACTGTCCAGAATTTCCAGACAGTTTTGCTCTATGTAAAGAATACTCCCACATTCTGCTTTTAATAACAAGCTTGGTCTGAACAACTTTACATTTTAGGCTTTAAGTTTTGACAACTGTAGGCCAGGAAATAGGTTTTTTATACTCCAGACAGATTTATGGTCAAAATTGTTTGAAAACGGCGATCGGTTCTTAAGTGAGAAAGTTAATGATGACAATGAACAACTGCCGCAAAATGCGTAGCTAAATTTTATAAAATATTTTTCTGACTCAACCGTAAACTAGTGTGTTCTATGACTGATAGAATTCTGGCCGATTAGCTGGAAATAAATAATAACGCCAGTGAACATTTCGCTTTGCGGCTTAATATAAAGGAACTTTTTTCTAGACCTTCAGAACCACACCACCACGGGATTCCAAGAACCAAAAAGAAAAATTTAGCCCTACTATTGTCTGTAAGGGACCATCTTTTGTAGGAATCTGGTAACGGTGACTGGTTGGCATGGTGGGTAAATGCCTTCGGTGCACATTCCCGTAACTGATCAGATATTTTCATATTTTGACTTATTAGATGAAGCGGTGATATCAGGTCTGTGTGGACAATGACGAATCGTGGGGTCTACCCCGGCCTTAAAATGTTAAATCTGCCCTTCTGTTCAACGACAAAAGCTTTTCAAAATTTTACTGAACTAAATCACTTGAATCTAACTCATACGTGTGCCTCTACTGCCTTACGTTAATCTAAATTTTCAATTCCAATCTTTCACGTCAGAATGACTTTCTAGGATACCGCCTACGCAGATCTGAATGAAAAGGTCGCCGCAACAATGGAGATGAATTAAGGTTTTCTCGGGTGTTTGTTTTTCGGTTCCCTTTCGATACTTTTCATAGAATCTCGAATGCAATTATCTAAGTGACCCTTTTTACGTTCACACCAAAGCGTGGCTCTACCTTTTTTGTTGCATGCAATTTCACCATCAACCGTTATTTTGGACGGGTAAGGAGAACAGGTTTAGAAGATTATCCCAGTGCTCGCTTTTCATGAAGGTACCCTCGGATGACTGGTTTATTGTTTTGGTGAAGGTTTCAGTAGGCCGACAAAGTTGTGGTAATAGCATTTGATATTTAGCGATGTACACATTGTAATTCATTTTGAATCCCCCTCATCATTAGCGTCGATAAAAACAGGGAGGATCGTTCACCTCATAAGCAAGTAAGCTGCAAGATACTGCGCAGACAGTGCATATCGGGCTTGATCCTTCAACAGGTGCATTTCAAGGCCAATCACTAACTGGATATTGCCCTTGCGATAAACATTACATCATTTTCCTGACGAATTGGGTGTGAAAAATAGCAAGGCTCTAGTCTGGGACACCAAATGTGTAGTAACAGCAGTTAGCATTGACTGCAAATCGAGGCATCATCTGCCTCATTGTGGATCACGTTCGGCTAAAGTAGACATTAAAATTGACCAATAAACCAACCATAGACCTAAGGCATTTTAGCGAAGATTGTTTTCTGTAGTTGACGTAGAAGTCTGGAGATAACTAAGAGAACTAATCAAAGAAAGATAAATATCTCAATGATAGACCGTGTTGCCAAAATCTCAGCACTGTTGTGGACGAAACTTAGCCTTGATAGGTCCTGACCCCACTCATTTAGAATAGGGTCAAATATGGGTGCGTTCTCTGCAAAGCGCTTTGCGTTGATAGGATCCTAATAGATGCCAGTAGATTTGTCTGCCAGATTAATCGCCCTATATGTAAGCTCGGCGTTAAGCAGACAATATTTATTTATCGTTTATTTTTGAAGAGAATGTTCACAGACATAAAAAGTAAATGCAGGCGAAGAATGTAAAAGGGTTACAGGAGAATATGAGGTAAAAGATAGAAACGTCTCTTTCGAAGTCAGATCACCAACAGTTTCTGTCAGACAAGATGCATCCCAACGTATGTAAGGATTTTGGTATGGAAACACACGTGTAAAGATCAACAGCCAAAGGGAAGACAAACAATGCTGAATGCTCTTCAAGACGCGGTAAGCGCTAGCACATTCAAGACTCGCACATCAGGCACAAAGTGTCCGTCATACTGGGTCTGGTGTGAGATCCAATGGCAAGAATGTGCACTCAACGCCATGTACCACGCATAAAAGTGTCGTAAGTACGCAGGGAGCCCACAATGGCAAGCAAACGCAAGTCACTGACTGTGAACTTAGTAAGTCCCAGTCCAATAACAGCCTTAGCGGAATGAGGAAAGCAGATACCCAGATTGCACATATTGAGGAATGTATTCACGATAGGGATACTTGCTGGTCTCTGAATCGTGTGAACTTTTACTTATAAACTCCACCTACGCATTACAAGCCATTCTACCGAGAGTTCCATAATAGCTCGTTTTTTAGTTTCTATTTGGGTGTGTATTTTATATATACATTATATACAGTGCAGTATAACACACTATTTATATATGTGTATATATGTATGATACACCTACTTTAACCATGAAAACATCAGTTCAACAGTGGTCGTCAATCAGGGTTCTGAGAATGGCAGGACAAACTCAACCAATTTTAGAGCAGAAAACTAATGTGATAATACTGTTTTAGTTCTAGTTGAATGAACTTTTAAACGTTTTGGTTAATTCGGATAATTTTTTATGAGCTCATATCGCCTGTATATGAGTAAGTATTGCCTAAAGATATTTCCTTAACGGTAACTACGAATCGTTTATTTGTCATCTCAGAAGCTTAGTGGTGGTTAGTGGTATAAGTAATCTCTCGTTGTACAGCTACCTACTGTCAAATTGTTTGACCCCTGTTAGTACAAACAAATCCAAATTTAGGGAGGCTGATGGTGACGATCCTTGCTGGTCGGTTATGCACCGATTCCCAGTGCGAAAGAGCGCAGCCCCTCGTTACCATCTAGCCGCAAGCCCAGAAATGATTAGGTGAACACCTTAGATATTGTGAATGGCGGGATGTTAATGGATTTTCGATGTGGTACCCAGATATATTGTTTCCGTCTAACAACATTACTTTACTACGAAGTTTTTACGAACTTCTCTGGCATACCAAACTAACAGTTGGCGAATGATGCATGAAATTCCCATGAATACCTTAAACTTATCTTAAATGTGGAAAACCACATTTATCCAGGCTATTGGAACATTGGACCATTTTATCCCATTTCTTAGTAACCCATCAACTGCTTGCCGCACTAAACTTATCAATCACTTATCAATCAGTCCCGATTAGAAAAGCTGACCGCAATGTCAAGCAAGTACAACTTACTCACTGCACCAAGTCAGGGTAGTACAGAGCATCTTGTAAGAACAAGAACTTGTTCAGAGCGAAACTGTTTGACTTCAGTTTGATTTTGTTCTCTTACCCTATGCTAAAAGCTTTACAGGGGTTAAATGGAGGCTAAAATGTAATTATACTAAAGCAAGACAAAGGATCTAACGATGTTATTTTCGGACACCTTAGCTTGACGCACTCCTAGGGACGCGTAAACCTAATGTAACCAATTTTGTTCATAAACAATTCACCATATCATCAAGTAGCTAAATGGCTGGCGGGTGTCCGCCGGGATAATCTCACTAAAGACTGCTCGAAAAGCGTTAGCCCTACCTAGAACACGCTAACATCCCTCAAAAGAAATCACGTGTTCCTCTCATGTGTAGTCACCCTTTAATATCCCCCTTGATAACACATGGAGTTTTCAGGCTATTATCAGGAATCCCCTCGTAATCCTATCATACTTTCCGTCCCCATTCCCGAAGATATCATTTTACTGTATACTAAGAATGCCACGTTTTATTCCCACGGGACCACCTATATGCAGGTTGATGACCTCGCCTTGGGTTCCCTTCAGGACCAACCGTAACTGATATTTTATGACCAATGTGCAGCAGTCAACAGAAGCCGACATAAAACAAGTCCTTTTTGTAAAGGACATTCAAATGATGTTGCACACATTGCAAGCAATGAGAGAGGAGAGACCAACTGTCATCTTTTAGCACTCACTACAAAAATATTCTGTTCACCTGTGAAATTGAGTGAGACAACGAAATCCAATTTTGAATGTTTTGATCCCCTGGAATACTGAAGATGCTATGTCTCGCCACGTTTACCGGAAAACTGCGTAGACTGCACTGTAGCTAAACTTTACGAGTTTCTGTCCGTTTCGATACAGGCATACAATGATGGTTATTTTACCCCATTGCGTTAGACAGATTTACACCTAGCATACATTCGCGAAAAACTGACTTGCTGAGAGATTTTCTACGGCTGAATAACTAACCCGGCCGCTTCATCGAAAAGCACCTCGCTCACAGGGAAAAACCAAAAGGCCCACTAGTGGTACCTACATGACTGTTTTTTACGCTGGTTATTATGCCTTTAGCCTATTTGGACTGAGAGTAAATGGTATACTTGTTCCTGACTTACAGTACAGCACATTTGTGTACGAAACATATACAAGGGTTATGTCACTGCCGCCAGTCAGAACGCCAAATTCAATTCATTTACAACACATTGCGGGGATAAATTCACGCGCAGCTGCGGTGATACCTATTTAAATAGAAGCAAAAGGAAGCTGAAAACGCAAACACAGGAGCGTGTGCTCAAAAATTACCGTACCACTACAGGTGACCATAACCAAACACTGATAGAATCCAGGATCAAATCATCGATTGACGGACATCTCATCGACAAAGGTAACAGAGCTCTACTCAAATAATCCTCTCAGGTCTTAGCAAGAAAACGGCGGCCACGGAGACTGAAGTTCTTTGGAGCCATATTGTTTGACCGTTTTAGGTCTTTCCTCTGCACCCAGAAAGACCTAAGTGTCACTCTGAGGCTACTTTGGTTCTATGCATTCCCTAAGTTGGTTTGGACTTACATAACCTTGGACAACCACCGAGCCATCGCCACGCTCCAACACGCTCCCTAAAAACGCCCTGATGGTGTCACCTCGATTGGTGATGAAACGTTTGCAGTCAAAGTGCCCAGCTCAACGAACAAACCAAAGGCCACTTACATAAATGCGGTAAGTCTCAAAGGATTATTTTAGCTTATGCTTGTTTACTCGCTTTGCGAAAAAAGAGACTGTCACTACCTTGTTCAAACAGATAAGGTGATCTTGATGCTTGAATTTTCTTGCGACATTTCAGTTGTTCCAACCAGTAGGAAGATGTGTGCATGAATTGGGGACAATTTGAGTTCATTATTGTTACGACGAACAGTACTCCTGCTTACGGCATGTCCACCCTACCGGTCAAATACTGACTACAGGATGTTGCACGAACTTACTACTTTCTCCATCAAAATCTCCATAAAAATACTTGCATGAAGAAACAAAAAACTATTTTTCTTTGGTTCTCGGTATCCTAAAAAAACTATCTTGACTTTGGCTTTTACTCACATAAGAAGACTGTCAATTGGTGCCTCACGGAATTGGAAAGTACTGGTATTTTAAGCCGGTAATGGCTGCGGAGATTTCTTGCAGGATTTTATTTTAAACCATCTAGACCAAAAGGCCAGAAAAAGCTTCATTTTGTAGGCTCACTTCTCATATGAGGTTGTGCCAAGTCATAACTAATACTTTGGCTTCTCTACCAGAAAGGCTAAAAATAAAAATTATTTTTGAAACAATGATTAATGGAGCAGCATTTTACACAGTTGACTTTCTGCCGACAAAGTGTTTTTAGTCAGGGACAAAAGCTGTATCTTTTAAAATGCAGCGATTAGCAGGGTGGTTTACTGGCACTGGCAAATAGTTCGTCCTACGTAGGGTGAAAGACACCTTTTTCCCCCTACAAAGTTCATCAATTAACCGACATCAGCTAATCTATCTCTGAACAACCAAATTTCTGGTGATGTCGTGTTGTCCGGCAGCAAAGAATAGGGTTCTACAGAAGCTTTCTGTCTTTGTTTATAGAAAACCTGTAAAACCTTCCGTTTTACATAAAAACGTTTTCGGAGGGTTGTCACGAAGCAGCAATTCAAAACTTGCATGACTGAAAGCAGAGCATGAAAAGACGTTCCTTCCAGTTCTTCAACTTACGTAGATGTTAAGTGTTCGTGCACATGGTTCCATGTAAATTTCGCGTGTTTTTTTAGGTTATCATTAGCCTGGCCGCATCAGCATGGTATATCGGAGCTTCTTCATCCCGTCTCCATAAATATGCTTTTATTTAAATTTGTTCGCAAGGTAGCAAGTGGGAAACAAATAGCTGGATCTACGAGTCATATGTTTTGGATAATGCAGAGAATTTGTGCTACGTAAGATACACCACTGACTGCTCATTCTAAGGTGCTGTTTGTTTGTTTATTTTGCGTTAGATGACAATTTTTCAAATATGCGCCACCATGGAGTAGTACACGTTGGACAATTCGTGTACTGCCGTATTAATATTACAGCACTAAACTGTTGGAGCCTGTTAGAATCGTTGCGAGTTTTTCACAGTCTATTGCTAAATAGGAACCATATACAAGGCTTTTTTAGCTAACGTGGCAGGGAAGATCTATTTGAAACCAATCAGCAATTGACCGGAGCTATTCCGTGATTGGTGGGACGAAGTACCAAATAGATGTGGAGGACTGAACGTAAATGTTCAAGTCAAGTAAGTTGTCAGAATTCGCACCAGGATTCAGCTTCAGTTTTTCACTTAAAATGAACTCAACAGTTTCAGTCAACTCGTCACTCTTTATACAACCAGCTCATTTGAGTTCCAGTCAGTTACTTGAATTACTTTCCGACTGCAAGCGAATTTCCCAGCTTTTGCCAAATAGTACAATGCTATTAGACCCATTCGGACCGATCCCGGAACTTGCTCAACCCAGATGGCTTCAAATTTATAATTTTTTCTTTGATGTTGTCCTAGTTGGGTTGATTCTGCTGGCGGGTATAACTGGAAATATCCTGAGTTGTTTCGTTCTTATCCGAGATCGATCCCACGGGACCACCAGCCTTATCCTAACGTGTTTGGCGGTCTCAGATACACTATTCCTAATTGGATGTATGTTCTTCCAGTTTCTACGAACATTTTCTGTGTTTATACTTTGGATTAACTATATGAACTTCTATGCTCATGTGAGTAAATTTCTTTACGGTGCTGGGATGACGGTTCGCATGGTACGCAACTGGATGGTAGTGCTTGTGACAACGGAACGCTGGGTAGCAGTTTGCAAGCCGCTTCATGCCCCAACAATTTGTACCAGAGGAAAGGCTAGAATTGCTATCATTTGCCTGTGTATATTGTGCGCCCTATACAACATTCCACATTTTCTATTGGTTGAAGCAGTTCCTTTATTTTGTTACGGATCTAAATCAACCGAACACGTGCATCAAAAGGAGACTCTTTCCATTCTGGATGATAAAATACCCAGAGGAGTTTTAATCTACCACAGTTTGCTGAGAAAATGGGTGAGAGAAAATTATCCATTTCGGCTTTTCTATCGACTCATTGGTTACACCGTGCTCATAGTGGCTCTTCCTACCGTCATTATCGGCATATTAAACATACTGCTGATTCGTGGTATAAAGTACGCGAATGCGCGACGAGCGCAAATTGTGGCTCGAATTGACTGTGCTAATCGACAATTGGATCAGTGCTCTCGAACATGCACTCAGTCAGATGACCGGCCTAACATGATATCCCGGTTAACTCCCGAGAACTTTGAAAATCACACATATTTTGTAAGAGTAGAGAAGTCCACCCGATCTCGTAGTGGAGAGGTGAATCGCCTCTGCGTTGGCGTTATTGTCATCTACCTGATTTGTGAACTTCCTGCCGTCGGCTATCAAGTCATTCATCTTTTGCAACACAGAGGTGCGATTGATATTACCAAACCAGTGACGAATGCCCTCGTATGTCTGAACAGTGGAGTCAATTTCTTCATTTATGTGTTTCTGGGTAGACGATTTCGGTCTCAACTGAAGGATATGTTGCAGCGTTTATGCTGCCGTTGGAACCGAACACATGGTGCGGAGCACGGAAGGATAGTACACTCAAATGCTTACCATTCTTCTTTGGGTGTTTTCGGTGGGCTACCCAATCAAAAAGGCGGCGATCAACTTGGGCTCGTGGAGCGGCCTCCGTGCAAACATATGACGCCTGTGGTGGGACAAACATGTGAAGCGTGCTCGAATAAAGGTAAACCAATCAGAAGTAACGTTTTGTCTACGGATTATGCCACTCGAACATCATGCACAGAGATTTAGAGAAACCACGTGTTTGCGGTGAGTGGTATTCGTCGGTTGGCATGTGTGCCATATTGCGTGAACTTTTACCCTTCTCCAGTGTGCTCATGCGGTTTTCATTGCAAGCATCCGGCGCTAATTTCGATGGTAGAGCCATGTAACCAAGTTTAGGCTAACCTATCGGCGGCATATTTGAACCCCAATGGCTTTTGCCAAATTGGATCACTATGTACTCTATCACTGAATAGCATGGAATAGTGGCTGATGTTTTTGTTGTGTCATGTGAATAACTTCAGGAGACTAAGTAACTGTCGTTTCAGACAAGTCTTGGACAGTCGAGGTTGTGGTCAAACAAAATAATCAAAACGAATGACATATTTATCTTGTATCAAGTTAATAATTCGCTTATACGCTTCCTCTGTTTTTTTTTAAAATCCCTCCGTTGACAGTAAATGCAAAATCTAAATTCAGTGGTCTGCGCAAACGTTACTGTTGAGCTAATGAGATGTGCAAGTGCAACGAAACGCAAACATTGACGTGATGGAGTCAATCACGTCAAGCAAATTTTCCGATCCTTAACTACGACTGGCTAATTATTTTGGTAGTGTATATAGGTCATTGGAAAACTCTTACAAGTTCAATTTTCCTATTTTTATTTTTTAGGGACCCCTAAGGGGCTTTATTAAAGTTGGGGAGATAGCCGAATAGCAGTGTTTCTGAAAGCTTTGTTAATCTGTCATTTGCTTGAATAAATGGCCGGTTTGCTATATTCCGAATTCCAGATGAAGCGTTGTGCTTTTCTTCGCCGCTATTGTGATCTGTTGTCTAATTTCCAAAATAAATGCACAAATATTTTTAGCAGGCTATAATTCACTGATTGGCACCATGCAGACATAAAAAGCGGGTGGTTCTTTAGTTTACTGTTGAAAGTCACAGAGCATTTTGAGATTTTCTCAGGACAAGAAAAGGGGAACCGGTTTTGTTTGACGTCACACGTTCGGGCTGCATGAGCATCATACCCATAAATGCTGCCGACTCACCGGTTATACGGACGCTGTTTGTTGGACTTTATTAAACATCGTAACTTCGCCGCCTGTTACGCTATCCGCACAATCGCTATGTCAAATTCTCCGACAGTCTAGCACAACCAAGAATGCGGTCGCCACGCTCCACTGTTTCGCTTTCAGGAGACTGTGTGCACAGCCTCATGGAGTGTGTGAAAGTAGTAATCATCCCTGACGAACTTTACATACTCTGATGTTTGGATGGATAATTCTGATCAAGGAAATGCAGGCAAGCAGAAATATGAGTTGATAATTGCCTCACACCACATTCACAAAAAAGAAAGTGAGGTAATGAGAACACTAAACCTGTGCGCAGAGGTTAAGGAAAATCAAACGTAGGACTTCCAAATTATGTAAAATCAACGTAAGTTACTGGGTTTTCAAAATCACCATTTCAAATAGGGATTCCAGAAGTATTGGTTTCTACTTATGTGGCTGTTGACCGGTTTCCCGCGCTTGGCAAATGACCTACAAACCTTTCGTTACTATATAAGGAGACACCATCAGTGTGCAGTTTGTTACCTCTTACCATGGTCGGAGAAAGCAAACGAGTCAAATTGCCACACGTCAAGAACTCTGCTGAAATGACGGCAAGGCTCTTACGACAACACAGTAAGACGGTTGCGAATACCTTGCGTATCACACCATCGAACCCAAAGGGTAAACTGAATCCAATGAGGAAGAACAATGTCATATACAGGATTCAGCTCAAGAATTCGGGGGGGGGGGCAATAAGTAGGAAAAATGGGAAGGAAACTCCTCAGAAACTCCTCATAATACATGCTAAAAGCCGAGATAAATTTTATTTCATCTCCACTCACAAAGATCAGGAAGAATACTAATTCAACTCAAGCGGTGTTTTTTGAACACTCTCTTAAGCAAGCACGAAGGAATAATGTGAATTCATGAAAGCGTGGTATTTCACCAAAGAAGGTAGCAACAAACATAAGTACTGCACAAGAAACCGGACGAGTAACACATGGAAGAAGCAGGAAAGCCTGATTCAAACGGACACATCAGTTTTCGTAGAGAAGGCGTCAAGAGAATGAACCAAGTTAACCAGTCGTCACATTAGGAAAATAGGATGATGCAACTAATCAATCGATCTCGACAAGATCAGACAGGAACGCAATGCAAGTTGAGAAGGGATGATTTAAAGCAAAGGAAGAAACTACTAGAAATAGAATCGATATGACTAACCAAATCAAAGAAATGGAGACCGCAGCGCAACACAGATTACAAACGAACCGATAAATCCCGGATGACACCATATTCCAATTAACCAATTAGGTTGGGAGGTCACCGATACTCTCTAAATGCTAAATAAACGCACGCACGCAAAGAGAAAGTGGTCAAGGAACTGTGCAATGATGATGTCTCCTTGTAGGCTGACCGAAAGACAACCGAGACAAAACCAAGAGTAACAATGTGATACACCAAATCAACTGCAACAACTGCAACAAATTCTACGTTGGACAAACTGGGAGGAAATTAGGCACACGAATAAAGAAACACAAGGCGGCCGTCAGGAGACATGCCCCCCTATCCTTGATATCCATACACGAAGACCAAGAGGGCCACAAATTCAATCTGGAAAATGCGAAAATTTTGGCACAAGGAGACAGGAGACACGGAAGAGAATTTCTGGAAGCATGGTACTCCACGGCGGATTCGATCAACCGGTGCATCGAACTGGATCCAATTTACGCGCCTCTACGGGAAAAGGACCAACATCTCAACCGGAATACTCAAGGAGAACCAAATATTGGAGTCGCAAACAAAGAAACAAGGAACTCCTTGGAGTCGGATAAATAAAGCCGGAACTCGGAAGGGCCAAGCGGAAAGGTCACTCCAGCATCGACCGGGGTACGACGACAGGGGATGCCAAGCTCAAAGGTCACATGGGCATCGTCGAATGAGGACACAAGATAACGGAGCAACCAATGGAACCGCTCGGCCGAACAACTAATCGCGATCAAAGGTCAGCCCCAGCTAACAGCACGTATATTAACACACACGCAACACTACTCAACGCACAACCACCAACCCACCGCTACGCACCACTAAGCTCCCCAATAACGCACTGATGATGTCACCTCGATTGGTGATGAAACGTTTGCAATCAAATTGCCCAGCGAACAAGCCAACGACCAGGTTGACGAAAGTTCTGCAAGTCATTTGCCAAGTCATTTACCATCATAATGTCCCTGATCAACAACCAATAAATTCATCCGAGCTACCAATATTTTGAGCCATTAAAAATATTAGAAATATGAATTTTCAAACTAATTTCTCAGGTGGGAAACAAATTTTGCGCTCACCACATAGTACAGTCACATCGCTTTTGAAGTTAGATGTTGGCGGCCTTTAGTTGTCCTTTTTGACGGAGCAAAAAATACACAAATATGTTTGTGTCCTGGTGTAACCATCATTCAGAAACAGTAGGTAAGAAAAGGTCAACATTTTACGTTTCACACCAAAACGAGAACATGATGGGGCTTTTGTAGATATTGTCAAGATATGCAATAATTAATGCAACTCAAGATGCTGATCGTCGTTATGAGCGTTGCATTGTCAAGAGTAACATGCTGATGGTAACACATGCTATATGTTTACATGTGATTTTCGCATCTGGTCGCGAACATGGAATAACATAACGACTGGCATTCAACAACAAACGATGTCACTAATGAACCGCTACTGTTTTTGGATATCCTACGCACCAATTTTGTTGGCTCAGGTTCTGATGAGATCGCAGGACAATGATTTACCGATTTTATCATTTTCCACTTGTGTGGTGCACTATATTCTATCACAAGTTCCACTAATTCCGTCCGGTATTTCCATGTGATGAGACAAGGTACCAGGGAACACTGATACACATTAGTTCAGGTAAGAAACATACGGTAGGGTTGTAAACACTGTACTTCACCACTTCACTGATTCTGCTGGCTGATTCCTATTATTTACAGTGTGTCTTTCTCTATGGTTGTGTATGTGAAATTTTATGCGGTCAGACCAGGCTGCAGTGCTGTTAACTCAGTTTCGGTTTCTATTTTATCTACATGTGACTTTTTCCTGAGTTCTTTCCGGATTTTACTCTCTTTTCTTCACAGATTTAATTGCGTCCATTTTGCACCTACTTTAGTTTCCATAAAAACACTTTGAGGAAAGACATCGATAAATATGGAACCAAGCTAATAAGTGTTCAACTGGAAGCATGTTTCTGTGTTATGCCTGTGCTGCCTAGAAAGTTTTCGTATTCTATCTTGGCGTTGATGAATCACATTACTGAACAACCATTTTAAGAAAAACGGTTGGGTACGTAGCTACCATCCGGATCCACTACTTCCGAAGATTGCATGCGACTCACAGTTGATGAACCTTAATAAAAAGAAAATAGCTGTATAGTGCAAACCGGTTCCTCAGCGTGTCGTTTGCAAGAGGAAATGAAGGTTTCAACATTTGAAGTTTTCTGTATCCGAATCCAAATTTAAGTTTGTTTTGCTGCTCACGGTAAAAGTATGTGGAGTTCAAAGATGCATAAAGTCGAGATAGTTTTGATAGTCAGTTGTTAAGAGATTGAGGCATTTATTGAGATCTTTAAATCTTATACTAAACGGATTTGGTTCTACCCCCAAAGATCTGAATGCGCAAGCAGAATTGGTGTTTAACTTGAGAAGTCGGAGAGTCGGGGAGAATTACCTTCCTAGTTTCCGCAGTTTCGACCACGACCTAGGTAGGTTATATTTTGACCGAATACTTACCAGTACAAGCGCTTCACCCATAACAGTGCCATAGACGTACCACGAAGGTGAGTTTGTAAGATACGTTTGCTAATCCTGGTTTGCCTCAGACTGTTAGGGTGGCAAGATACATACACCGAATGCCTACAACATTGACTGCTAACCATTATCTAACTACAAGGCTTCTGCTGACAGTAAGTGTAATGCGAAAGAAGTAGGACAACTTCGAAGTTCCATTCCAGATGTCCCAGCAGAACAAATGAACCAACGTGAGGGCATCGGAGTGCTTGGACGGGCAATCTCAATATTTAGCCTGCATTTAAATGTGAAGAAAATTCAAGTAAAAGACTTCTGTGGAATATAACCATCTGTAGAACTCATGACGTTTGGGATTCCTTGCGAGCACACGGATTCCCGACATTCAGAAGAGAAGCTATTCCTATTCCTGCGCAAGAAAATTCAAAGTAAACTTTGATGAAGCTCCGAATTTCGTAGGAAAAAAAGAATAAAATAAGATAACATCAAAAATCAGGTTAAAGCTATCACGACAAAAGTGACTAAGTTATTGTTTTGATCATCAGACTGTTGTTCGCCGAGAGCACGCTGGTCAAAGCCATGCAAACCAAAATTGCCTGTCGTGTCAGATTGTCATAAGGCAGTATTTCTGATCAGCGTTTCGGGTGGATGCACTGGCCTAGCTCGCGGAAACTCATCGCCCACCCCCGGTGACTCAGCTATCACTGATTCCGACCCACAACTGGTTTCACCCTTATTAGATTCATGAAGTAGTCACAGTCCTCGAATTTCCTTAAACCTTGTGTTATCCTTGGACACAGAGTCTTAGAAAGCCCACGAGTGGCTTCACCCTTCTTGGGGCAAACATTTTTCAGCAACCTTGTGAGTGGTTCCATTTATGAGCAAATACTGCGATATCTCGAGCATCGTACCAACCGAAATATGAGTCGGCCTTTATGCAGACCATTCACTTGAAGAATGTTGTAAAAGAGAGCTGCGCTTGAGCCTCCGGTGGAAACCAAATTAATATACAAAATTCATTTGTCCAGGTCTAGGCAAGAATATTTTTCTCTGCAATGCATGTAAGGCAACGACCAAATTATTGGCTAATTCGCTGGGCTCGTTTGGTTCCTGTGTCCCCTTGCCGACTGATACATAACTTTCGTTATTCGCCACTCTACGCTTTGTAGGCGACGTTGCAATCGTCAACAGACTTAATCGCTTGGTGGTAGCAGTTTGTTGTAATGTACAAAATGCTTCACTATAAATCTGTCTAGTTTGAAAACTATCGGGATATCCAGAGATAGTTTGAAGATTTTTCATGGTACGCTGCTCGAAGGGCTTACGTAACATGCGTCTTTTGCACGGTTACGTATCTATTTGTAGGTAAAGCGCCCTAGATGACTGAATTTTTGACGACTTCTTTGATCATATTCACCTTCACACATTTGAACGGCTCATTAGAAGCAAGCTAACTCCGGATTTGCAGAACCCCATTTTTCACACTAAGTTTATGGATTTAGTCGAAATTTAAATATATTACAAAATGAGTAGATATTGTCTGACATGTGAAACATTCCGAAATACCAGTCAGGTAGTTCAAGTCCAATATAAGGCTGATTTACCACGACCACGAAACCCCAAGCACATTTAGGGTGTGTTAAATTAGTGAAATCTCCACGACCTCAAAGTCTCTTGGATATTTTGGAGAACGCACGTCCGTTCATGAACTAGTCACCCGGGATTTTTATGCTCCCAAAGCAGAACGTTAGACGCGTATATCTGATGCCTACCTCAGAAGATAAGATAACCAACGCCAAGAACAAATATTGATGGCATAAAGCGATAAAATACACATTTCATAGGGCATTTACGCAATGAGCCATAGCAGTCCGTGAACACTAAGTTACCGACTTCAAAACTGGGTCAAGGCAGAAGTCAGCTGATATTTTCAAGCCATTATTTAAAAGCTTAGTAACTGTACTTCTGAGCCATACCTAGAGTCCGCAAAGAAGTAGACTTAAGGGAAACAGAAGGACTGAACTTGATGTCTACTGTTGTGTTCAAGGGATGTAATGGAGTGACATTCACCAACTGCGAACTACTGAGAACATTCTGGTACACCCAAGTGACCAAATACACTTCCTAAGTGTCGCACTGCCATCTACTTGGATCAAGGTGGCAGACGTGTGAAAATTTGCACTTCTTAGCGAGAAAGGCGCACACTCCAAAAGTCAAACTAGTTTTGCTTTTTGGGTAGCATTTTAGCTGTCGACCTACCTTCATGGTTGCGAAACTGGACCGAACTATTTCAAAGAATCTTGCTTAAATGCGGTGAACTGTACTTTGCCTAATCTCTGGCGAGGGCAACCAGAAAGATGGTTATAACCCGTCCGTCTATGTTCACTACTAGACACAGACGTGAGTGACGACGGCCTCAGTCACGAATGCCTAGCACAACTCGTCTGTCCAACCAATAGACCGAAAATTCGGGTATGTGGTAAGCAGAACTGAAAAAGTATTTTTGCGTGATCTGGTCATTGTGTTGGTAAGAGATATTTTTAGTACTGCCTAAAATTTTCAAAACTTTTCAGACGTTCGCCAATTCCACTACCAATTCATATATTTCTTGCAGTGTTAACACTTTGGTTCCGTACTTATACAACAAGGATTAAACTCCTCTGAAGATATACTTCATTTGCGATGTCATTCATTACTGTTTTCGGTTTATATGGCATAAAACGGTTTCCTAGACCTTCCCATTCACCTTCTCGAAGCTATGGAATTATGGAAGACGTGCGAACTTTTCGCGCCATGTGTGCACGCCATTGCAAACTGTGTTTTGTCGCGCGAACGCAGTACTGAATCCCACCGTTCGGTTCATTTGCCTTCTGCTTTAAAGATGCTTTCTCAGTAAAGTATTCCAACTGGCTGCATTCAGCCTGGTGTAAATATTCCAGAAAAGTGGGCTGGTTTACATTTACAAAATACTTCGCTTTTCCCTCATTTAGTGTGAATTGAAGGAAATGAGTTGCCCTTGTAATTAAAAAGTGTTCTACCTTCTAGCTGAACTTCGCGAGAACCACAGACTTTTTACAACCATTCCGTAATCGTGGGTTTGTCCACAACGTTCAGTTGCGTTCACGCATGCATGACTGGCGGACGAATACAGCGAATTTGTCCGTCATATCCAACTTTGCCAACGATAGCTCAGGAACAACTGGTAAAGCCGCCCACTCTTGGCAGTGGGTTGCTTGTCAACCAGCTTCGTCCCGCCTAAACCCGAGGAAGTAGGGCCGAGGCGTGAAAATAATTATGCTCCTCATTTTCACGCGAATTTAGTTTGGTCGAAAAACACAGCTGGAACCAGCCGAATCTCCCCTTTATAATAGTTTACTTCAACAGGACTTGCTATACCTATCTGATGGGCCATAAAAAGAGAGAAACCGATCGTGGGCTGTCGAAGAAAGTTTGGCAGCCTCATGAGCACTGTATTAAATCTATAGACTCAAATATCACACCACCTGAAACATGAGGCAGCCTGGTGTAGCACATTAGGTGGAAGTGGAAAACCACAAACGAGATATTCAGCTAGATTCAGTTGAGTCGTTTGTGAAGGCCTAAATTATTGCGCAAATAAGGGTAGTTGACGAAATCTGTCCAATTTGGGTCCAAGTAGAACATCAGTTTGACGGTAACTCGGGGAACAAGCTTACCTGATGATCCTCAAGAAGGGTGAAACCGGTCGTTGCCTGTCAAAGATTGCTCAACAACCTTTTGTGCAATGTGCTACGTCTAGAAAAAGATTATGTTCCATTGCAGAGACAATTCCCACTTCACTTCACCTATGACCCGTCAATGAATCTGGCAGGGCTCATCGGCGTTCTGTCTGCAAAATCTTACTAGCCCTTGTATCTTTGGCACTGGTGTAACCAATGAAACTAGTTACACTGGTACTGTTAATGCAATACACAAAGTTTAACAACTTAAACGCCAATCTGGATTTGTTGTAACGATCAGAGTAGGGAAAAGCGAGGAGTTCCAATCCAGAAGACGCAGTTAGCCTTGAAAAAACGAAATAATGGTGGGCAGAGTAAACATTTTTGCATCTTAACATGCAAAAAAGCCATTGTGATGGCCAAATTGCGTAAACACTTTTACTTCACTGCGTTATCTTCTATGGCAAATGGACCAGAATCAGTGACCTAGATACCTAACGTATAGGTATGAATCCAAACAAGATTAACAGACTTCTCTGTATTCCAGAAAATAGCTGTCAAATAAGCTTGGCGGTTCAGCCATTCTGTGTAACACAGATCGTTTCCTTGCACTGATCTTGTCTCACTAAAATTGCGTAAGCTAAAAACCCCAAGTGAGCTACCCATATTAGGGGGAACAAAATCCCAAAACTGGGTAACGTCCCTTCTTCAAATGTTTTGAGTATGAACGTCCATGCTTTCAATGAGAATCACGGAATTTTCCTAAGTCTACTTCGAATGACGAGCCACAATAAAGGCCTGTATAGATCCAAGCGAGCCTCCTAACTGTTTTCACTTTTTGACACCCGATAATGCGATAATTCTGATGATTTACTGCTACTGAAGGCTATCATATGGTGTTTCACAGTTGGTATATGCAAACGGCCTGCTGGGAACTTTTCTTACTGCTGATTCATGGTCGGAATTTTGTTGCCACTACTGATATTAGTAATACTTCCGGATTAGTCCAAATATCTCACGCTCTGCAAAATAAAAGGCATCCATTTTGGTCCGACAAATGCGAAATGAATGAAAATGCTTTCCTTCAACAAAACGATGCTTGCTTAGTAATGAGTAATCTTATGTCCGCTTACACCATAATTACTCAGTTGAAGTAATTGGGAACCTTACGACGTGACATCACCCAAACCGGTTTTCTATTTGAGTAACCCTTAAGAACGACATTTGTTGCGTACCAAATTTGTAGTCCTGTAGGCAAGCAAAATTCAGTAGTTGGATTGCCGCTTAACGTGCATTTGACGGAGTATTGTCCGCTGAACTTATAAGCTGATAGACGAACAGCGTTTTTGGCTTGTATTACAGGGAATATAACATCCCCTAATGCGGCAAATGGACTCCGCCATTGGTCTACGTGGGATAACCTAATGAGTCTCAAAAGGAGTTGAGTGTTCGGGATCAAATTCAAATTAGGAAGTCCTATTTACCGAGGTCTTTGAAGCCGACTTGCACCAGCATCCTATCGATCCTAATGATGGAATTCACATGCTGAATACTGGCAGATGCTGATGTCCCTATTAATCGCTTAGGACATTCAAATATTCCGGCCACACAGGTCTTAGGACCTTTTCACATCCCAAGCAAAGGCAAAACCAACTCCGGAAGTAAGTGCATGTGAACTGCGCTGACATGTGATCAGAGTCATTTCGCTTTTATCCACTTTTTTACCGTTGATGAAGGATGCTGCAATTGTCCGAGCTTGACATTAGCCTGTAAAGCTCTCGCCGTCAGTCTTGAAAAAGCCACCTCTCAACCGCACTAATGACTTTGCTGATGAAATTTAATAAGTTAATTGCTAAGCTCGGTAAACAGATTGATCGCCATCTGCCCAGCAGCCAAAAGCGTAGTTCATCTGCGAACATCTACTGACAATATCAGTTAAAAGCTTATTGGCCATAGGCGTGCTTCCACTCAACCGTCTTGTATAAATTAGCATAGGTTTTAAAATAAGATGGAATCCTTATATATTCTGCAGTGGTAATAAACCATCTTATTCTTGAATCGCACATAATTTGAGTTAAACATTTTACTCAATTATTTTTCATCCCTATAATTGCCCATTTATCTACTATCCGAGCAAGTACAACCAAATATGAAGGGCTATTGATTATTACGCACGCCACCACCGCGGGTAAAAAGTCTTTACTTTTGGAAAACGCGAGCAAGAGATGTGCTGGTTGCTGGTTTTCTAGAAAATAATTGAAAAATAGTTAGCAAAAGCTACTTTTCTTTCGGATAAACTTGTGAGAGTTATTGTGCCCATGTTAAGGTGATCATTCTGCAACAGCTAGCTGTTTTGCGCGTCACCTGCATCCACGATTAAATCTTCCCATCTCCGAGGGGTTCTCTAGAGAACTCAAAGCAATATTTTAAAATGCCCTTGATCAAAAAAAAATTTATTTAGGTTAAAATAGACAAAATAATGAATTTTTTAGGGATCCGGTCAATTCTTGACACACTATTCTCCCCTTGGGAACCAACTGGAAACGTTTATTTTAGAAGGACAGGTTCAGTGGTAGAAAACTAGTAAGCCAAGCAAAATCCTTTTATAAACCATTGTAAATAGGAGAAAATTCTCTCAGGCATACTTGTCAAAGACCATTGACACTCTTGGACACGGCGCAGTGAACAACGATAAAAGACGTTGCTCCTTGTCTAGGAGGAACCTGACATACTTGAGCTGCCTTCATCTGGAGGCAAGCATACAACGATGCAACAAAGTGTCACGTTAAAAGAGCGTGGGGCGGACCAGATGCCAGGGTTAGTTTGAAATTATTGACCTCCATTTCAGTAAGCTTGCATCTTAAACACGGAGCCTTGCCAAACTCAGGAACTATCACAAGCTCAAGGCGAATGAAGTGCTGACATTATGTACCTTCGGCAGGGACGTATTCTGGTGATGTTGAATAGTTGGTTTGCACACAATTGTCCTCTAAGATTGGGAGTATGCCTGCCGGAAGTAGAGAGTCAACATTCCGTCTCACTGCTACAAAATTTGAAAATGTGCATAATCTTGGCCATCAGGAGGTTCCATAGGTCATCAGAAACTGTCTTAACGAATCGAGAACTGGCGCCTACCACCCCGGAAGTCAATCTCACGGCTGAATTCGCAATAACTCCGGTTTAGAAAATGTCAGGTTTGAAGAAACACTATACCTATATGCACCCAATGCAAACAGGGTATTTACTGCGATCTCCATAAACCAAAAAAGTACTATTATTAAGTTGCAGGTATTTGTTCCGCTGTTCAAGTGAACACATCAGGGTTCTCTTATTCCTTAAGCAACCCACTGATACATTTCTTTTCCGAAACAATATTGGTGTCCTACTAGCCCTGTTATTTTTATTGCAAATTTATGCCAAAACGATTTCACTGTCACTAATTTTGCACTCGAACCGTTGTAGCGGGAAAGCAATGTTAATAAAATTCGTATGAAACATAAACTATCGGGTTTATTTCACAATCTATTTAATCGATGACATAAAAATCTCCATAAATACCGAGCAGGGAATCTGACCCATTTTCCTGCTTTGTCGTTAATTACTGTTGTTTTTCTATGGAATTTCTGTTTTTTCCGCTGAACAGAACAGTAAACTTGGCGTATTTTTGCTTTCGAAAATTATCAAAAAAGGAGGTAATGTTTTGTTTTTCTGCTCTCGCTGTCTCAGTAATACTACTTTGAGAAAAAGCCGCAACCATCGTACCAGAGACGTCTACCTTAGGTGTGTAACGACAGTAGGTAAAGACGAGACCTTTCGAAGAACAGCGTGCTTTATTTTGCAAAATGCCAATTTGACCTTCATCAGAAACCAGGTCTGATCAATAATACCATAAATGGTAACAAAATACACTTTATCAACCAACATCCAAAAGGTCAATCTTAATGAACTGCATTCACTGCTTTTGAATCTGTCTCTGAACGAATCTGAAGTGCATGTGTCGAGTTCTATTTATGGCGTCCGACACAAAATTCAGGGCAGAGATTGAGATAAAGTAGAAAGCGCAGCATAGAACGATTCTCTTCCGTTTACGTTTCACGTGCTGAAAAAAGTAGAATATACAGGCCTTCATCCTTTGTAATTCAAATGGGAATTTCGGTGGCAAATTAGGACAGTAATTTACTTGTAGGAACTCAGTTATTCTGTTGTTCTTATGACATAACCGTCTTGCACTCACAACAAGTATGGAACACACGTATGTAAGTATATCTCCGTCTTAGCACGGATTTATTAACACATTTCACTAATTCCAGTCTTCAGCTAACCATCGACAGATCATGATTACGTGGGTTGACAAAGTATGCTGATGCATATGGGGCTAACACGACCTTAGGTGATATGTGAGATATGTATGTAATAAAAGCACGTTGCCCATTCTGCTTCGGAGAAATCTCTCTTGATGTTGTACTGCATCCAGTTGGCTGTAGAATACATACAAATATAAGTTGCTTAAGCAAATTTATTTGCAAATGAGTGTATTTGTCGAAATCAGCCCAATTTGGGTTCAAGTAAGACATAAGGTTGCCGGATTCTCGGGGACTGCGCCGGCCTGATGAGCCCAAGGAGGGCTAAATCGGTCGTTGGCTGTCGAAGAGTTTTCGGCAACCTTGTGAGTAGTTTCTATTATGAGAATGCACTGTGATTTCTCGAATGTCGTACCAACTTACACAGGAGACGGCCTGTGTGCAGCACATTGATTTGAAGAATATCATAAACGAGAGATTCAGTTAAGTCTCCCGTGGAAACCAAATTGGTTAGCAAATGGGTGTAGTTGTCGAAACAAGTCTGACCTGTTTTGTTGTCTTGTTTTTTTGTTGATTTTAGTTTTTTGCATACGCGGTGATTGTTCAAGATGAGTTAAATAGCTCTTAATCTACAAAATACAGTATTGGTGCTGCAACTTATTGATCTCCTGGATTTTAAGAACCTTTGCGGAAGTAAATTGAGCAAAATCCGTCACTGGTTATGGCAGAAGTCTGTATTGTTTAGAAGTTATTTGCGAGAGTATTGTTGTGATATTTTGTGATCTTTTGGGTAGCTGGGTAATTATTTACAGCGCTGACATTTTCGTCATATTTCCTCGCTTGGTTTAATATCATTAGCCCCGGCTTTCCATTGCAAGGTTAGTTAAGCCAAGGTCATCATCATCATCATCGTCGACAGCATGACATCAGTGTTCAACACCGATGCTTCAGCCAAGGTCTCTGCACGAGATACCAACAGTTGGATTGCCCCTTTTGATATTCTGCATTGTCACGGAGCGGTCAATTTTCGAAACTCCTGTTCAGCCCAAATTCACTATGAAAGATCTATAAAAAAACAGATCATATACGGTTCGCATATTAATTTGCTTCACAAGAAAGGGCACAGATTGACCTGACTAAATAACGTAAAATGATGAACTAAACTTTATGGTCGACACAATACTTTGTTTTCTGGTCACACTGATAAATAGTTTTTACTTGATTTTCAAAAAGTGAAAACAAGTAATGTACCTTTTGAAAAGAAGCATAATTCTACACAATGAATCCTAACATCTGGACTGTGACTTTTTTCAAATATTTGCGAGGCCAATAAAAATCGGAAGGTATTTTTACTTGCCCTTTTTAATCAGAAATCGCTTAGTAAGTTCGGTTTGCAAAAACATATTCATAAGGCCTCGATATCGGAGGATCTTCAACTAGATTAAGTGTAACATTTCAAAGGCCACCCAAAATCCGTTTTTATGCATCAAGGCAATTCCGACATAAAAAACGAAATGACCACTTCAGCGAAGAGTATCCCCAAAGTTTACTCTTGACATCGACATTTTTTTGTTCTTATTGCTGATTCCACCTTTTGCTTTTAGTCATTTTCTCAATTTGCTGCTTACTTAGACAAATGAACACGACATGTCTACCCTCAGGAAGAACACTAGCCTAAATGGCAGGCCAAAATTTTCCGCAACCTTAATTTTGAGACACTAAATCCCGTTAGATAGCGCAGAACACAATTGATTTCCGTTTGAATGAAAAGTTAAAGGAATAGAGAAAAGATAGCTTTCTGGAGCTTTTCGGCAGCTCAGGCCATGTGGACAATCACCGACCTGTTTGCTGAACAACTCCAACATTAGTGGTTATTGCTGATTTTACTCTGCTTTATACAAATTTCGGGTAGACATTAACAAATACCTGGTGAAATCAGATTTCCACTCCTCTTTGCTTCCGGTCACAGTGAGTGAAAAGAACGTACCTCCAGAGCCAGAGTTGCGGTAATCTGATACCAACCACAGCTGGCGTACGATGCACCGAAATTGTGAATACTACACTACACCCACTGCGTATCTTTCTGCGTTAAGAATCTTAAAACAGTGTGAAATGCAGGACACACTCACTGCATTTCAGTCTAAGTTGAGTGCTCTAGTCTAATAAAATCCTCTAGCTGGGTCGTGCAAATTATAACCATCTTCTAAGACCGATCTTGCTATGCTTCCGGTTTGGAATTGTTTTATTTTACTTAGTGAACTCAGTGTTAATTTGACACTTTCGTAAATAAAATCTGAGAGACGGACTTCACTAGGCAAAAACAGTCAATTTTCATACTTTTAATCCTTCCGATTGACAAACTTGTCAGACAGTATTAACGCACAATTGTCTGGGAAATAGCCTTTTCTGAGGAAGAATGAAGATTCCTAACGTCTGAAAGAATTTCATCCCTCGTTCCAAACAAATTGCAAAAGTTCGATTCAACGGTTTTTGTCGGCAGGAAAAAGTAGATGGAATATATGCAGTTGACTGTAAATGGCTCGCTGATTTCTGTTTCAACGGTGGTTTGTGCGCGAAATTGGAGGCAGGTAGACGTTTCTATTTCAGGAAAACATCCGGACTTAACACCACCAGCGGTGTTTGCTGTGCCGTCGATTTCCGGTGGTGCGCACCGGAAACCATGTCAATGCACTGTAATTTCAACTGTTTTTGGACATGTGGTCATTAATAAACCGGGTCGTATTCACCGCTTTTGGACTAGCAAGCAAACGGAAAATCCTACGCTGGTTAATATTCTATTCTAATCTATTCTAATATGGCTGACGAGTCCCACCAAAATATTTAAAAAACTTATAAAGAAGTAGGCTTTTTTCACCCTAAAAATGAAGTATTGTACCGAAATTCCAGCTAAACCTCAGAGTCATTACAACCGTCGGGAGCATGGGGAAAAAAATAAATATGCGATTCCCGTCTCCTACTGCAAAATAAACTTCAGTGGCATTTTTGGAATTAACGCTAACAATATTAGATTAGGTTATATTTTAGGTCCCCAGCGATACTAAATTACGTAGGCTGAGCAGAAAGACAACACAACCTTAGATGTTATACGCATTTTTCTGTTCCCAGTTCACGAGTTACACAAACCATAAGGATAATTTTGGTACTTTTGCTGAAGTGTACAACAATAAACCCTCCCCCAAAAGTCAGGCGGCCGTTATAAGCTCTGCAGTTATTTCGGTTTCTGTTTCCGCGTATTGGTTTGCGTAATCAATCGTCATATGTACCAAGGGTTTTGCGGGTTTATCAATTTTCTGCATGACAACCTGTTATCTTGTGAATTGGAACGGGTTTTTGTCTCAAAAAACATTGGCGGAAGTATTATACACTAAAATTTACCTGATACTTTTAGACCAAAGAATGGTTTTAGTACGTTCAAGTCCATCAGCCAAAATCTAAAGGATGCCAATACTACCAATCAAAAACTAGCAGCACCATTTGATAAGCAATGCAACGAATGTTTCGTAAATAATTGATAGCACTGCTGATATAATTTCCTGTGGTATAGTTATATATAATATTGCTAGATGATTTACAATAAAGTACAGTAGCCCAGTAGTTGTACGTTGCACTAGCACAGGGTGACCATATCATGTTACGCGTACATATTATATACAATAATTCCATGTTACATAATACATTGTGTTACTTTGCTTTTGATCAATAAATACTTAGCCATATTGTAGTACATTACATCCCTTCATGTTATACCATACCGTATATACTCACTGACAAAAACGTTAAGAGATCCTCTGGGACTCATAAGCCGGGCAGTTCTTACCTTCCACTGACTTCCACTGGTTCATCCAATACTTTTTCATCCATATAGCCAACCACTAACTATCCGTAGAATGTTGCGTAAATTTACATACATTTAGGGCATACGGTCATCCAACTTTAACCTTACTTAGGCAGTCAACCCAGTTCTTCTGATTTTACCTAGGTTGCTGAGGCAGCTTTTGAAAACTTTCACAAAAGGTACGCTGACTTTTTTCGATTGGTCGCTTTTATCCCCAACAGGGATTGCTTCAAATTTCCGGGTTCCCGTGCAATGTTGGCGTTCTTGTATTCTGCTTTTTATGGAGACGAACTAGTGACATTCTCAACACTTTAATGCCTTTCAGCTACTTTTTACTTACCGTTTTAGTCTAAAATCTGACTTCCGACTTTCTTATGATTGACTTTAAGGATCCAGGCCAACTCAAGAACGCGGGGATAAAGGCATAGTGTATACCAGTTATGCTACTGCAAACAGTGGGTGCATCTTGAGCCGCAAGAAGTAAATACATGTATGTTGAGTGTATTAGACAGTGCATTGTGAGCACCTGTTGGCGATAAAATTATATAGTCTTAGAGTTGGCCGAATTGATTTCATCCTTTTCCTGGAATTAAACGCCTCTTCTTCATACCTCTTCATATATTCCTAACTTTAATTTCCTTGCGCGTTTTTGGCAGCAAAGGAGACTTCTTCGCAAACGGAATACATAGCCCTACAACTCTCGTCAGTAGTGAGCCGTGCTGCTTTATATCTAAAACCCAAGAGCAATGGCAAGGAATCAGCGCTCATTTAGGAGTGTTATTTAACATGAAACGATATAATGTTCCATCTTGAAGTGTAGTATAGAAAATAATCGATACAAAATATAATGTATGGTATATATATAAATATGATATATATAATTTAATAAAGTATAAAAAATGTAAATGTAAATAATATATAATACAGTAACCTACCTAAAATATAATGACATAATATATAACAATACAGGTATGATATAATATACCGTATATATTGCTTGGCATTAACATAAAGTACCCCTAGTATTCCCAGTTGTTACACGCAAAAAATATTGTGTAGAAACGCATTATTGTCGTTTCAAATGAAAACTCACATGAAACGTCATTCTGGTGCACAGGAGACTACCATTACCGAGAAATTAAAACCATGTTATACTGCACTAAGCGGTGGCAGCTTGTATTAGATACATTTTTCTGCTAGAGCCGTTTACAACCGGCGGGCCCGTCATTCGGCTGGACTGTATATATATTAGCTGTTTACTGTAAACGTTCCCAAAATAGCTGCTGAAAATCCACTGTATATTCTTATTGGATCACTGATACTCCGTAAGCGCGAAGTAATATGTTAGTTGTGATATCATGTTTGTTGATAGTTTAATTTGACCCATGCTGCGTAAGAAGGTCTGTTGGTCAAACATTCGGCAGTCACTTGCGATCATTGACTTTATTTCACACTTTTTATTTATTATTTATTATTTAATATATATATTATTTATTATTTATTTAGCGTTATTTAGTAATGCTCTACATCCCTTTACGTGAAACCAGTTTAACTGTAAACGACAACGTTCCTCTTGTATATACCAATGTCAGTCAATGTGAATAAGTATATTAAAGTCAGTACTGAATAAAAAGCGCATGCAGTTTAAAATACTTTTCGAAATGACGCATTGGCTGTTTGAACAATATATTCCCCGACTGGGCAACTTTCAGGGGACATTTGGACTGATACATCAGTTTTGAATTCATAACTCAGTGCCTCGTGGCTTTGTTCAGCCCATTCTGGTAGGGTATATTCAGATCTGACTTAAATCAACAGGTAGCATGTGTCATTTTATTCTATCAATTCTTTGAATCCATCCATCAGCTGGTCTTGCCATTTTATTCTCTTGCCTACAGATTGAAACTCCTAGGTGACGCACTCACACTTTACTGTCTAGCCTGGGTTGGTCTACCATTATCTTACCTGCAATTAAAATTTGGGATAAAACCCTGCCTGTTTGGTAGCGTCTTCGTACAAAAACGTAACCTTTGACAGTCGCGGAGTTTTTTCCTTTTATTGTCACCTCAACAGATACAAACTGCAAAAATACCCGGTTCAATTCGCTGTCCTCAATAAACTTTGATTAGAAATGCTTTGAACATCATTTTACAGACCATCAGTTTTTCATTATATGTGGACCTTTCTGATTAAAAAGCTGACCTAAAAGAATCTGATTTGTGGAGTAAATTACTCGGAGGTACAATTTAGCCATTTTTTGACAAAATTCCTGGTGGCCAACTAATCATGTTTAACAGCGTTTTGGGGGGACCATAGCTGCCATTCAGTTCATAGTAAACTTTTGGAACAAATGTGATCACTTTCCACTGTTTTTTATATCAACATTGGCTTTCTCTTTATATACAATGAAAAACTATGGTTATTGCAGAATAGCTTCTGTAAATACGGGCAAGTCGAGACTATTTGGAGGCGTCAGTTTATAACTAACTTTTGATTATGTTCAACCTCATGGTAGATGGAAAATTCCGTCTTTTTGTACCTTTAATCGACTTGAAAGCTTTCACGAAAAACGTGGTTTCAGTTGGACAACACATTAACAACAATTACTTCGTGACAAGTGAAAAATGTCTATGTAAGGTTCACTGTCACTGGAGGAGTTACTGTCATGTTAGCATTCAAATATGAGTGACACTTTGTCACTGGCTTCGTAGTTTGAGCTGTTTCACTATCAGTAGCTGTAAATGAATAATTCTATGGTTTTTTGAACACTATTCTAAGATCGACATATAAACATTTTAGGCGGCCGGTGACATTGTGCCTTCAGTGCACTGCGGACCCGGAGTGGATCTGAAACTAGTGTTTGTAATATATTATTGGATGCCAAAGAGGATTATGTCCAGACCCAGTAGAGGAGGAGTTTTAAATATCTGCATAATATCCTAGCCTTATTCACATGATCAAATGCAGTGCTCGGTAGGTTTCTACGGGGTGTCAAATTAAATCTAACACCACCGTAAACACAAACGTTTCATCATATAAGGGGCAATCATTGTATCGTCCTGGAAATTACACTAGCCAACCGCTACATTTCAAAGCATATGCATGAATATTCTTCCTCCTCAAGGTTTTAAAATGCACTGAATTGCACTGGCATGGGTTATTGAGCCATCAAATCATAGAAGCGTGGCGCCACCAATCTCCTTTATTACATACCTGCTGCTGACATAAATGAACACCACACTCGCGAATTGCGTGGGTGGCAGTGAGGTATGAGTTTACCAAACACAGAAAATTTTTGCAACAATAAGGGAGCTCACGTTGGTTGCATCAAGGTTGTTTCATAAAATGAAGCGGATACGCATCTACAGTACAAAACGAACACCAAAAGGGACCGGACTGAAGCGGTCTTATATGTAGTCCCCAAAGTGTGCCAGTTGCAGTACTGAAAAACAGGCCGACCTAAGAGCGGTACAAACATAAAAATTGCCTGTGTAGTTTATCAGGAACGCAAATTTCACTTGTTGTGGTTGATCATTTTTTAGGCCCATGATATTCCTGAGCGAAATTTTAAATACATGAGTTTTAATTATCCCTTTGTCGCCACACCCAGTCTATTCGTTTATTTGGTCGGTAAATCATATTCATAGGTATTGACTGGGAGTTGACCCCCAGGAGTCACAATTTGTCGCATATTTAGCAAATGCCAGGAATAGGCAGACGCCTTGTTTTCACTTTAGAATATATATATATATATATCATGTGGTTTTGATTGGGATTCGTCGGAAAATACGGATGTAAAAATAAAAGAACTTAAAGGAAGAGCAAACGGTAATACAGTTAGTCAGTAAAATCAGCCATGACCAACCTCCACAATGACTGATGATGTACACGATATATAGCCTTATCAGAAATTTGAAGGTCGAACTCCGTTGCGTGTTACTCGGTTCCTTGGATTTCACCAAATTATAACTGTTGTTTTTTATACTGCATTTTCAGGTGATGTTTGACCCGAATTACATGGTGATCACTGAGGTTTTCGCGATGCAAGAGGAGGTCCTTCCGGCGTGCACCGAATGCATCAGTCTCTCAGCTAACCAAATTTCTCATAACCAGATGCGGAAACTAAAACTTACTAGAGCAACTTCGTTTGTCACCAAGGCGTGGCTGAGGTTCACGCGCCACTGACCATTGCAGCATTGACACTTTGTCCCATTTTCACTTCTTGATTTCCTTGCGGACGTCAATAAGTAAATGTTGTGTTACGTAATTTTACTTAGCTTTTTACCTCCTCTCTATGGAACCGAGAGAAACGTTTTCACCGCTTCACTGAGTGTTCATTTATCTAAGATTCTACATCATACCCGTTGGCCGAAATTCAGTGATCTACGTTTCTTTCAATGAGCTGCAAAATCTTACGGAAAGTTCCCAATGCTAGGCACGCCAGGTCTGTTTTAAGGTATCAGGTCTCAGCCATGCATACTAAACTTCTGGATAAGCGGAAGTAACCAAATTGTATGCTAAATTAGATTCCAAACGATCTACAAGAGTTTGAGATCTGGTCTAGGATGAAACAATTCAGAAGTGCATGGAAAATAACATCAGGGCAGTTATTGAAAACGAGAGTTGCAGCTGGCTTGTGTGTTCTCACAATGCGTATACAACAGAAGAGAGTGGTCATAAGCCGTAATTTAATAACAGTGAAACTTGCTTGCAATCAAGCTGAAAAAGTAGCTTGTATTCGCGCAAGTTTTGACATAAATCTACATTCTTCACATCATGATAATCATTACCATCAGTTGACTCGTACGGTGTTTGAGGTTACTTAATTTTCCGGCAGTGCAGACCATCAGACCATCAGACCATCTGAAGATAACTAAGCGGCATGGAACCGGACAGAGGAAAGGTCTGAAAGTTAGTATACATGGGATTGGGGCGTGAAAAGTACGAGTCAGGTCGTCGAATATTAATGGTCATCGTCGTTCGATGCTAGACAAAATAAAGGGGGTTGTAAAACAGGTTAGGCGCTAACAGCTGGATAGAAAAGCAGAGAAAATCCCAAATTCGGTTAGTGGATCAATACAAAAAGAAAAATGACAAGATCATTTTTCAAGGCTTTTGGCGAACCAACGACATTGCTCAAGTGTGAACACGTTCGCCTGTTCGGATATCCAGCTTCCGGTGTTTGTTGGTGGAGCACTCAAAATGTCCTCGACTGGCCTGTTAGATGTGTGGGATTTAACTGCAGATCTGGACGGGGATATGTACCCATGCTGAGCTCTCGCAAAGCGAAACTCGAGTATAGTGCTTCTTGTCTTTGATGTTGATCAACTCGAACATTTACGTCAGGAGTGTTGGAGGACTGCTCGATCAGCCTACCGCCAACTAGGTGCAATTCACCGTCTGTACAAGGCTAGAGGTAATGGGGAAACATCTCTATTGCATGCGCAAGTCTGCTTTTTTCATAATATCGCCCACATACTTACCCATCGGAGAGCACAAGTCTAGCGAATAACGCTCCGAAGTGCTTCCATTTTTCCAGCGCGACTGGATTTTACGAGATACCTTGAAAATGCTATGTTGAGGTTCCCGATACAGACCTCTGAGTTACACGTAGGTCTGACGATCCCTATAGTCAAAAGGAAGACTTGGGTTCGAAAGTTTATGGTACTATTTACACAAAAGTGAACAAGATTTCCGTGTTCATGGCCTAGACAAGTGCGCATGCACGGCACGGTGCAGTGTCAAGGTCCGCATACCAAACAACGGTGAGCGGAATGTTCGCTCGTTAGTGCGGGTTGTGGCCGTCACCTCCAAGGCCAATCTCGTGATTCCGATTGGCGATGCGATTACACAGAAATCATGACAGAGCAAGTCAGGGCAGGCTCAGCAAACGGGGCACGACCACGCATGGGTATGTAGGTCAGCTTAGAACATTCACGCACACACACACGAACATGTCAATATAGCACTGTCGGAGGGACCGGCCTCTGCGGAAAGGTGGATGGTGGGTATAGATGCGCAAAACAGCTGGAGATTTAAAGCAAATGAGGAAGCGACTGAATGGGGAAATCATCACGAGGTCAAGTTAGATTTACTGTCACACCCCTACATTTGGACGACATTACTACACACATTTCTACATTTCCATATTTTCACATTTCTACCACATTTTTACACACCTCTATGCAAACAAAGATGGGATTTGTTAGGCTTGAACGTAAATTACCGTTAATGAAACCACAAAACAGACAAAATGGTAATGAATATAGCTGAGCCACAATGAGGGGTCGTTTATTAGACGAAAAATACACTGGAGTCACCAGGCTATCTGAAGGTATCTGTTCATGTCAACCCCGGGGATGTGGAAGGACACTAATTCTTATCTCTAGGTGGATCAATTTGTTCAGAAACTGGTTTATTAACAACATCGGGGTTGGTGGACATTTATTCCAGCAAAATCCGCGCCCGACTCCAGAGGCTGTGTTCATAGTTTTCTCGAAGAACCTGTAATGAGAGCTTTAGTAATATAGCTTCCACCCCATATATTATTTACGATAACTGGGAGAAAGCCAGACTTGATATGACGAAGTAGTTGGAACGGTTACCCAACTAGTGTTCACTTATTTTCACTCATTTTGCCCTGAAACAGTCATCCTTATCTATTTTGTGTCCTTAAAAATTTTCAAACTTCAGAGAAGTAGCTACTGACGGCAAGTGCACACACTCTGAAGAGGAGTTCACAGTGCAGTCACAGTGTGACAGGAAGCAAAGGCAAATAGAGCTCTTGATATTCTCTCCCGAGCAGACCAAAATAAAACTTCAGTGACTAGCAATGTAACCAGTAAGCTGAATACAGCTGGCAAAGTGTAACACGTGAACACCAAGCCCAAACAATAGGAAAAATTACTTCTAACCAACTTAGAGGCTTGAAGTGGAACTTTCCGGTCTATTCCCATAGTTTTAAAAATAACATACAGTGGCGAAAATTACTTTCTTCGGGAATTCGTCTCCAGGCTAGCACATATGATTAAAATAGGGATAAACAACGTTATCAACAGCTAAAATTGGTCTTTAAACTCGAAAGACGGGGGCATGGGTTAGAGCTGATAGGAGCCTGTTCTCACCAGCATCCCCCTAATCATGACTATAAACATTAGCTGTGATTCATTAGATTTGACACTCCCCACTCAGGCGTCTCCTTGATGAATCTATTGCTACGCCGTACTTCTAACGCACGCTTACAGTTTAATTCAAAATTTTACTGAACAGTTGATGGCGTCGCCTTGCGCTTTCCATATAAAGCACTTTGAGCAGCATCTCTATAGGTAAACGTTAACCTCATCGACTTAATGCGGAGATTACAGGTACTCACTGGTGTCAGCTGTTTGTGCATGATACTTTTAGGCTTGTAACGAAAGACTCCAAAATAGACGCTTCCCTGAACAGCTCTGGGTAAGGGCACCCGTCCGTTTAGTTTATTTTTAAGGGAGAAACTAAGTAAGCAGTTTACTTCTTAGACATTAAATTAGTTAGACCATCCACGTGACCGATTCAAAAACCTGTTTACAGGAAACCTACTTGCGCTGGGAGGTATACAAACTTTCATAGTTTTGTACCACTGAGACAAACCAAGCGCGATTTTCAGTTCATCAAACCAAACGAGGCAAATTTGCTATGCGGATACACTGGACTGTGAACTGACGCACAGTGCTGACGTGCTCAGAGCCAACGGTTATCCAAAGAAATATATAGCCGAGAGAATATCTGGAAGTTCTATCTAGCCGTCTGTCACGACCATTGCGAAGAAGCCATTCTGCTTAGGTCTATCATAAAAAGGTGATTCGTCGGCAGACAGTCATTGGCAATTGTTTTAATCTCCACAACACTCGTCCTCGGTTGAAAATTTGCGTCCTTTCTTCACAACCAATCCCAGACTGTGCTTAAAACTCAAAGGCAAAATGTCGGTCCTCACTCAGATTATGGTTGTGTAATCCTTCTTCTAATGTTATTCAGTGGAATATGTCACGCACACGGAAAAGGTGAATTAATAACGGAATAGGTTTGATTTTCTTTACCGGAGTATCGCAGCACTCAGTGCCTCGGTTGACCGCTCGAATGCCTCACACGTTACTGACACCGGTCACCTGGTCAAACCACACAGGTTGTCTTACACTAACGACGGGTACCTTATAGACTGCCAGAATCTACTCAACACGTGACTTGACTACAGCATAAGAAGTCGCAATGCAGCTGCAAAATCGGCTACCATGCTGTCAAAGCATTGCTCTCGGGTCTGTTTTGGTCATGGGACAAGAATCGATTGGTCCAGTTGCTCAGCTGGCCCCTTAGACCACCTTACACCATCGGGTTAGATGAGACTTAAGTCCATATGACAAACAGTCGTCCCTGTTTCTGCCTGTTGGATTTAATAACCAACCTTGATTATCGACCTCATTAATTGTCTGTATTTTAACCAATATGCATGTACTGACCAGAGTGCGAGGTCCGAACGAAAATGTGTTCTTGTTAAAACAGAAATATGTTATGTATGCTCTGACTTAGGAAATAACCTGTACCAACTGAGCTGCTATTCAAAATTTATAAAGTTAGCAGAAGATTTTCAAATATGAGATTCCTCTCAAGCCGTTCTTGAATACGCGCAGCATACTACAACATTTTCCGGCCATGTGGCTCGGTCTAGGGGTCTTAGGTCTATGGGAGAGCACCCATCCTTGAACAATCTGCGGAAGACATCTGGACGTATAAATGACAACAAGGATGTCAGTGTCCCGGTCAAACGACGTTCTTCCCAGCATGATAATAGAACACTTCTATTACTAGACACGATATGCGGGGACTGACGTCGGAAGTTTTATTGATGAACTGAAGTGCACCACAACGTCAGTTTTATGTTTGATAGTGCAATGTCTAGTCAAACTATCAGAACCGAATTGCGCTCAACTTCTGAGTATACTTAAGGACTTGTCCCAGACCAGGTCGGCGCAATGAAAACTCCCGTTGACAAGTTACCTTGTAGGGCTGTCTATTTGGCGGTATTTCCTGTGCCACAGATGATCACCAGGCCATAGTCTCATTCTCACCTTGCACACAAAACTATAGACGCTAACGTCGGCTACGCTGTACGTGCGGCGAAAGCCAAGGAGCATTTTTCAAACCTAGAGGATAACTCAGACCAGTCTTGCCGATCTTGGAATAGCTCAGTGGTGCACACTGCTTCGCACCCAACCTCTACTCTTCTACTGCTGATGTCTAAGTTTTGGCAATCTAGAAGCAGCTCACTCCTTGTTCTTTGATTGTGTTGTATGGCAGCTGTGCATCGAAAGCATGTTGGAGCTGACCAATATTTTTTATTATTCTTGCGGTATCTAGAAAAAAGACTTGTAACTCTATGGTATAACCGTTTCTTTTTAGCCTCTTTCGAACTGGTGTAGTGTTTACTCAAACCGTAGAGCTAAGTAAGTGAGTACGGACTACGACCTTCATGAATAATGTCTTAGTGGGTATCTCGGAAAGGCTATTTGCAAACGTTCGCCCAAGCAAACCAACAACCAATTAACAAACCGACTACATCATGAAATTTAGCATCTAAAACCTATCACTCTTCAGATAGGGTCTTGATTAAATAGACCATGAGACTACCGCATTTTTAAAACAGTGCCTCAAATGTAAAATGAGTTTCAGCTCTATTTTTATCTTTAGACCAGCTGCAGTTCAGCAACTGCAGAATACACTGTTCGCATATATTGTCCCTTTCTAATTGAAAATACACTCACTGTTGTGGGTCTCTATGGAAAGGATAAGAATGTACACACTTCAAAGTGCTTGCGAACATTAGAAAACTAACTGTCGAGTGTATCCCACCACAAGGTTAGAATCAGTCCCGATTTACCTGCTTGGGGTTATCGCTTTGGATCATTCAGATCTGAGTCATTAAAATAGGCCCTAAAACCTCCTCCTTCTTTTGCACATCCAATTCATCAGGGCCTATGATGTGCCTTGGGCTATCACAGGAGAAAAACATGACCCCAACCTGAGTGAAGCAGTAAACCGGAAGCACAACCTACACTAGATGGTTGATATGTTCTATGCATTCATCAATTAACACTTAATTACCGGGGCAATTTAACCAATTGCATTGAACGTTGCGTTACTAGTTCGCAGAGAAGGAACCAGGTTATCCACCGCCTCATGCTATTTTCTCAGATTTTCAAAGTTCACTTGCATTCTGTTGGGTATCATCAGATTTTTCCTCCAACCTATCACCCACATTGCCAAACGAAATAGTTCAACCCCATCACAAATTCCTGTGGAGTATGTATCATTGATGTGAACGATTTCCGGAAGTTTTGTATAGAAAACATAGGTTCACGTATCGTGCAGAAAAAAGTGACTCTTGAGCTAGCAATGAATGTCGTTCGGGTCACGTGAGGAGGACTACCACTCACCAATCGGTGCACAAAGTCTGTTCTACTAGTTCAAGAACTTCTGTCCAATAATTTCCTCCCTCTGACCTTTATCTTGAACTCAGTATTTTACAGAAGAATTGAATCTTTTCAGTTCTACACTATCGAGAAAGAGGAACTCCTAGTTTGACGCTATCATAAGAGTGGCGGCAAGTATTCGAACCAATTTTATACTTGGCTCTTAATTCCGCTAAACCAGGGAACTTCCTAAATTTCCGGCGAATTCTCATCCTTAAGACGCGGTTGGTCTCGTAAGTGATTCACAAATTTTGGCCTGAAAGATTTCTCTACTAGTGCAACACATCATCAAACGCTAAACCCCCAAGTTTACTGTTAATTCTCCTACATGTTAAGTGCACTTGGGGGGTCCATCAAACGCGATAATACACAATAGAGGCTCTGTTTTTTAACTGAGCCCCATGGCTAACTACTAGCATTAATTAGCGAAATAAACTAATTTTCTTACCAATGTAGTTTTCACGGGAGTCTGAACTGAGTCTCTGTTTTGTAGTTTTCTTCTTCAACTGAATGCACTGCACCAAGCCATCTCATGTTTCAGTTGCTATGGCACGCTATTATCGCAGTAAACTGCATAGACTTAACACACTACTCGTACACTTGCAGCATTAATGTTACTGTAATGCCGTGACCAACTTTCTATTGCTTGGATCCGATATCTCATTCATTGCAACGCCCAGTGTTGTCTGCGTGACAGCATTCCCTCAGCTAGCTACTGGGTCGTCCGACGTTATCACCTTGCGGAACTTCCGCAAACGAATGAGTATATTATAATGGGTCAAAACCTTATATTTGATATTTGTGCCCAGAAACCAATCACTGCTGCAGTGGATGGTTAAGTAAGCCACAGTAAAAGCTCCTCTGATGGACGTTGTTCGTTTTGCTCTTGTATTTAATAACAATTGACGCGTCGGAATGGTGTCTCAGTGTAGAGGCGCACTTGTGACTGACGTGCTTCTACCTTCGGACGATTCGGAAGTCTCAAATATTTCGTCAGCATAAATTCCTAAAACTGTGCATCTTCGATTGTAGTTTTATAAACACTTTTACTTTTCTCCTTGGAATAACGGCTAACACTTGGCTGCGGCAAAAACCTATGGCTGCCCCTCACCACGTTGACAAATAGAATCTTGGAATTAGAATAATGTTAAAAATCTATCACGAAAACTAGTCCAACATGGGTATATCGGTGTACGAGTGGATAAGGGAGTCATAAACTCACACAGGTATTCGGTGAATACTGACAACGGCACATCGGTAAAAATAGATTAAACATCCATAGGGAACAGTCCTGTAGCACCAACTTTTGCGCGCCAAAGAGTTACTAAACTCGGACGCGTCTTGGAACATACGGGCGAATAATTGTTTTCGGACAGAACACAACTCTTTCGTCAGACAGCGTATAATCGTACGGTACAGTAAGTGACCAGTGTCAAAGATGAGCAAGCTTTTTTATTGTTTGGGGCTCGCACAATAAATTGGTAGACGTACACACTGACTTTCTTGACGTAAATTTCGTTTTTGAGTTTATTTAGCCAGTCCGTCAAATCTAACTCCAACTTCATTCGCATACTTACTGTCTTCTACTCAGGATTATAAACTTGTGGGACAGAACCAAAGACACATTAGAAAGTAATCGCTCACTTTAGAAGGACTATGAATTTTTATCTGTTGCGGTTAAATTGATTCTGTTATATATAAATACATATTATATATGTATATATAAACATATATATATATATATATATATATAAACGCAATGATTTGCTAAGATTTGATCGACTGAGATTACCCGTGAAGGCTACAAGAAATGAAGGTTCCAAACAACGCTCGTTTTCCATGGTTGTTTATTTTGGCTAATACCGCTAATTTATATGAAACCACACTTGGATGGTGTGCAAGATTACAAAAGTATGAGGAGGGATAAAAGTGGTACATAGGTCAACTGGCCGCGGTCCACAACGGATGACGTCACAGTCATAGAAGCGGAATAGCTAGAAGGCCAGCAGAAGTTGAAAAGTCACACAGCTGTCAACCGAACAAACTCTGGATCACATGACCGAATTCCGACAGGCTGTGTGTGTGACTTGTACTGCTCGTGGCCGGTTCGGGGACACCCGGTATGGGACACTGAAGGCATGACAATATTTCGGAATATAGGTAGCTCGGGTGAGCTATTTTGTTGTTGGTCTGTTCGCCGAACTTGCCAGTTGGATTGCAAACGTTTCATCACCAATCGAGGTGACACTGTCAATGCGGAGTTTGAATGGGCACCTTATTCCTCCACCGCCTCTGCTTATATGGTTTATAAACAGTATCTAATAATTCTAAATCGATTGGTTGGTCCCGAGGTGGTATTCGCGTAATTTGGTTGCTCACCTGATACACCGAGTGCCCCGAATCTGTCGCAAACACTATTATTCACACTGTTTTCAATCGCGCAGGCTATTGGAATTCGACTATAAAACCCAGAGTTGTGTTCGGTAGGCAGTTGTGTGAACTTTGAACTCTGCTGGCCCACTAACTATTCTGCTCCCATGACTAACTTTGGCTGTGACGTCATCCACTGTGGACCGTGACCAACTGGTCTTTGTCAGTCAGTAAAATCGTTCTACAGAGTGGGGATCCACCTACTTCCGCGGGGAATGGTAGGCTTGCAGTAACGAATTGTCGCTTGTTGTAGTCGAATCAATGAATCTCGTAGACATTTGTTTGCTTTTTTAAATTCTTCCTACGGTGACAGCACCCAATTCCACTTCCACCAAATAAAGCAACGTATCCCAGATGTATTCCTCTTTGTAGCGGTTGGTGTCAGACATATCTGTTAAGGAAGATCCTACGGTAGTGGAACTGCCTCCAGAGAGAAGAAAAGCTCCCAAGAGGACTGCTTGCTGAGGGTCGCGCTCTCCGGGTGGCGCATAGCAGTAGATTTGGTTTGAAGTTGCTGCGAAACGTAAGCAAGGGAAGCCCACCGAATTTTCATTCTCCTCCCTCGCTGAAGAACGGTTAATAGGTGACGCCCCATAACAATGCATGCAAAATTAACTGCCCCTAGTCAAACGGAGTACTATCAGATTTTTTCTCCACTGCTGTGTTCCAAAACAACCGCCCTGCACGAAAATTGATCAAATAGGAGTGGAGGGCAGAGCCCTGCGTCCTAGTTTTCTTATCTTTAGATTTCCAATTCACTTGTCGTGAAACTGAAACGAAATACGAAGCATTGTTTTTTCGTGGGCAGGAAGTACCACTGTTATCTTGCCGAAGGTGTTTGCGATCGCTTTGCGTTTCCGAAATCTCTTCCGAGTGTAACTGTATATGCCACCGTTTAAAGACACCGAATGCATGGATACCATCCTTCACACAATTACAGTGATGGTTCTTTTTCGCCTTAATCGTTGCAAGAAATAAGGCTAAAATATATCACATCACAACTAACCATGCCACAAAGTAGCAAAACGCGTGCCACATTCTTCGAAAAGAGGCTAGCATTTTTTGCATTTTTTGTGTATCAAGACTTCACTACTTTATGGCAACCCTCTGGGCTTTGATGAACCATTGAGTAATGTAGTTCCGTGTCATTAACAATTTATTTACCCCGAGATAGTTCAAAGCGGACATCATTAGCTTACACACATACCATCTAGCCTGAGTTTATCTGTCAGACTCTATTTGGTGGGAAACTCGCTCCTAAGACTTACTTAAAATTCGTGGGTAGTTGTGGGACTTGTAAAATGTACGCCTGTCTTGGCGGGATCATTCTGGTGAGTCCACACCAAACGGGGTGGGGAAGAACTGGACTTGACTTCCACCCTTATTAGAGCCCATCAGTGGTGCATATCAAATGGCCGAGCCGGGGTTTGAATTCCGGACATCTGACATGCGAGGCGTGACCACTACCCCACCAGCGTACGCTAAATGCACGAACGTGTGAACGTGTTCGCGCTTGGGTGATCTGAGTATTAGAACTGGAAAAAGATCAAAACGAATTGTTCCCCGCATTTTTTCGTTATAATCTAGGTCCATTGTTTGCTGAGGTTTAATCTTCGTTGTTCATTTCATTCACGAGAGTTTCCCTGTTCAAATTGACTGTTCACCTGGATAGCAGCTTCTTAATGCTTTAACACAAACGGAATGCACAAAACCTCACCGTTCAATAAAAATGTACGATAGTATGGGACATAATGAAGTTGTAACCTCATTGATTGTAAATTTAATTCTTTCAGGTAAAGGTGACTTCTTCCAAAGAGCCGGATATTTTCAATTTTCTGTGTTCTTGTGTCTTAGTTGTTACAGCGACATCACAATCAACCTCAGCCGATTTGAATGCGAGCATTTACTACAACTAATTTTGAATAAACCTCCTCTCCGATGGAGCAAAAGGCCTGACATTAAACAACGACACTAGCTGCGGGGGCGATTCCCTGTTAAGGAAGTTGATTGGAAGTGCTCATTAAGAATCTTTCACTCATTAAGTGGATGTTGATGTTTATTTTGTTTATCTTAGCGTGCAGTTTGTGTTAAGAAATATTGACATCGTAAGTTTATGGGTTTTACAGAGCAGCAAACGCTTTTTATAATTTTTCAATGAATATATTGCATCGTGGGACGCAAACAGAGTCGCAACTCGCAGCTGTTTTGGATCTCCTGAGGGAATCAAACTTAGGACTACCAGCGGCTCATATGCTGTATAACTGGCTTGCACTTAGGCAGGATATGGAGTCACTCACTCTTTAGCTACGAAAAACCTCCTGAAGTGGATAATAGCGAATAGTAACAGTAAGGAATAATGACTGAATTGTTCAGCTCACCTCACAAGGCAGCTGTCGACTATACAAACCGAGCTAACAACATTTTTCTTTATCTTATACAAAGTGTGATTAGGGTACCGGCGACTTGATGATAACATTACCTCTTTAGATTCAGCAGGGGAGAGTAAACCACACGTCATCGTAGGGCCCTATTTTATAACACCTAAATGTTGAAATGTCTTACATGGTTTGTTATGGTTCACCGGACGGTGCTGTGCACACCTGATGCAGTGTGTACATATGCACAAGCAAGCTCTTTCGATTACACTACCGTTGACGTAGGGTGACTTCTCTTTTGAGAGAAATAAACTTTGTCCTGCTCTTTCAGTAGGATCACTTTTTTTACAGATAGGAATTATAAGACAACCTTTCATCATTTGAGCTAACTGCGCCTCTCATCATAGCTTAGAAGAAGGGACCATTGTATTTTAAGTTTTGATGTCAGTGGCGAAAATGGTTGCCATTTCTTATGAAAAACTGCTTAGCGAAAGATCGGTTACTTTTGTAGCACTCAACCTAGTTATCGTCAAATGATAGTTGGGACATATGGTGATCGTATACTGGTACTATAAATTGCGTCATTTTATTATGTTGCTTTATATACCCAGACGGGTTTTATTTATCTGTTGAATGCACATCAGCTTTGGCAACATGGAGCTGCCTTGCATTTTATTGTGTCAACTAATACTCCTGAGTTGTAAGAGTAGACTTTAGTTGACTAGTTTCGTGATAGTTTCATGATCGCAAAATGTGACAAAGAGCTCAGCTACTCCCATAAGCGTAAAGGTCCTTAGGACATAATCGTCGGCAGAACGTTGAGCTGATTTTTTCAGTATCCCGCAGCAACTATATTCACAGGGACTGTCTACGCGTGATCCACTGGATGCTCATTCAGTGCGTCCAGACATATTTTGTCTTTACGGTACTGTCGTTCAAACGGTCAAATTCCTGTTTTGAAGCATTTTTTCGGGTTTGTTCACACCAAAGTGGGCAACATTAAGCTTCAGCATAGTTCTTATTTGCGCTCGTCAGAAATGCATATCCTCCGCCCTCACAGGATTTGAAGAACAGACAGCTGACATGTGTAAATTGGCGAACGCGTTCAGTCCAGAACAGTATGCTTCGTTTATTCAAGACCTCGAACGATGGCCTAATAACTGTCCTGGATGTTTTGATCAGCTGATTCTTGTCAGGTCCTTCTGGTCAGCTGGTACGGTGGACACTTGTAACCAATCCAATTTAGTGCTGTTGGGCTGTATTAAGGGCTTTTCCACTATGGTTCTAAATAGCTAAAATAGGCACGCCCGGAGTGACTGAACAAAAAATGATGCTGGAAATCCCACAACTACTCAAAAAAATACAAAGAAAAAACAAGCGTATTCGTTTTATTTTATGGGATAGACTTTCGCGTAATGGGTCATTATGCTTCTGCTCTAATTTTGGTAAGTAATCTATCATGAACCCGGATGTTTCCCCGTTTTAATTTCCATCAGCATGTCAGCTGTAGGCCTTTTCAACATTTATATCCCCCCAGCAATACTGTATTCAGATAAACAAGTCATTTCCTGAGGTATTATGACCAACTCGGCAACGAAGCTCTATCTGTCTAGAAAGAGAATTAGAATGTGATCTACAAAGAGAAGCATTATTTGGGAACTCCTTCACAATTCCGTATTTGTTGGCCGGTATAGTTACAAGAAGGGTATTTCTCAGTACATCCGTGTTTCTGAATTATTCAATGCCTAATTATCTGTCACCATATGCACCCAAGTAGAATGTTGCTGCTCAGTCAGTTGGTACATTCTCCCTCTCCAAGTCAGCATTTGACCAGAAGAGTGTAGATCGAAAAGTAGTTTGCTTTCTGCTCAAAAACCTAAGCCATAACCCTTCGACACCTTTGTGCATGCTCTTGCTCAGATTGGTGCCGTAGTTTCTGACAGCCTTGTATTTTGAGTCCCAACTGCGAGGACTCGTCTGACTTTCTAAGCCAGCTGAATAATTTTCACTCACGTTTGTTGGTCGTTAGTAGTTGACGCCACCAAATCAGCTGTAAATTGTCGGTCTTGTGGAACGAAATGACGCTATTTTAATCCTCCTATATCCACCTGACATAAATTCGCAATACATTGTTCGCTCACAGCGTACTAAATTAGAAATCCTCACAAACATTACCACAGAGTGTTACCATCTGTGAAAGGTTCAGCATTGTGCAGAACCCGAGTTTAAACTTGGACTTGATCTACCCTTGGTCCAGATGCTCTGATTCAGAAAGATGAGCAATGAATCGTAGTAAAAAACAAGGTTTAGTTCTCATCAGCTGCTTAATGTGGTCAACCTTGTTTTTCAGATTCCTTCCGGAATTTAGGAGTGATTTTTCTCAAAGTTGTGCTCATATTCTTTCAAACCGCAGTTTAACAGATTTACCTGATTCAAACCTAAATTTAATGGCCTTTTTTATCTTTTGTGATTTTCGCGTAAATTGAATCACGTCGGTATTGTACACGTGACTGGCCCAGAAACACTTGACCGCCAGGAGTAAAGCATGCTGAAAAAACCACGGGTGATTGATAAGATACTTGCCCCTTACTCTAATTTTCTATCTCCGGGGGGGTTTTACAGATCATTTTGTTATTTTCAATACTGAGGATTGGCATTCTACAAACTACACACTATTCTAGACATAGTTGTAGCCTGGCATGTCTGTAAAATATTTGAAACCAAAAAAACTAGTCTGACAGAAGAAAAAAACTCGTGGTCAAAAACGATAAAATACTAGCTAAAGTCAGGAGGAATCTACGTAAAAAACTTTGTCTAATTGCCTCATGACCATGAAATCAAGTATTCTTTGTTGATTCTTGAAGTGCATGCGAAGGACCAGAACAATTGAAGTTTTGGAAGTGTTTTGCTGTTCCGAGCCTGCTTCAGCTCTTGAACACAATTTGAGACAGCACAAACCGTATTGAGTGCATCGGAATACAACAAAATGTTCTGCGTTCCATTTCTTGTTCATTATTAAACTCATGAAAGAATCACAAATGCTTAAAAAACAAAATTTAATTTGTTAAAGAAGTTGGAAATTCTACACACCTTTCTCATTACCAGTGATCGAAAAAGTGTATAAAAAATAGGGTCATTTAAAGTTGGGTTACATCGTTTTACACGGAAAACAAAATGGGACCGTTTGTGAAATCATTGTTTTGCGCACATAGACTGATATATTCTTTAGTTTTTTGTTCAAAGCAAACTAAATCAAATGCTTCGGGATATGAATTGTGGGAAGTCCATCAATACAATTTCAGTGAATTTAACCAAGCAACACAGTTTATTTACCAACATACTGCACATTTTGGAAACGTCAGTTTTTGCTCCATGTTCACTCTCCAGTTTCATGTAGAAAATTAACCTAATAATATAGATTTTCGGAGTAGGTGTTTTCGGGAACCTCGTTATGATAATTGGTTTTAGTCTCCCGCAACCGAATATCTGTGCGCACCAACACAGAAGAATCCAGCATTTGTGTTATGAACCCTTACTGAATCTATTTTAGTTATGTCCGTCTAATGTACTATTTCACATTACATGTTACCAAAGCCTTGTTTTGTTGCTATACTCTTGAATCGTCTGAATAACATTTACTGGTGGCCCCAGCATCTATGTTCTGAACGCAAACGTCCTTTTATAGTTGTAGTTTAACGATTCTGTGGGCATTTAATGCAGCAGCCTAAAAACACTCTATACTTGAGGAATTTTTGAGTTCCAGCTAATTCTATAATGGCCAGAGAACTGTGCCTAACTGACTACCCTGTTCGTCTCCGTGGGTTGACCATTGAAGGTTTCGCAAGGGCTCGATGGCTTTCCTACAAGATGAATGCCTTTTCACACTAACTGCAACCTAAATGAACTTTGAATGCAGCACGGTAATGTTTTCTGAATGAAATTCGCACTTATTTCCTTTACTTCGCTCAATCGTTACGCTGAAGTTCGTTTGGATTTTTACCTAATCGAGATAGATAGGTGTACCAACCTTTTGAAGCCACCAGGCTTAAATCATTACCTTCAGAAGTCCACACTGCTTTTGTGAGAGAGAAGTCAGGTTTTTGAAACAACAATCCGCCTTGTGCATTATTATCATCAATACTCGTCAGGTGTATGTTTGGTTACCTGATGTTCCGGTTTAGACATCGCAATTCTAACCTCCATGTCTTCTCCCAAGCCAAGCCTCTGTGTGGAGTTTTCCGGACTTGACCAATTTCGATTTGTAAAGTTCATGTTGTCTACTTTACGTATCTCTCATGCTGTGATCAAAATTTTATATTCATGATAAATGCAGAGGGTTGTGAAAACGTACACTTAGTAGTCCGCTGAACTTGTAAAAATATACCCGCAAGCATAGTGTTGCAGCTATTTTCATTTTTGTGCAGATGTTCACTGACCTTGGGATAGTCAAATACAAACTTTCAAGGGGGTTTGAAAATTTGTCAGAAATGGATTGTGTGTAGAAAATAAAAAAGTAAACTTCTTCGGTAAATACACTCATTGGCACTCCAATATGGCTTTGGTTGGCGACTCAACTATTTCCAACCCAACCTCTTGCTTTTTAAGTTTATGTTTAGGATGACTGTAATATTCCCTCGAGAAAATGTCTTCTTCTGTGGTCCGCTGGAAGCCATTTTTACATTTAAATGAAGTTTCATATACTTGTTTCTCACTATGAAAAATACCATGGTCCATCTAGCAAATTAGTGTTTCAGCTTTTCGTCGGATCTTTTGTACTAGGGTTAACCGTGACGTACACATTGGAACTTTTAAATCTTTTTTATTTCATGCTCAGTTAAAAGTGTAAATTCAGTTGTATTCATAATTGTCACACTCACCTATGGTACGCTAACAAACTCCTCCCTGAATTCAGTAACACTGATAAGAAACAAAGTAGAAGACGGGGGAACTGCTCATTGAGGTGGTGACACAATGCACGTGCTTGCTTTCAATGTTAATGTTACGCCATTTGCAACCTTGCTTCTTCACTGGTTTTACAAGGTGGGCGACAGAAGCTGGTGACTCCCCGGACGCATGCCTAGGTCAAAATACTTAAACTCCTGTCAGTAATCATTTCTGTCCTAGTGAAGGAAAATCCTCCTTTCTGACATCCCAATGGATAATACCATCTTTTCAAAATTAGTTCTTTAAAAGCTTCCTAAATCACACGGCAGATAACGTAGGCACCGCAGCACATTCCGTCAGCTGTTGGTTGACTGAGACTGTCACTTTGTGTATGAAAAAATCCAGAGTTTCGTTTAGGAAATGTGTTTTTAGAATGCGTGCAGAATTCTTCACCAAAATCTCGTCTGTTTATTAAACGACGAATCCCAGACCCGGGAAGCGTCAAAAGACACGTTTGGATTTTCGACCTTTTCGACTCACATATAATAAAATGTGGGGATTTTTACACAATTCCAGGTATGCAAAATCCCTGAAAGATTTGAGTGCAAACGTGCTGATGACCTCTGGGAATTTTTTGTCACCTGGTAAATGCATGTTGCTCAGTAGAAATCCCCGTTTGCCGTTCAGTTTGACAGAGACGCTCACTAACATTATCATTCCTCTGTGTAAGATGCCGAAAGGTGGTAATCTGTTTTCGAGACGAAAGAGGCATTAATTGCAGAAAATATTTCACGGGGTGACAGAATAAATTAAGGTTTTGAAAATAGGCTGTACTTGTGTGTACTTACAAAACGTCACACCCAAAGAGAAACGCTGTTTGCTGACTATCAACTCTAACGGTCTCTCCGGAGTAAGGGTTTTATTGTTTTCACTGTAGACTTGGCCTTGGGTGTTCAGTGTAACTTGTTACCTCTCCCAATATCCAAAATGGTTGTTAGGCTCACCAGAACCCGTGTCCCGGTGATCAGTCTTTACGCCTAATTCCAGACTGTCAAACAGATCAAAGATAAATCAGTATACCAATCAGATTTTTTTACTGTCTGAATCTACCAATTAATGGGAATATTTGGAACTTCATTTGCTTGCTCGAAACAATCAGAAAGAATAACAGTGGAAACTGCTACCAAACCCTTTGATTACACCAAACTTTCGCTTGTTTCCAGTTAAGATTTTGTCCTGTGGTTAAATTTTTTATAAACCGAAAAGTTCAGGAACACTATGCGTCTGCTCCAGTCCTAATGAGAATCATCTACAGGATCCCACGAACCGTTGGGGAGATCCAACCCCACGACCTTCTGAATAAAGCGTTGCTCCACGAGTAGACGATAAAGAGTGTGACTAACTCACCCCTTGGTAGGATGTGGTGCCACTTTTTGCAATCCTTGAAGATGGTAACTCACAGGTTTTATTATTCTGAGACATGGAATACGACGTTGCAGCGCTCTTACCTCTTATCGCATAGCTGAATTAATGTTTAAGACCCTGTTTGTGTTTCAATGCACAGTTTCTTGGTTATATTTGGCGACAGTTTAGATTAGTACTTTTATAACACGTTTTTATAAAGTGAATTTTAAGTTTAAGTTATGGAACAATTTAATTTACCAACTTATTTTTTGGACCCTTATTCTAATATTATGTTCATCAGCGTAGATATACGGAAGCCATATATTATCTTTACCCCACTTACACAGCCGTACCGTTCCCCGGATTAACAATAGGGTTCCGAGTAGCAGGGACACGTTCTAGTCAAAGACAATACATTATTGATATGATGAGTCGATTTCACATCTCCTTTAGTATATTTCATCACAGAAGTGTTGTGCAGACTTACTTATTACGGTGTGCAACCAAGGCAACCAAATGTCCACTACAGTAAATAACACATATTGGGTGAGGTCGCATCTAATTTAAAATTCATAAAAGAGTGAATAAGTCGTAATTCGCTCATTCAACAGAAAAACTATCAAATTAACTGACATTGTAGCTGGTTTTTGATTGGTGCACACGAGTCCGCACTTCGAAATGCCTATCTGAGTTGAGGTGACCGTTGAGTACCTTCCATCAGTGTTGATTTTTGTTATTTTATGTAAGTTCCAGGCAAACCAAAATGAGTGGTACTCTGTGTGCATGAAAAAGACTGACTGAACGCACATGCTTCAACACAGAATTCATGTTCGTAAGTCCTGAGATTCCTCTTAAAACCAAAGGCTGGCACAGTAGGCCTTGGGACAAAATCGATCAAACCCGACCAACATGGACACCGCAATCAATATATACAGAACCAAGTTTTGAAAAAGCATGGTAATTTATGTCAGGTGCACGTGTGTCAGGTAATTATACTGTGATTGCGGCTACTAAAGAAACAGTATCCTGGGCTTATTGATTTTATTTTTAGCCTATAGCCGACCATATCCCATTGATTCTTCGCTAGGATCAGTGGCTTCTGGGCTTCTGTGTTTTATGCCTGACGAATAATATATCATTCCACTAAAACGGTCCAATGCTTCATTGAGTAGCAGCATCAGGGGGAAATCCGAAAAATGCACAGCACGCATAGACTGACAGTGAATACCACGTTAATGAAGCTTTCGTCCATATCTAAATTGATTTTCAGCACTTGCTTTTTACTCCACTTTTCGACTGGCTGTTTGAATGGCCACAATAAACGTCGATTCCTTGACCAGTCTCAGCGCACGTGAAGCTCAGCTGGTATAAGACGTTCGGAGATGAAACCGCGTGGAGTGGATGTCTGAATTAGACACCAGGTAAGCCTGCAATGAGCCGCTGGGTGACTCAAATTGCTTAGTGGCCCTGGGGGCACACCTGACTGCTCGAAAAAAAGCAGCCAACTAACCCGAGAACATAAAAGACTCCAACTACTATTGAATTCTATCAGCCTGGTCATCGAAATTCTCGCAGGAAAACGACTGGACTTAAGCACATCTTCATGCCTCTGAGATGACTTCAATATTTGACTTACTATCATGTCAGTGGTAAAATTCTACGTTAATTTTTGTGACTCAGAGAGGAGAACTAGTCATTTGAATGTCTTCTTATTTCTGCACCGGCTGAATTTCCTAGTTGGAATGGAAGGCGTTAATCTTTCAGAGACGATATTGTGGTGTACGGTGGGATGGAGTAAAAAGGCATAGGGAGCTTTTGAAAAGTGTTCTAGTAAACAAGCCAAGCCGGACTTAATTTCGGTTGGACGAAATGCTAATTTGCTAAGCCACTGATTGTGCTTTGACCATGCAGTAGGAAAGGACTACCTATGTCCCACTTTCAAATGAACTGGAGAACATTAAAAAAATTTTTACCACATAGTCAGAGGTGCGATCATGTTTCAGCGAGAAGTGTTACAGCTTCTTTAAGAGGAAGCCTCAGTACTTCCGCTGCTTCCGCTTTCAGTGGACCCGGAGAGGGAAAGGCGCTCCACGGATGTAGTGGATAGGGTGTTTTCCAGTCCTAGATACCAAGCACCATGGAAAATAGCGAGAAGTTTCTGTGTCAACAAATGTCAGTGACAATGGAATTGGAGTACAAAATTTTAGCGCCTGATGACCAATTGCTCACAGCAATTAATAGGAACTAATGAACAGCAGGAAAGTGTCTCACAACGGTCGGGGAGTTGAGAAAAACGCGTAAATGATTTGTTGCGGCAAAAATCACCGGCAAGCGTCACACAAATCTTAATCACGTTTGGTGATAGCCAATCTCCAGGGTGGCCGAAAAAATGCAGGTAATGCCTCAGGAACTCAGCTTTACGGCGAATGGGCACTGAATCGGATAGTGTTGTCCCAGATGCACTTTCAGAAGCGACTTTTCTCCAAGCGAGACCAAGGAATGCTGAACCAGAGGATGACTGATCCAATGTCAGAAGTGACCAAACATCTAAGGAACAGTTCGAAGCAACTATCTTCAGAGTTGCGTATGCTTATTCTTGCATGGACTAGACTCTGTCTAGAGAAAGGAAAGCTGGTGGCCAAAGTGAACATTTACAATGAGTCGGAGAACCGGCATGCACGTGCCGTCTGCTGCAAGTGACGTATGACCAAGCGCACTTCGGCTGCAAACGCGTTCGTACATATCCGTACATATCCAGATATCCAGATGTCCTTGATAATATGGGTAAAAGAGCGCGCCCGAAAGTCGATTTTCAAAGCAGCGTCGTTTTACCCAAATCCGATCATCCATAAACACCTTTTAGACGCCCATCCGATTGTGGGCCGAATAAAAACTTTTAAGGTGACCATTACTTTCGATAAAATTACTGAGATAACTGCAGTGCAAGAAAGTTACTATTAGCTAACCTTTCGCTGAATTTTTATTACTCTGTCGCACCTACGTTATTTTACCACATATTTTTCCTCATTTTTACGTCTACTAAGGTGGTTCGTCTACGTGTGTTAAAACACTGGCGATTTATTTCCTTCTTTCACCTTGGTGACAGACCCAATATGCTTTCGACTATCTTTTTGAATAATCAATTTCATTCGTGTGTTGTGTTTTGAATATCCTAATTACGCTGATCATGGAAAACGTCAAACGTGAAACGATCTTGTGAATTCTATTAGATATGCAAGCTTTTATTCGACCAACATTGTTTTTGCAACTGTCAAGGTACGACGAAAACGACTGCGCACTTGGTATTCTGTACCCTAGAATTGGCTGAAATCAGCTGAACTTATCCATATTTTTAGGCAAATACTCGCTTGTTAGCGTTTCAAGCCTCCTATGATTGATGTGTTCATCCAAGTTATTTTTATATCTTTACTGGCGATAATGCTATAGCTCGTGTGTATAACTTCACATGAGGTTTCTCGCATTTAAGATCCTTTGTAATGGTATTTTTATAGTGCTTTTAAATAGCTACAGGAATGACTATTTTTCTAAGATAAACGAGAATGTGACTGCTTCATTACGCCTTCGGTTTGCCACTGAAATTGGATTATATTAATTAAACGATCAAGGTGAGCATCTAACGGTAATACCACTTTGAGTAATTCAGCCTCCCTAGCGATTGTACTTGGGAGGAAAATCGTTCCCGGCTGGTGGAATAACGCAGTAATCAACACATTTTTCGTCCTGTAATCCCGTAAACCAAAGGCGGTAACCAGTTGGCGACAAATTGGCATATATTCTTTTCATAAATGTGACCTACTTGGTGGATTATTCGTATAATGCAAGGTGAGGGTAGCATTTATTAACTGACCAGTCTGTGCTCAAAGACTCAAAGATAAACGGGCTATCTTGACTCACCTCTACGTGTACATTCTTCTGGACCTATCTAGGTCGGCAGCAGAGTAATTATCAAAACGTATTTGAAAGCTTTAACCGGCAACATTAGTTCCAAAGCTCGGTATGCAAACTCAAATTCCATACAGATGCACTTGATAGACACCGGTCACCAAGCTGATCCAAAAGCGTCTTTATTGATCACGTATCTAAATTACACAGACGACTGCTAGCAAGACGCTAGTTCAAAACCACAATGTATATTCAGAAGATGGATTTATAGGTTCTGTTGCTAGCTTACCTCTAAATAATTTCATCTTACCACTTTACTAACACACAAGTCTCGTCCAAGTCATTCCCGTTTGAATAGTACTGGCGCAGTTGTCCAAATGAGTCAACAACAAAGGAGGGAGGCACACATCCCTAGTGCCGCTGTCGTTAGAATTCATAACCAGTGCATATCTATGGCTGTACTGGTGTTTCAACTCTGGACAAGTGATTTGCAAAGGGAGCGTGTTTCCACTATTCCACCAGCGCATGATGAATGCATCTGAATTCTCACGTTGGAACAAATGAGCGTGTTCACGCCTGAGCGGTTTGATTTGTTTTTCCGATGACTACTTGATCGGACGGAAATGACTGTGATAGGCTAACTCTTGTATACTCGGAACTCTTGCAAATAATTTGGACGTCACGTACTTTTTAAGGTCATATCTCCGAACGTTTTCGCCCAACTACACGCCTTTTCATGCTTCGCATTTTGCTTGCTTTCAAAGGCGGTATCCTTTGGATATTCCACTGATTCCTACTTTGTCTATATCAACTGGCGGTCATATCAGTGACGTATAAGGCCTGAAGTATAAAACTTGATAGACATTATTTATCAGACATATCCTAGAATGCTAGAGAAATCTCAGCTAGCAATTTTGTCACAAGGCTGGTATGCTTCTGATCAGTCGCATTTAAAGTAGAAATGAGAGAATTGCAGTCCTTTGCCTATTGTGTCCACTTAATCAATAAATAAAGCGCTAATCTCGAGAAGGAACTCAAACATGACGCTTTATTTTTGTGCGCACTGTCGATATTAGTCTCACCGAAATTCCCCTATTAATTATTATTTTTCCAATATGTTGTTGTTGTCTGGCACTCAGAGACCAAGCCTGAGCACAGCCGAGAGATGTGCCTATTTGGTAATTGATCAGGTGGCTGTTGATCTGTTCGCCGAGCTTGGCAATTGATTTGCAAACGTTTCGTCACCATTCGAGGAGACATCTTCAGTGCGCTGTTGGGTGGAGTCGATGTGCCTATCGAACCGCCACTGACAATGTTGGTGCAGCGCCTCACGACCTATCATTCTTCTCGTTTCACTAGCTGTCTCGGATGGTAATTTCAAGTTAGTTTTGCGAGAAAAGTCCCGCAGTTTTTTTCTCTCATTAGGAAGTTTTTTCGATGATCATTACGTTTTCGCAACAAAAGCCTTTGCATGGACAAACATTGCCCTCGGTTGGTCGTCAAAATTTTTTGACGCATTTCAAATAATCACTAATGGATCAGTAACAGACATCGGCCTATTGTATGTGGCCAATTTTAAATCAGACACCTTCCTCACGAATCTTATGTAATATACTTATCGGTAACTGGCTCGTGCTCGTTTGTTTATTGGACGGAAACTCATAAATGATGTCGAACCTATTGTGCCATGTGCATTTTTATTCATTTATTGTTTCTATGCGCTATGAAAGCTAGCGCGACACCAACCCATGTAAATGGACTCCGCACCAGAATCACGGCACCATCTGGCCTCTTTGAGACTACGGTTACCGGCCATCACAACCTGAGGCACTTAGAAATCCCTTTTACTTCCATTGACTGCACAGACGATATTTCAACCGACATTCCTCTCTCAGGGAATCTTCCTACTCAGTTTCGAGGACATAGACCGTTGTAACTCCCCATAAACAGTGCCAAGTTTGCCAGTCCAACACCTTTGAAACACAAAACAGGGGTCAGCTTTTGGAGATGTAAGGTGCGTAAAACACTGCGTTCCCCTGAATATCACCAATTTGTTTAATCAATACTGATCCGGTGTCAGATTTTACGCATCAGGTGTTCAACAACCGTTAGAGTTTGTTAATTTTGCTCATTTTGAGAACTGGAGAAACGCTTTAAGTAAGCAATTATCCAATAAAACTAGTTTTTCTGTGCAATCCTCATTTCTGTAATATTTTACACACCCGTTTTTTAATATGAAATGCTTCAAATCGTAAGTAATTTCATGGCTCATAATGCTGATTCCAGCTATCAGGGGATTTTCTAAGATGCCACATTATCTCGGTACAATTCATTTTTCTAAAATTCGGAATTCTCATCACATACTGTTTGTTTTTGTCTACCATCTTTACAGCAGAGTCAAAGCGAGATTTAAACGTGAATCCAAATTGATTCGTGTTGAAGTTCTGTCTGTTTTTGAGTCCCGCTATCCAGGTGGAAAAAGCATAATAAAAAATACGTATGATTTTATGTGTAAAAAATGGCAGATAAAAACTTCATAAATAAGAGTCTCACGACAGACTGGGCAAATCCTAAATTGCAGGGACGAAAGAGCTTTGTAGTTTGAGCAATTTTCTGCCCATTTCTATGAGTGTATCTATGACAACGAACACGAGCTTTAAGGACTGGTGTGTCTGACGTCTGAAAGGGTAAACTTGCTTAGCTCATTTAATTACACGAAACTAATTTATTAAAGTACTTTGAATCACATCAGTCACCACATTCTCCTCTGACCCTTTGACAGGGTACCGCCGTCAAAATTGGTACATTGGTCACTTTATGTTCTAGTACCATCCCACCCAGATCAACCTGGCCACAAACACTGAAACATGGATCAACGAAATCTGCGCAGTTTCACCTTCATCTTTTCAGAAGTAAAACAAACGTTAACTTAAATGTTTTATTGTGGTGAAGGTTTTTGAGTGGCGAATTGTTAGGGGGTATTTATCTGATATCGATGTAGAGTGATGTGTTGCCTTGAAACTAATGAGTTCTCGCATTCACTCTAGCTGTTTTGAACATAAAACTGACGAACGTAAAACAAACCTCACCATCTTGTCAATTATGCGAAACGGTCGGATGAAGCTATCTTTTGGAAGACGCATACGTTTCCACTATCCAGTTTTAGGCATGAACGAATAGTATCCAGATGGAGACTGAACTGGTGACATAATAACAGCAGTTTCACATAGTTAACGAGATCAGAATGTTCGGAGGCCGCTACGCGGAACATGTAGCTGGATATCAAATCCATCCACTTAGACTGTCAATAACACCGCCCAGCTCACCATAGATCTACCGTGCATTCTGGATTAAAAATCAGTAGACGTACTAAACTTACCGAAATTTCAAGGTTCAAGTGAGTTGCGATGCAGGCTTTAACCTTTCCTACAGCCTTTGCGTTATAGGGCGTAAGAACTGATTGCGCTGGTAGCAATGAAAACCTTCCTCACCCCCACAGGGCAATCTTTCAAGTATTTTCTAAGGTGGACAGGGTACTGAAATGGTGTTGAGCGCCCATCCGAAAGCCAGTTCTCAGCAAACAAGTAATACAGCAACGGAGAACGAAGATTCCTGACACCTCTGGAGTTATGGAGGATTGAACAAGATTACATTGTCGACTATTGCAACTGCAATCCCTTTTATATCCGGCAAACTAGCACACAATCGGTGTCTCTAATCAACAAGTATAAATGACATTCTCCAACTATTTTGGGAATCTCCAGTGAGTTAAACAAACAAGAGTGAGTCTCAGAAATTGCTCCGCGTGCATTTGCCAAGGACATTCTGATCAGTTTTGTCGAAGCAAACATCCTGAGACAAAATCATCCTATGCATACGTTGTTGTGCCGACCTCCTATACCTTATTTCCTCGTTAGCAAGTCTGCTAGTGTTGAATCATCGACAGAATGCTCCAGCTTTTGTCACACAAAAGAAATGCAAGCTCACAATTACACTCAGCCTCAAGCACAGCAGACCAGACGTATATCCCTCAACCGGGGAACACGCACACAACATAACGCAACGCGTATACGCACATGACCCACATAGCCCACAAGACTTGACTCTCGCCACACATAGATCACGCAACATCAGATTAGCTAGAACGGTCCCTGTGTCTTGGTAGCATTTAAATTACTAGCTCTTGTGTGTAAAAAAAACTCGGTTGATCAGACATTAAATTCTCGCGTCTAAGAAACCTGATGTGTAATTTCCAGCAGTTATATTACGAAACATCAACTCATAGCGTCCATCCTATCCAAACAATTTCGGAACTAATGCATCTGGTGCATTGTGTGTCCATCATTTCCAAGGAGATAGACCCGGTGAATATAAATTCTAGATGTGCAGAATTCCACACATTGCTTACGACTTCAAAACATGTGTGCAATTGTGTTTGACAAAAATACGTAGTGCTTCGAGCAATATCATTTAGTTCATCGGGAGACCTGCTGGTGCAGGTCTGAGGTTTCGGCCCTGTTTCGGTTGTGTAGATTGGACCAGGTATGACACTGGTAAGTTCTGGGTGCTTTCATTTTTCTGAAACGCTGTAGATACATTGAACGGAGAAGTCATCAATGACCGCCTTTGCAGCTGTTGTAAATACGACTGTAATTTTATGTGTTTTTCCTTGGCCAACAAAAAGTTTCGATCACGGCGTTCTATTACGAATCAAGTCTGCTTTTTAAGTAACTTGAATAATTATTGGTCAGTTGACCCTGACATGGAACAATAGTTGCCACCTAGGAATATCCCTTTTACAAGTTACTTTAGACGCAGGACTCCCAGCTGTTTAAAATACATATAATGCACGTACATACATACATACATACATACATACATACATACATACATACATACATACATACATACATACATACATACATACATACATACATACATAGATACATATACTGTCACTTCGACTAATTAGAAGGTTGGCGCAAATTTTGGACGGCCCACTACCATTTACATGCTTTTTGGTGCTCCTCGGGTGGGCCTTATTTCTGGCAAAATTACTTTGTAGTTGATCAAACCAGAGTTTGATGCTTTTCCATATTATATATATATATATATTGCAAATTGGGTCTTCGGTGACGGTGGACTTGGGTGAATCCAAGCCTGTAAGGCAGATTTGAAAACAGTTTCAATAGCCCCTTATTCATGTGCTACCTTTATCAAAATTGGAAAAATATTGCTTCAAAATATTGCAGATAACTGGAAGAATTTAAATAAAGTAGCTCGTCAGCATTAGGTATTTTACCAACGAAGATTTTGAAAGTTGGTCAGCTTAGCTAACAGACGGAGGTTGAATAAATCTGCATTAGCGATGAAACCTCACCGACTCCCTCAGCGTTTAATATCAAGTTTTATTTCTGATACATACAGTCTCTTCCATTTTTTAAATTATGGTTTTCCTTTTCTCTTGTGTAGGCTGAATAGTGAATAGCGTCATCCGTTTACCGTGAAAGCACCTTTAGGATGATAAACTCCATTTGGAAGAAATTTGGTATACCACCTTTGGCAAGACAAATTTAGTCTGCGTAATGCATTATTGAGTTTATCACAAAAATTGTGTGCATAAAAACGAACACTTGCTTTCCAACAGTATACTATTATCAGTAAGGTGTGACTAGTTGATTATAACAGTCAAACCTTACCGGTAGACGCATGAAGATCGCTAACAAGTGGGGTGTTACATAAACTATTCAGCTGAAGGGAAGGGAAGAAGGGAAGGAAGAAGGTCATAAATTGTGAACCCAGATAATCGCTGCTTCAACACTATCTCAACCGGCCAGACAAAACTTGAACGCTAACCGAATGCAGGTCTCATATTCTCCGTAAGCACACTAGCTGTCAACTTCCGAATTAATTCTCCTAAAAATCCTCTGAACTGATTCGTAGGATTTACATCACTGTCATTTTCGCGGTTTTTTCTGCCCTGTCGCAATTATTCTGGAGAGTCCACACCAAAGAAAGCACCGGAGCTCATTAACTGTGTTCATACTGTCCATGACGGATTCCAGGCATCCGACCTCCATGGCGAGAGTGTTTCCACTACTCCAACGGACACAACGAACCTACCTGAATTATCATGTTTGAATAGAAAAATTCATTAACGCTTGCAAAGTGCAAACACAGGTCAAGTACCTGTACTATGTCAATCGATTGAGCCGCCCACCGGGACTTCCCAGTCAGGTAGCTCATCGAGCGATTGAAAGCCACTGGGAGATTTCCGGTTAGTTATGTTTAATTGCGGGGTTTGTTTCCTAATGTTCGCGTTCGCTCTCGTTTGAATAGATCTTTTATTTTCCTAACGTAATTAATCCGGTGTGTCTACACCACAGAAGACAACCACCAGGTTCGAGTTCTGCTCTCAATGGAGCTCATCATCAGTACAAATGATTTACCATGCTCAGGTTTGAATGCCGGACAGGTCAGATATTTGTTTCTGGACCAGCGTAATAACCAAGTAAATCAAAATTTTGTTAGCAGCACCAGTAAAATCCCAATCCATAAAGAAAATTGATCCAAGCTCCCGTCTAAATTGAAATGACTGATAAGCCGTGTCTGACATCGTAGTACCCTGAATGAAAGTCATTGTCCTACACTGTTGCTCGGATGGTGTTAGTCGGTTGTTATTATTCAGAGGGTCCTTTAAGAGACCGGTAAACTCTTTTATTTGCCTCTGATCTGCAAACATATTTAGCTAACTATGTGCCGCAATTTTGACTTTGAGAAACATATCTTTCTACTTTGGACCAAACACTTGTATTCCTGGTTTTTTCCAATACCTCTGGTCCAGACTAGTGAGTACCAGTGATTTCGTTTTTATCTGCACCGGCACTGTCGCACTGTCTTCCAGCAATATTAAAACTGCCTTAACCATTAGTGGCAGCTGATTGATATCTCGGGCTGTCTTTCCGCCTCATAAGTCCGGTGAACTATGCCGGAACGACAGTTACTGTGACGGCAGTGATTGTATAGAGTGGCACGTCGGTGCTTCCTGTCCTAGTTACTTCGCCATTGACTTCTTTGTTCTAAACCTACCTGTCGTGTAAAACGATAATAGGAATATATGATAACCACGGGGTCGTCCCCAAGTGTGTTTTGCACCATGCAAACTAAAAGGACTCTGTTGGTAATACATACAGCTAAAAGCTTATGTAAGCTGACATGAAAAATAGCTGCGTTTTATGGAGCGCTGCCATGCATGGCTACCCGGAACACAGAAGAGATGCGATACAGTAGATGAAATAATTTTTCACTGGTTGTCCTACATCAATAGCTACACAATTTTGAGGATGCAATCGTAGGTTGGACAGTCGTAGGAACAAGAATGTCTACTAACTTAAGGTGTATATAGCGTAATTTACGTGTGGCAGAGCTGCATGCCCACACTATATATCATATTTCAACACTCTTGATTCAATTCTAAAAAACTGTAATTGAGTTTAGTGTAGATGATGCAAAAGTTTTCCCCAGCAGGAAAATAAAAATTCTATTGGAAGTCAACAGCTGAATATGTTATACTGAATTGGTTTACGCGATCAAATTTTTCCGCTGGCTTAACTAAAAGAGCACATGTTATCAAGTAAACGAGTAAACAGACGATACCGGTCCCAAATGCTGCCAAAAAGGGATAATAATATAATACTTCACCTTAAATGATTAGAATAAGTGGTTGGGAAATTTCCACATGGGTGTATGACAAGTGAAGAAAAGTGCACTAATTATAGCACAGAACAAGTGACCCTATCCCACCACAAATATCATCATAAATGCATTCAGCCATTCGGTCGTTGTTCTGTTGGGTCAGCTAGGCCAAATGTCCTCAACAGTTTCGTCATCGACAGAAGATACGACGCTTTTTTGACGAGATGTGCAGCGCCAAACGAAAAGTACTTCAATGTGGACGGTCCTCTGGGATGTCTATTGCACGTCCTAACCAGTATAACATACGAGACGTCAGTACATCATCCATCATGGCAGTTTCCTTCTCTTTTACCAGTGTGGCATGATTCAGCATCGTCAGTCTCATTTCCCTATCAGAACTGGCCAGTAGCTTGCAAACGCCGACAGCTTCCGTAATCCTTTGAGCGCAGAGACAACTTGGTGCATTGCAGATCTCACAGGATCGCAAGATACATACTGACTTTGGTAGAAAAACTTATGTCAGCTCAGCTCCTTAGATGTCGGGGGTTGATGAAATCTGCCCTAAGTTTCCCGATTCAAGAAGTAATCCCGTCACTAGCCAGTTTACCGGAACTTTCACAGGTGCCCAGGTGAAATAATTTATCCACTAAATCAATTAGCTGGTTCGCAAGCTTGTGCGGCGGTGAAACACTGGTGCCAAACCCGAAATGCTGTCTCTATTGACGCTGATAAATGCAAGCTTGAGATCTGTGTTTCAACCCACCGAGCCCAGTAGTCGCACTTTATGATTTTCAGTTGGAAAACCCATACTAAACTCTGCGGTCAATGATTCAACATATTTGATATGCAGTTCACTGTAGAAGGACTTAAACGGATATACAGCAATACACCAGGAATATATATTGGCGCTTAACTGCCATGAAAACCTCAGAAAAGAGGCCTTAGCAAGCCGTGGAAAAATGGGAAGCCATAAGACTTCTGGCAAAGAAGCACCACGTCCTTAAGGAAACTAGCATTAAAACAGGCATAGTTGAGCAACATATCAAAGGTAGGCTCCATCAGCGGGACTGACCAACAGCCCTATATTAACCTCACCCTAGAAAAACCCAGTTGACGACAGCAGGCAAACTTTTTGTAGGAGGTTCGGCTGGAAGATGTCAGCGTAATCGCCACTGCGATAGGTGGCCACATTTTGCGAGCAGGATCATGTTGGGTCCAGTCATCAAGTTGCGAAAATCCCACAATATTATTTTGACATTTCACGCTGCTATCTCATGGCCTTTCAACCGCAAACTTTCCATAAACAGTCCCTCATAAAGGGAAACAGCGCTTTACTTGGTAGGCGCTGTTTTGGCACACACAACAAATTTCCCAAACATTTCGATCTGGTGTGTACAGTCTGCTGCTCAAACGAATCGGATTTGTTTCCAGGTACCCGCTTGTGCATAACATCCTTACGCGCTCACCACTGGCAGCTAATTCTTGCTGTGCTACAGAGACACCGGTGACCAAACATTTAATGGCACTTGAAATCCTCGAATCGGTGGAAGCAATTATTGCAATCATAGAGTAGAACGGCTCTCACGGTTGCGTTGTATACATGGCCCTTTAGCTTCGTAAAATCCAATTCTGACGCCATAAATGACGCTACTTGGCAAACGCTACTCGCGCTTTGATTATCAGCGCATTAACTTCATCTGTCACATTGAAATTACGACTTATGTAACTGCCAAGGCGCGTGAACCAGTCATGAATCTCGGGCTCCTTATTAAGACAGTCTGAGAAAAGCACAATGTCTGGGGAATCTTAAAGTAATGCTTTCATTCTGAAGGTTCAGAATGCATGTAAGATGCATTACCTTCCATAATCTGTTTAAGGTGATTTGAGGAAATAAATAGTCGTCAGACACCAAGACTATTTCGTACGCATAATTCAAAATCAGTAATTTCCCCCCAAACGCGATTTCGGAACCTTGATTCATTGTGTCATGCAGCGTACTTCCCATGATAGCCTAAAAAAGTGAGCGAAAATGGAGAGGAGGAAACCCGGACGGACTTCATTAGTTGTCAGTAGGCTTCTGCACAGCCCATTCTAAACCTTAACCTGACCAGAGATGTGGGGATCAAAGGCACAAAGAATGTTTACAAACTCCAAGACTATCCCTCTTAAGTTGTGAATATTTAACGGAACTAATCTATCGACAGGTCCGAGTGCTCCCTCAAAGTCGATTATTGGTGATTAATGGTTGGCACAGCCACTTGATTTATTACAGCGATACGGCCAATACACCTTCTGCCTGGTCGCAATCTTGCATGGTATTTTCCTACTCGCGTCTTTTATGCTTTAGATAAGTGTCGCAGTATAAGCGAAGCCAGTAACCATGTTGCGACAGGCGTGAGACTTATACGATTATGGTTGGAGCAGTTGGGTTGGGTATCTTTTTTGATCACGGATAAGACCACCAATTGGCCTCCCTTCTCTGGGTGATGTTCTTGTTCCAAATCACTGCTCACAATAAGCAGGTCAGATAGACGGCATAGGCCAAACAAACTGCTGTTGCAAATACTCTGCTCAGCGTTCTAGGAGCTGGTCTATGTCCCATATTGGATCTCCAATATTATCTCTAGGTAACTCACCCATGGATGCCTTTAAACTTTGATTTGCATATTGGCTGGAACAGCCTCAATGCATTCCTAGCCACAAATGATATTCAAGCTGCACGTCAACAACAGAATGGTGAGAGATAGCGGCCTTGTTCGTGGTGTTCTCAGACGAAAGCTTGCTGTATGCTTGTACGTACCCACAGGATTTTGCAGTCGGTGCATTCCTAAGGGAAATAAATTTAGAAGTGACTCCTTTGATCGCCAAACACTGATCCACGGAGTCAAGTGCAAATTTCATATCAAGAAAAACAACTAGCTTGGGACGTTACGAATAATGTTATAATTGATAAATTTCACCTGGACTGGTTCTTTTTCATTTGCTTTAGTTATAACAGGCCAAGATATCTATGTTTTTCATACGATCTATTCTTTATCGTGGAAAATTTCCAATCTGTTTTATCAGCCTTCGAAAAAGCTGAAAGGGGCTGAAACGTATAGATCTCGTAGGCACGCACTTCTTAAAAGACTTGATTAGGATAACTCTGTGTTATACATCAAGTGCGGTAGCAAAATTGATGCGCATTCAGTGTTACTGTACAAAATAATCCGTATTTAGATTTTCATAGGTCTATTTTTCTGGAATGACAATCCACATACCACATGCCCTTGTCGACGTTTTTGTTCAAGTCACACTTGGACAAACATAAAATTCCGCGGTTACTAACAGAAACTTAATATAATGAGAAAAGTCCTCGTGGGTTTTGAACCACATTCTCTCCAGTCAAGCGAAATATAATTTTTAACTTGCGGAAGCGAGCCCAAGAAGACATTACAGCATGTATTCCGTTGGATAATCTTGTGATTCCTAAAACGTTTATGTGCTTGGTTACGCTTTACATTTGCTCATAAAGCCATCAAAAGCCAAATCGAAAAGTACTGCTTTATACTGCGGTTTACTAACTAAGCCCAAGTACGGGGACAGTGTGCTTTGGGATTACACGACCTGTGCTTCGGAACGCGTCTGAAACACATATTCTCATGATGTTCTACCAAGTCGACATCGGCTTTGTCCCAGTCGCAACGCAGAGTCAGTTAGTCTGAAACCAAGGCGTTTCACTATCATCACCCTTTTCACGAGGTAATGGTTCATCCACCTGATTAGTTCGCCTTTTTTATGAAAAATTCATCCTGAAGCATACCCATTACCGATGACAATAAACAACTTGACAAGTGACGACTTGATGCCTCCTTTCTGGCCCAGAACACGTGAAAGGAACAAAAGTGACAAGATAGTGAGCAAAAGTCGGTAGAGTTGAAACCGACAACTGATGGCTAATTCTGAAGAAAATTATGGCCGTTCACATTTGTCATTCGTGCGATGAGTGGATGAATTGGGCGCTTACTTCCAGTTTGCTGTGAACCTTGAAATTGTGGTCCCATTGGTGTCATTGTCAGGATTGTACTGGAACTCTGTCAGCTACCATGACAACAGACCAATGCGTATATTAAGGACTCTAGTAGCGTTGTATTTCTGTGTTGATATAGATGTAAGCAGTGCTATGCATCTATACTTAATGCGAATTAGGAGCGGGTTAACCCATAATATGCCAGTGAATAAAAAAATTGGCTGGTGCACTTGAGATATGATCAGCAGGGATGGACTATCACCGAAGGTGCGCTGATGACAAATTGGCAGGCGCCTCATCCTAAAGTTAGTCAATAACATCACACTTCTAAGCCACACTTCTACTGGAACCTCAATATTAAGTCTCAAACTTTGAACGCTAGGTGCACAACCCTTGTAGTTTCGGTGCTCACACGCAATCAGGTTGCTAACAGTTAACTCCAGGACCATCGCACAGCCTGGGAAGGTGATAGTTGTTGTTAAGCACAGCCCTGACGTCTACCTTACAAAAGTTGAATACAAAAGCGCATGCAAGAGAGAACAATAAAGCAAGGATAGTTTTTGTTTCATGGAGGAAAGGAAATGATAAAATTCGTTGTATGATAATTTGTATGAACAAGCAGATGGTTGAGTGGGGAGTAATTATTTGACACCTCGAGGAAAAACTGTTTCCTTAACATAAAACAAAGTTAAAAAAGACTGCCCGCAACTTCTGCACTTTGTGGCTCCTTTGCGTGTATTTTATTCGGTATGATTGATGACTGCTAATTTCGGAGCGAGAAAAATATTTGACACTGACTTCCGGGCAAAGTATTACGCCAAATTATTTTAGTGATTAAACTTTCCGACAAAAATCAAAACACACACCTTGTTTACTTGTCGAGGTTTACTAACGCAAACGAAAACAACAGGATTAGACGTTTCTGCTTGATGCGGGAATAAGAGGGTTGCTTTCTGCAAGGCTCGAATATATTTTGGTAAATTTTTGCTCCAATGGACGGAAATTTCAAACTATTTTATTATTTCTACGAAAGTAGGAAGAAATGTTTTGACCGATTTCCGCAGTCAAAGCATAGATTTGCAAAGAGAATTTCATTCACTTGCCCGTTCTACTGTTTTCAAAAGAGCTGCGGGATGTTATTTAACTTATACAGGGTCTGGTATTGTTCAGACTCAAGATATGCAATGTAAAATCTATCTTGTGATTATGATGTAATAATGATATCTCAAACACCGTTGGCTGAATACTTCAAGCTGATGAAAATCCGGCGGATTTGGTCGTAAAATATGATTTAAAAATACGGCACTTTTATACTCTAACCGTCGCCTAATGGCCGAGTGCCTGATAGTTGACCTAAGAATTTGGCATTGTTGAAACTCCCTTGTACTAATTAATTGAATCAACTGACCATGGTATTTAAATAGTTGTGAACATTGGTTTATGAGCACTGCCAAACACCGAAAATATTTCTAAATTCAGGGTTATACTTGGATCACAGGTGTTATATTGCTAGGCACTATTATTTAGGCTTTGGTAAGGAGGCCGACCCCATCATATAGTCCACTAACTTTGTACACTATCGCCAGGAAACCAACTAATGCCATCCTCACCCAATATTTCAGTATTCTTCCCAGGATAATGATGTGTCCATCGCGGCGGCTACCAGTAAAAGGAAGGACGTTCTTCGATGCGAAGTTTTTTTGTTAGCAAACACGAATTAAACGGTACAAGACACAAGAGAAAACATCTCATCTTCACAGGGTTTTTGAAAAGTGAGCACTTTCAAGCATCCTCTTGAGCTTACCTGGGCGTTTATTGAATATTAAACAATAGTGAACGAACACGGTAAAGCGATTTGGTAATCTCCATTATAACCTCTACCTTCCATCAAATGCGGGTGCGGAGCTTGGATACCAGACCACAGACTATTCACATGCCTCACCAGTAGTATATACTGTTACACCAGGTCCCATCCCTTTCGATTTCATACGTAACGGTGAGTTTTGTTTTCACCATTCATCCAGAAAAACCAGCTGTCAGTGAATGCAGTTGCTAATAGTCAAATGTTTACCTTCAGATATAATGTACTTTCAAGAAATTTCGTTCATTACAAAGGCAATCTCACTGTCTATAGTTCCAATGTGTTGGTCATGGTGTCGACTCATTCCGATTTTAGGCCCTATTCTTTTTATCAGAAGGGTGTTAATTCTCTCACAAACCTCGTGGTTTTCGGATTGACGAAATTGGTTGCCACCTTTGGATATGTGATTCTCTTCGAAGGTATACTGCAGCGGAATCGCTAAAATTAATCAGTCAGGAACAAAAATATTCGGGTCTGGTTGCGGCATATTCCTTATAGTGGAGGGTTTGTGAATTCACACTTGTTTCGTTTGTGAGGTGGCATACAACATGGTCACCGTGGTTAACTCTGCCAAGTTCTTCAAAAAATATTTCGTCAAAGGTGTAACTTTGGCTGCTTTACAATGTGTGGCTTCTAGAAATACGTTACGGTATAGTTGCCGTCTTTTACTGTCTCTCCAGCTTTTATGAACAGAGCATAAAATTATCAGCTTTTGTTTCAGATTTGCTTTTAAAGCTCCCGCTTCATAAGCGTATGTGGCAAATATCCGTTGCTGTACGAATAAGAAATTGGTTATTTTGACCAAGGTTCGGAACATGTTTCTGTCAAATTTTCACACTTTCATGCGTGGCCAGACCAAGAAAGACATAGAACTTGATGCGAAAACACGATTCCGTAATAGTCAGAAGGCAACTGCTACTCAGTGTTACCAAATTTCTCAGAAGACTTAATCAGGATCAATTTCTTTGCGTAGCCTCAAATGCAGTATGTTATTATTAGGAATAAATTTGTTAAAGTGTGTTCAGTTTGGGAATCAACATCCAGGTAACTGAGCATATTGGACTTCGTCAACGATTCGTAGGTTAGTGAACACAAATAAGCTGGAAAATCCAGGTCCGGCGCTTGAAAAGTCACTCTAGATATGGGAAGGGGACATAGCTTGCTTCAAACGGTGGGAACGAACGGAGGTTTTCTGGTGCATAGCGCTAGGTTGCACATGCGAGTCAACATTTCCTTAGACATGTCCCGTGAATGACCTGGATTTGGATTTCACATATATATCAGTGTATTGCGGATGATTGTGAATGTATGTTACAAATCAACTGGATGCGCTGTCCCAATACTTTTTAGACTGCATAGCACATAAGATTGGGGGAACTAAAGTCCACGGTGTACGAGAAGCCGACGGACATTTGGGCGGTTTTGAACTACTCGTCTGCCTATCCGAAGTCGGTATCCGCTAGTATTGCCTCAGCAATGCTTAAGCATGTGCACAAAAAAGGCGAACAGCGGACCAACTGAAGTAAAGAACAAACTTCGGGGTAGTGGATACCCGGCTAGTTGGATTAGGCGCCAGTTGGTACCGGTAGCGAAACCCAACAGGGAGTGGATCAGAACTGGTATTATTCCATATAAACCAGGGACATCGGAGATCATTCGAAGGATTCTGCATACGAATGACATAAGAGTAGCTTCCCAGGGGGAAAACACTGCGCTCTGCACTCGTGCAGTTGGAGGATCGTCAAACAGAATCATGCACTGTGTCTACAAAATTAGGTGTAACGACTGCACTAAGGTGTATATAGAACAGACGGCTGGGAAACTTTACTTCAGAATCGGAGAGCATAGGAAGAAAATAAACAGGCCGCCGAGGAACGCAGATGATTATTGAGCGTTACTGAATGACTCGGCAATGGCGGAACATACACTGGACACGGAACACAAGATAGATTTAGAAAATGTTGAGGTTTTGAGGCAAAGACTACGGTCCACGCCACAGAGACTGATGACCGAGCCGGTAGAAATCACCAAGCATCCCAATGTTAACACAACAGAAGGCGTGGAACTGGCAAACTTGTGGAGAACGGTGTTGGATCAGTCGAGCTGATATGTGTTGGTGGAGTATTCATCATCTGAATTGCACTTAACCTCACCAACCTTCCCTCGCCCCAACTTACTTGTCGTAACCCACATAAGTCTACGAAGACCAACGAAACCTACCAGTGGTACACAAATTGAATCATCAACTGAAGCATCTTGAAGTGGAAGATTAAGGAACCAGAACCGATCGGAACTAATTTGAGACTCCCCCAACCAATCAACGCAAGATTTTGGCAACCACGCTATTCGACAAGAGCCGTTAATTGTACGCTAAAATGAAGACGTCTTACTGACTGGTTCTCCGTCTGCCTTAAAACATGACCAACTTGATGACCCGCTCACTTGGCCTGATGAAGCTTCTGTGTCAACAGCGAAACGTTACCCAGTTAAAAACTACCGATTGTTTACCGAGCTCTTTGGAAACGATGACTTCTCATTGAGTTCCGAACTTTTTTTAATTGATTGGAAACAAAAGTCCGTTTTTATTCTGTTGGAGAAACGTGACTCTAATCCATCTCAAAAATATCTCGAAAAATCAGAAACCGGTAAAATTCCAAAAGACTCTACGCTATGATTTATTTACGGGTGACCAATCAAAGGATACTGTATGTTTACTCTTTTTATTCGGTTATATGTGACCTGCGTCATTACTTTCCTGATAAGAATCCGGTATGGATTTTAATAAATATACACTGCGCCAGACTAAATACATTTACCACCGGTGACTTCTTCGCCAAATATGGTTGCTCGTTAAGGATGCTTTCCAACATTCCTCACTGGGAAGTGATAAAGCACACCCGTCAACTTAGTGTCATGTGAGTGGAATTGTTTCTCGATTGACTATTCCAGTGACAAGACCTGAAAACGATTATGTAGAGGGTACAGGTGATGGTCCGTTCACACCTATGGCCGGTAGGGCAAGAATGGATCTGTACGGCACCGTGTCATCCGGAAATTCGTTCAATAACATAGTCAAAATCCATCGAACTTTCTCTATTTAGTTCAGAGATTGACGACAGCATTCAAACCGAGGTTTTCGAGACTTACTCTTGAGCCTTTCAACGCCAGTTCTGCCTTCATTGTTTTACTTTTGTTGAGATGTGACCTCATTGCTGGAGAATAATATGGTGGCCCTGTCTACTTTCTCATGTATGCGGGTTCACTGGTCAGCAAAAATGGTTGTGATTGCATGATTGGGATGGGTAGCACTAACTTGATACATCCAGGTATGGAAAGTTACCCGCAGTCCACCTGACAGTGACGTCTGGCTAGAGGAAGTGTATGCCAAGTTGCGCAGTTGACACGCATGATCGCAGAGTTTGATAATCAGTCGAAGCAGAAGACAGAACATGTCAGTTTGGCAGTACGGAGTTGGAACCGAATGTTTAGATGGAATGTATGAAGGTGAAAGTTAGGGAGAACCGTATCATACAATCATGACTTAAAAATGCAATTACATCGAACTGACAGGAAGTGTACTCCGAAAATGTCTATTATCTGATAAATCCAAAAATTCTCCATGTCTGTAGACAAACAAGTCACATGAGCCGTGATCCAAATTTAGGGCGTTGTAACTACACTTACAGGAAAACAAACACGTCATCTCTCAATGATCCATGATTCTCTAAAGACATGACTGCAAACTCCACTCCATAAAAAATCATTGTTTCATGGAATATTCTTGATCTACCGTTCGGGTTTGCTTTTCCAAGTGACTTAGATGTATATAAGAGATTCGCTTAGATTTATTTAATGGTCAGCGCAAAACAGAGTGGCATATCTACAGTGACAAGAACAACGACCTGGTTCTGCTAAGCTTATCGCCAAAAGACGACTAAGATTCATGGCCCTAAGTTAATCAAGCAGGTGAAATGTCCCGTAATATTGAGCTGCGCATTCCACTCGAGCCGTGGAAAACATACAAATTTCGACGGATTTCCGCAGCGCCTTAGCTTCATGAGACATACACAACGATTTTTCCTCAACTACCTAGATATCAATAGCACATTAATCATAAGGACGTTACTAATCTAAACCACAAATAATGTATGCGCATGAATGGTGCAACTTATAACCTAGAATCTAGGTAGCCTGAACAACACTAGAATGACTCTCCCGCAGCAAAAATAACAACACCCACGCCCATGGATGGCACCTTATCACTCTTGGGTTCAAGCTCTACGGTCCCATATTGGAGCAAATTCACTTACTTTTCTCTGATCGCCTACAGTGGGATTTCTTTTCATACAAACACTCTCTGAAAAGAGGGACTACGTGGCCGCAAAGTTAGCAGTGGCATTGTCCTTTAGTAACGATTAGTTGCCAAATCCCTGAAGTGGACCGCTTTGTAGGAGAGACCATAAGGCCCCTTGCTCGTGACTTCCACTTCTAGAGTTATTTCTGTATGTATATTTAACAAAAAATGAGGATTTTCTTAAGACGGGCGAGTTGTTCAAAAGATGTGCACTCTTAACTAACAACTAAATTTAAAGGAGACCAGTGAAGTTGAGAGAACATAGCTAAACTTTACATTTATTTTGAACAGCTTAAAATCAAACGGCGCATTTTAGGCCTAGTTACCGCTACCTAAATATCCCTCTTGCGTGGATAATGACTGCTTAGAAACGGAATACCCAAAGATGAACATTTTCGACCAATTCGTGAACAGCATATCCTTGTAGTTAAACCTCAAATCACAAAGATGCAGATAAACAATGAAAATCTTAAGAAATACGTTTTACCATGCTGCAGTGTACTGACTTTGCTTGTAAACAAATGCAGTTTTGCACTCGCAGGCTTTCTAGTTTCTGTAAAATACCTCGTTGTTAAAAAGGAGGAGAATGAAAAGAGAAAAATTAAAATTCTGGTCGGGCTGATTAGCATCTTTAACGTTGTTACTTTTCTGCAATTTTCTAAAGCGTGGTTAACAAATATTACATTTGTCATTACATTTCTTTTCATGCACTCATAATCAAACAGTACACCGTTTGGTGACGTGAACCTTTGCATACTTTCTCGTTAATTCTTATAAAAATGGGTCCTTCTTCTTAGTTTATTTGTCCTTAAATGCACGGTTTTACAATATCGAATTTAATCACTTCACTTGAAGCACCATCTGGTTAGAATCGGGCCCTTTGCCTTTATACAACTCATGCAACCGATGTTTTTTGGAGTCAAAATAGCATGCGCATATGTCCTAGCTGCAACATAATTCAATGCATCTTTTGCCAAGTCAAGTAAGTATTGAAACAATATGTTATTATAAGCTGTCACCACGACTAGTGATGCTTGAAGTGAGAAATTAAATCGACGGGCTTCCGAATGATAATAGTTACCTTATATTTTCGGTTCTTTTTTATGGATGGGCGCAATGCCTATTTAAAGTTCAGACTGCTGGTCAGCTAGATTGGTTAAGTTTAAATAGCATCTATGTTTGGGGCCTATACAAATATGCTATTATGCATTTCTTCACAAATGGTGACCACGATTCTTGTTGAAGACTGGGCCCCTCTCTCTCTCTGCACAAAACTACGGACCATTAGAGAATTCGGTGGTTAGTCTTTTGCACAGTCACAATAACCGGTGTAATGCTGGGAATATTTGACATATTTTTCTGGTTAATTCAGCTGCTTAGTTGTTTGTTGAAACTCTGTTTTTAGAAAGGCTAATGTAAAAGCAACGAATTTCAGCCAAACCGGCATTTCTTGGAGACCTTGCTTGTTAAAGTGAGTTGGAGCAACATTCGCGCACAAATTCATTCCTCTAATCTGACTTCCCAGTGACAGCAAATTGTTTTTGCCACAAGTTCACGGCAAATATACATAAATAACGCTTAACAGAATATGCAAATTTACGCGTCAAGTGCACTGCTCACTTAAACTGGTCACTATGACACCGGTATCTACAGAAAACAACGAACTTGCTATAGATTTATTTGTTGCAGAAGCCAAAGGTTCCATTTTCCTGAGATGTCTGAAGTTATCGACTGATAAAAATTTGAATGTCTACCGCGTAGCTGTTGGAGGTAAGTAAGTAAGTATGTAAGTAGGCAGCGACGAGCTCGCAGTAACCTACCAACTTTGATTAGCACCCTGTGCATCTCGGCAGCATCCATATTCTAGCCATATATTGACTAGTGTCCAACTGTGTTCCTGAGGTCAAAGACGCATAATATAGTGCTGCATCTATATCAGCTTCACCGAATCCTTCAAACTGGTAATGGAGATAATGCCACATCATACTGTCCACATGAATCCAGCAATGATAAATTCATCAAAAGACCATTAGGGTTTTTTAGACGAGGCTTCTAACCCGCTATTGTTGAGCACATTCGAGTGTTTCTGAAAAGTTACATATGAAGTTCAGTCTGAAAGCAAATTAAAACTATTAGTGAGGAAGTTAACACCAATATTGCGAACAGGCAGAGAGAAACCGACACACCACTAAGCAGCAAAGGAATTAGAACTGTTCAGACTGTCAAAAATAATTGATCCTTTGCAGTTGCTGATGTCTGAAAACTTCTCCACCTGACCCGCGTGTACAACGTAGAAATTACGTTATAAGTATAATAAATTATCATGCGCCCAAGGAGCAACTCGAGGGAAATGTCGAATTCTAGATCAAATTTAGTCATTTTGTCTTTGAACTTGCCGGCATCATCCTGAATACTTAGATGAATCAACACCCCAGATTGGGAAGTATTTTGTATCCGGTTTACGGGTAAACATAAAAGCTCTGGCATCAACAAAAACTTGAATTTGGTGTATTTAATAATGAACATAAGTGGAGTTAACTTATTTTAGTGTTGCTAAGCTAACTAGTAACATCACTACGGGTGCATGTGTATTTTTAGGTCTATTCGCACACATCGCACTGAGGAGTATTGGACTATAATTTATGACAATGAACCAAGGCTTCTTGATAAAAAGAATCAACCGAATACTATCTGTGGACTGCGGATGACGTGCTTCAGGAGAAGAAAACTAATATCGAAATTTGCGTTTCGGTTGCGCTCCCCAAATTCTGCTGGCTTGAACATTAGTTCGGCCACAGCGGAAGGACAAAATGTGTTCTACTTCTGATCTCGGTGAACAGATGAAACAAGACAGAGGGAAAATATGTATTTTAAAGACTGTTTCACTTCGTCTCACACATTTTTGGCTTTTCTGGGAAAGGGAGTGTCTGCTTTATTGCTTTCCGTGGTCGGAGGTAACTTAGTTCCCCTGGTGTTGAAACGCATGCTTTTTTTCACAGTGGCTTTCCTTTGCATAGAAACGATTTACGTCATACGCCAATTGAAAACACTGAATTGCGCCTGGACGGTAACCACAAAATATATATACCCTATAAACATGATCAAGCTATTTTACATGACATATCGCGAGTCATCACTGACAAGAACTTGGTTTCTAGGGCAATCCGGCTGTTTTCCTAAACAAAAACCGCTGTCCGAAGAAAGTCGTATGCTATTTCAAAACGTTTGGAACGAATGAAATTACTTTATTACTGTCAAATTGAGTTAGTCCTACTCCCAATTTTTATCGGAATTCAGATCAATCAAAATTACCGTCCATGGATTAATTGCTGGGCGGCTTTTTGCTTCTGACACAAACCTTGTTCGGGCAAGTGAACTAGTTACTTGCAGCCAGAAAAATCTCCGAAATTTCCAACATTTAGTGGACTTAATAAATGCTGGATGTCCGTCAGAAGTTCTCGTTTGTCAGCGTGGATGTCTCACACTCACAGTAGACCGGTTAGGAAGGATTGTCTCCAAGTTGCCTCCACAATTTTGGGCCATGCCTTTCCCATCTAGGCATTTCAATGAAATAGTTCACTTGGGTGTTGTTTGCATTTTATGCTGGCGCAAGCTAACACTCTTCAGTCTTACACGATGAAAGGGATACCACTTCCTGATTCATTAACCCCGAATAAGGGAAGAATAAAGCTGTTTAAAACAAGTAGTCAAACCGAATAAAGTCCAGCTAGCAATGGTGTCCTATATTGCTATTTCTTATCGATCATTTATCAATTTGCCATTTATCATTTATTAAAGCACTATGTATCCGGATTTGCCTTGCTTTTCTCATATATTTCTCTGAAAATATCCACGTCAATGGGCGATAGTTACATACCACACGCCGGTAAACGTTGCTTCCTATTTTGTCAGGGATTAATTTTTGGCAGCAGTTTTCCGATATTCTTCTTGATAAACGAGATATTTAAAAGATTGGGGTGCGCAGCTTCAAGTCATCGACGTTTTTCTTTCCAACTTTTCCCATGAAAAAAATCAGTACGAACTTAACTAAGCAAAGCACGCAATAGAAAACCGTTAAATGTGAAATGCCTGAATTCATCTAGGAGTTTTGAGAAGAATCCCAGCCGCCTTAAAAATTTGTGGCTTTCACAAAGGGAAATCAATGGACGCAAACCCTAAACAATTGCTAAAACATTGTGGAAACGCATGAAATGCACTTGGTTCACAGTCTGTGACCATTTGGTTATTGTGCATTTATATGTTCAAACTCAATTCTCTCAACCATGACATTTTGGGAGAAAAGAGACCTGAGAAACAACGTAGATTCCTGTGCATCGTTCACTCTTGATTTACAACGCGTAAGTTACGAGAAAATTGTCGGGAATGACGCCACCCTGTTTTACAGCCTGCTGGTAACACTCATGAAGGGCTTTGGTACAGTAAACAGAGGGCACCATGTTTGATTTTCTTGAAACTTGGGCGGACGCAGGCTGTCATTTGAAGTAGTCGTATAGTTTTAAACCAAAGCCATCTGGAGCTGTGCAACTTGCATTTCAGCATGTATTAGAGAGATTAGAACTGTGACTTACCAGCCTGATCACTCTAAATCACCATCGAAGCCTCAGTGAATTTCTGTGGTGATTTCCTTCTATCTCAAGTCAGCGTCTACCAAATGTAAGTCCGTGAAGATTTCTTATTGTTACACTACAAGACGCCAATACTACCAATAAGTCCCACTGCTTGTTTGCCACCTGATTATCCGCTCTCACTTAACTGGCGCGCTAACGAAAATCCACCAGATAGTATTACCATGGTAATTCCCCCGGGGGTAGTAAACCACCCGTTGAAACTTGGGAAATCCGCGCTTGAGGCCAAAGCATTGGTGTAAGAAGATGGAGCCAGTGCCCATTGATATTCCAATAACAGCCACCTGAGCACTGACCCACTGATCTCACTACTTTAGTTTCTAGGGAAATATGCATGCTTCACGTAGCGTCACATTCGCACTCAAGCCAACTTTCTGTTTCTCTCATAATGGGCGAAGAGTTTAAGCTCTTTGACCAGTGTTGACCGGCAAATCCGATTCAGTGTCATCCGTTTGTGTTCAGTAATGTTTAAAACTGTATACCATAGACAACACGTCATTTTAAACATGCGGTTATTAGTTTTTTGGGGGAGACAATGCTATGAATGTTTGATCCCAGCTTGAAACAAGGATAAAGTGATAGTTCAGGTACCTTCAGACCACTGAAATCAACGTGTGGCTGCGAGGCTTTCGGATCATACAAGCGTCCGAATGGACCGAGATCATGGGAACTTAAAGGAACTTAATGTGCTGACCTGAATAAAGTAATGTGGGGAAGAACATAGGCTACCTAAATGAAAAACGCATTATTTTGTCAGTACACAAGTCATGCGAGAAATCTGACAAACCTATGGAGGCTATAAAATTGGGGTTAAAAACCTCATTTATATGCACTGTATTCAACTGAGACACAATATTTTCAAACATGACTAAGTAAAATGAAACTGACTTTTTTCGGTTACTTTACGGAGTATGGTTTGAACTTGTAACCATTGCCTCAGACCTAATGAAATTCCGTAAGATAAAAGTATCTTGGCCTCATGTGCACATCGTTATATCAGAAATGATAACGTTCAGCGCTACTTCCTATCAGGATGAGGGTACGCCCGGACACGCGACAGAATCTTAGTCGGCAGCAACCTGTCAGGAACGCATTCTGTGCGGCTTAGGCGTGCACAACAATGTAATTAGCTCCAAAAATAACCAGTCGGACTTGTAGAACAAGTGTGCCTCCCACAAAAACATGTTCATTGTTAGTGTGTTGTGGTACGGAAATTCCTTACGCCTATTTGTCTTTGGCTTATCTCAAATTGGTCAGTTGTTTTATTAAAATACGAATTCTCTCATACCAAACCAAGAGGTTTCACTAACTGATTTCTGTAGGCTGAAGATCAAGCTTTGGCTGGTAAAGGTGCATTCCGTCAAATATCTTCCCAAATTTTCTCGTAGATCCTATACGGTCAATGAACAAATGTCCATCCCGTTTTGCTTGTATTCCAAATGTGTAACTAGCAGCCTAAACTGATGAAATGTCAGTGCCTGTTACACCAACGTGATAAGTTAGTAAAGTGATCTACCATTTGTCTGAATATCATCATTCACAGAGGTCCACTGGACATGCCCACATCTTTTCTTATATCTCATCTATGTCATTCTAAAACGAGTGCAATAATCAATTAGTATTATTCCGAGTCATGAGGGTAACATCAGGTAGGGAATCAAAATCTTGCTGAAACTTCCAATTTGAAGTTAGTCTAGTTGTCTATGAGATCAGCTTCTTCCTCTTGGGCTGCGCTTACAAGAGGTATCACGAAAATCCGTGAAGCACTTAAGGTTTTACACATTTTTCTATTTTATTAGTAGCTGAAAACTTGCCGCAGATTTTGTCCGATAGTGTTTGTGATGTTATTCTGATGCAGCCCTGTTTGCTGAGCTCGGTAATTAGCATGCAAACGCTACTTCTCCAACTCTGACGTCAACACTACGCACTACCACACATCAACACCTCACACTGATTATGTCTCCTTCTTTGGTGACTAGATATTTTCAAGCCATTTGCTGAGCTTGGTGGAAAGATCAACAGAATGACAAATTTTTCCCTCATGAACCTAAATAGCAACAACCTGTCTCTCTCCAGGCCTTGTCTAAATGGGATCCTTATTTCCTCTAATATATGCACAGGCCTGTTGTGACTAATGACCTGTCATGGGCTGAGTGACAGTTCATGAATAATAATCAAGGTTACTACAAATACTTTGTCTAATACCAAAACCGTAGATGTATGCTTTTTCAGGTTTATGAGCTACTGCCCAGACTACTGCACTGTTGGTTAAACACTTTCAAAAAAGCCCAACACAGTCCTGCTCCCAGTTTCTAGGCGCATTTTAGAGTTGGAACTACCTTTCACAACAGCGTCCTTTTTTCTCATCACAAAGTCCTCTTAAATTAGGGAATTTTATGCAATAAAAACATGCATGCCCTTTAAACACATTCTAAGGTCCACGTGTTAGTGTCCCGCTATTCTGCGTGAACACTGAAAACCACATTTTCCATATGTAAGGACTCCTTGTTGCACAATCAATGGCTGAGTTATAAATGATAAACAATAATAAATGATAAATAATAATAAAGAAAGAAATAAAACAAGCGAATAATGATCAATAATAATAATCAATAATACAAGCATGGCCGTTGAAATGAGTGACAACAGAATAGTGACAATCCAAGGACGCATTAAAGTGTAAATCAGCTGGATATCATCAGCCAGCATCAACTAGGTTGTAGATCTTAAGCGTCAATAATATATTGTTCAGCGTTTGGTGCAGGGTGCGTTGTCTTCTCAGAGAAAATAAATGCAAATACAGCTTTGATTAATCTGCAACCAAAACTCTAAAGCGGTTCCAAAGTTCTCTTTAGTAATATTGTATGAATACACAGAGAAATACACTCTTGGTAGCAGAACTCCACTAATTTTGTTTGTTTCCTGACGGAGTGCATCCCGTTACCCAAAACTTTTTGGATAGTCTTCATAAAATAAACCACCTACTCTATTTCAGATGTTTTGTGTTGTGGCTTCTGCATATCTAAAAAGCATTCTTGTAAAGCGATCCTTGTCACAAATCACCACAAATTTATATATGGAGTAAAATCATAAAGTGGGAACAGGCTCTCCAAGTAGATGGTCAAAACACCACAATTATAACAAACACTTCCAGTCAGAGGACCATAGATTACTTAAAAACTTTTGCGAATTCCACCGACGTGAATCCCGAAACATTGGTTTTTAGCTTGAAGACGTCCCGCGAATGAGATGCTCAGGAGACTCGCAGGAAATTTAAAGATTCGAAGTTTCCCGACAATTTTCATCAATAATTTGCACTCATCCAATGTGAAACTGATTACCAATGCAATAAACATTGTCTCTGATCTATTTCTTTGCTTACCGGAAATACCAAAACCCATTTTTGGTGAGATATCCTTCCAATGTTCTCACACTGGTGCTGACATGAATGGAATTTTGGACACCTCATTCCGGTGGTGCAGCCTTGCTGCATGAGTGCGATAACTAGTGTAATCATGAAAATTCTTTTGCCATAAAATTGATAGCAGCTACATTGTTGGCGAAGCAGAAAAGGGTAGGTTTGATGCAAACAAGACTGAAAATTATTGGTGTGGATCTACTCACTCCTACAGTAATCTCTTTTCTTTCAGAATGCAACCATTACACTCGAAGTCAGGTAGGATAAATTAAGTCAGATGAACGGATAAGTCAATCAAACTTCAGTTTCTTGAACACAAACCACTGAACGCAAATCTTTTGAGGATTATAACACTGATTTAAGCGGAAACCAAACTCCTCCCTCCTTGACTGTCGTGGTCTAATCTGCTCGACTTCCTGGCGTATCACAATGACGGTAAAAAGCATATTTTATTTCAAACAAAATGCCTTATTATGCAAAATGAGTATAATTCGGCCGGAAACTCTCGAGCACAATTTTGAAGTTTTTATTCTGGTTTGACATAGCTTATCCTGGTTGAACATCAGTGGAAATTGTAGGAACCTAAGTGAGTGATACAGATAAAATTGTACAACTAAAATATTCACCCATTCAGCGATCAAAAGGACATTACACCATTTGATTTTCTTATTATAGTGTAATTCGAATAATTATTTGTTTCCTTCGGTGGACGCATATGACGCTTATCCGAGTTATCCAGTATATGGCTAGCTGAACGCACTGACAAACGTGAGGAAGGAACGGGTGCTCACTTGTTTCCTTTAATATGCTTTGAATTTGTGAGCCGATTAGTGTATAGTGTTTGACTTAGTGATACAATCCATATTCACGTCCTGATGTCTACGTGGTTAGTCAATGGTTTCCTTATTTCAGGTTGTAAGGAAATGTTTTCCATTTACTTATATGTTGATCAAAGGTGTCCAATAAATTTTCATTCAGCCGTTTAAAATAAAAGCAGATCGGCTTCTGCTGATGGTAAAGCATTTCGCTTGATGAAAACATTGAAAATGTGTCCCTTCACACAAGTAAGGCGATTATCAACCAATCTGTCAGCACTCCAGACAAACCTTTATAATAGTTCAGCGGTTTCTACTGAAAGCAGTGCTGGTAGATCTGGTCGCATATTTGACGACTGACCCACTGAGTGCGACAACACTATTGCATATATCGTCGTCAGTCGAATCGTCCTACATAGTGCTTTGTTGATTAGGTAGGTAAGAGCTGGTCAAAACGCTAGATTGCGTGTCGGAATATTAAAACTAGGCGTCCATCTAGCTCTCATCTGGAAATTCTTCTGGTTGTCTGGGTGCGATCAATTTTGCTCTTTGCGGAGCTGAAACAGCACTAAGCTCGAACTTTGCTCTTACTTTGAGAAAACGAACAGTGCATAAAATTCTTCTTACGGGGATTTGACATCCAGTCATCTTTTAGGTGAATCGTGTGTTACCAGTATATTATTAGCCCACAGTGGACACGCCGGCACTGTCACACTTTACAAGGAAAGTGCATTCATTCACAAATGTATGGTTTTCCATAGAACATGGCAATGGTGGCTGTTATCAGGAGGTTGCAATTTTAGATGGCAATAAAAGTCTGCAAATCTTTAATAACTGCACAAACAGAGCCTAGCTTATCCTTTGTTCAGTGAAAGCTAACCAGTATTGATCAAAAAGTCTTAGAAATACGTAAGACGCTTCATGCATCCATAAAAGATTTTGTATTTTCGTAGTTGTTGTATACTCTCTTGCCAAGAAATCTTCATCTTCGCCTCTCCGTCACCGAATTGCACTTGCTGGATCCGTCGTTATCATCTGCTGTTTCATGCTCAAAACGGATGTGTCTACGTCAAAGTGGTAGTAAAATATCACAAAACAAAATTTTCCACAGCTAGTTAGTTAAAAAGAATGTGCAGTTTAAACCCTCAGTCTCCTGCTAAAAGCATAGCTAGCCTACGGCCAAAAAGCGAAAGCATCATCATTACTGCAACCAGACGATTTATTCGTGTAGATTAAACATGCAACCTTCGAAATATTTATGCGGGTTTTCTAAGGTCTGGTTATGTGTATGTAACAGACTATCAACGAAAAGGCTTAAGAGGCCCTCTTACTCAGATATGTGTCTTCAATCCAAAAATACATACAGAATTTGGACAGTACCGTTTGACCGCGAAGGAGCGATTATATGATGTGAATCGTTTGGAGCCATATGCTATCCCAATTTAGGCTAATCAATACAATGATCGGCTACTTGCAACTGATTCCCGAGTAGTGAAACTCATCCCGAAGAATTGGGTAATTCTCATCTAGAGGTTCACAAAATGAGCAGTGCTAACCATCAAGAATGGTAATGCCACGTAGTGCTTCTCTGCATTCAAATACAGCCTATATTTTTCGAAAAACGAAATCATACTTGAAGAACTTCCAGTTCGTTAACAGAGTATATGGTCTATACTGACTGGAACTCAGTTCATGGAGGTCCAGCCATGCCAGGAAGCCCAAAGCTGCGCTGCCAGATGAAGATCCCTGAGCCTTCCATTTGCGAAGACTGTCAAAGGCTAGGGAAGAGGTCCCCAGAAAAATCCCATATTCTTCCACTGCTTTGTGGTTTAGACATTTGAGTAAGGCCAAAGAGGAGGTATCTCAGTCAAATCCCTTTTTCGGTCAGGGCAACCTGGAAATATCTTCTCATTCACTGACTCTACCCCACAATTTCCCAACCCAGGTCTTTCTTATTCATTTAGCTCTCAGTTACCTAACTGCCCCCTTGTATCTGAGCTGCGAAATAAAACAAACAAAAATAAGTCCTCATTAAATTGGACGGACCCGTTATACAATGCTACATTTAACGTCCGTGCTCTAGGTCCAATTGAGCAAAGGTAACTCATGCTCAGACCTTGTTCTCTCTTTCAATCGATGCATGTTTTTCCACCAAAAACACGTACGCAAGGGCACAATTCAGTTATACATCTCAAACCGCTCGGGACGAGCCCAAATTTTTCGTACTTTACTGCTCACGCGTTTAGTGGTCGGTCGCAATGGGCCGTGGTATCTATGGCGTGCGAATTATGCTTTGCCTTATGACTGCGCCTTTCTGGACTGCGCTGTTACATTGATAGATTCAATCAAGATCTGTATCTGAATGGGGGTAAACTCTGTTTGTTTATTGTGTCAGTACAACTTTCCTGTAGACTGCAGCTGTGAGGCCGAAGAGGACAGCTTCCCTCGAGATTTATCATGGTTGCTTCGGTGAGCAAGGAGTAAAGATACGGTGATTCTGATAGATAGATTCAAATGCTCACACTGGCAGAAGCCTGGAAGAAGCCCATCATGGCGGCCAATTCAGAATCGAGGCTCACTTGACGGTTAATGGACATCACGTCTTCTAGCCAGCAGAGGCACTCATACGGTGTGATTTGGAGGCCACCACCTGCAAACAGGCCGTGGCAATCAGCCATTGGTGAACAGTCTCGATACAAGATTATCTTTCTTCTTTCTGAGGTACGCAAGCTGGTCTCAGAAAAGTCCAACTTTAACTAGGATTTCATCCCGTGAGTGAAGCCACTCTGTGCTGAAAAGCCGAGAAGAGCTGTACAGCTGTTTGGCCTTTGTTGGGAATCATCAGCAATGCGCACCTAAAGAAACTCAGAGTTCCGAACCAACAACCTTCATATCCGTTGTTGAACACTTTTCCGTTCGACTTCTAGCAGCTAAACACCAGTGTAATTAGCTCTTACGTAGACAGGATATGGCGCCACCCATTCTTCAAGTACAGAGACCACATCGTTTGGTCACTTGTTGACTGGCGCACCAAGTGAAAACTTCTAAGATAGAATTATCACTCATCCTGTGAAATTAATCTTCCCATGGGGCACTTAAAAATTCATAGTAATGTGAGGAGATTTCGTGATGTTCAAATCCTATTTAGTCCTGTCTGTGAGGCTAATCAATATTGTGCACTGTTGATGATTTTCAATAAAGATGACAGTTGTACAGTGCTTCTTGGCTTTTCAAATATGTCTGTTACACAGTCAATGGCGGTTTTGCATCAAAACCATCGCCTTCATTGCGTAACCCTCACCTCATGGCACATTATAGTCACATCAAAGCCCCCGCGCTTCCTGAGAATGACAAAACAGGTAGCAGCCGAAAAGATATTGTAGCTAAACGACTAGTATTTCTATATTATGGCATACTGGACAAACAGACCTATTTCTCACCAACGCATAGATTGGGCCATTGCTTCCAACTTATGGATCCCCCTCTCTTCTTCTCCCTATCCTCATTAAAATAAGTTGTAGCAGCTGAGAATGCTGTACTTCGGCATACTGATTGTGAGTTGAAAAACTGAACATAACTGAAGTACATCGTGCGCCGCTTTATTTATAAAGTCAGAGTAGACAAGGGGTTTTATCAATCAGGGGGTACACCGAGAGACCGAATGACCGAATTTTAAAAAGTATCGGACCTTTCCTTCCTAAATACAGACAGCGTCCAAACTCTACTGGAATGAACGAGGGATTAAAAAACATTTCAAACTAATCCCTTGTTTACGATGTTCTCCAAATAAAGGATGCAGTTTGGTGGGACTGCGTCTTTGTTTAAGCCGGAATTCAGCATGTGAAAATGTTTGCATCTTAAGAATTTGGGAGGCAAGTTATCCTCCAGTATCTATTTCGCATCTCCTGCTCGGTTCAGGTATACACAGTTGGCTTGCAAATGTCGGACACTTTGCATATTGAATACACCGAGGGGGGAATAGTTTCCTGATGCTGGTTTGACTTACACAAAAACAGTTTAATTGTAAACAGAAAACATCTAGAACTTTATGTGTCCATGAAGTTAGGGTGGGTATAAGTTGGCGCCAGCCTTCTAAATATGTGATCCAAAACTGAACAAATCCGAATTTTGCAGCAGTACGTGCAAAATAGTTTCTGCTTTGCACTTACATGTCCATCATTTCACCCATGCGACTACATCAGGCAAATTTATGATAATTTGCAACTAACTAATTTTTTATGAACCCAACCAGTGTGGTGACAGGGTGAAATATGTTCACCAGGTCGACCTGTTTGATCCATTATCCTTCACATTTATTACCTAACTTTTTATACTACTTGAACCAAACCGACTAACTCAGGTTATAGACTGTAGGCCGTCGCACTCAGGTATCAGTACAATTTAAAACTGTAATATTTGCGGGCTATTTAGATTACAACGTTGGTTGTGGTTTGAAAACTGAGCTCGGTAGTCTGGCTACAATGTGTCTGTAATCGGTAATTGGGCTAGGTTAGCAGGGCGTCTACAAATATCTTTGGTTTACCGAAACGTGCCACTTCAATGCAAGACAATTCACTGATGATCATACTTCTCCTGGTGGGGAAACGTATGAGCACCGCTGCGCGCTGGTAGTAAAATAATGACAGATTTGCAATACGGTGTCGATCTTGTGTAGTGTCACTGTTTGCCTTGAAATAAAGGACACTCCCACTTGACCCGTAAACATAGGCAACTCCAAAATAGCGGATTTTTCCAGCATACCAAGTACTTCCGCTGATGATATTGCCACCACATCTGTGTCGAATTCGTGTTGCTTTTCTCAGTTACAATTGAAAGGACTCAGACACAATACTACTTGTGACATCAGTAGCATTGCTGATATCTTTTTTGAGAACTAACGTTTACGCTGTATTCGGGACATACTTGCATACCACTATTTACTTCCCCATATGATTTGCTTATTGGGAGGCGACCATCAGGCCAAAGTTTTGTCTTTTAATATGTTGTGATTAAACTACAGGAAACCCTAGATTTAGGGATTCGTAGTGTATTGAGCACCATGTTCCAGTGATACGTTTAGCATTTCTCTGTTGACATTGCATCTACATACAAGTACATTTGCATGTGTGACTGTCCACACAAATCCGCATTTTTCAAACTATCTTTGTCTCACGTATGGCTATCTTCGTCAACCGCTACACACCTCGTCAAATTTGGCCATTCTTCTGGCTTACGTGCTAGTACTGAAAGCTGCGTACTATATAGCCAACGCCATCATCAGGTCCATTTTACAGTTCAAATAGTGAAGAACTCCAAACAATGATCAGGCTATGGTGACAATAAAAAAATAATGAAAATACCTTTGAGCAATAGATTGCAAGGAATACTTTCCTAACTATATATACAAGACAGGTGTTACCGCCGTGTCAATACAGAAATGGCTTAAAGATTGTCACTTTGCGAGCGCGTGCTTTGCTAGTTCCAACTGACCTTGAAATAGTGTAATAAAGTATGGTTCTCAATGTTGTTTCTGCCCACACTTCTGGAGAAACTGGTTGTCTAGTTTGATTGCAATTTACCAACATATTCACATATACATGTGTACCATACCTCGTTTAACATGTTATGCATAGTTGTGTGATCAACGAAATGCAAGCAACAGTAGTTGGCTGATATCAAGGGGTGTTCTGCGTACTATCGTGGAAATCGCAATATGGAGTGCACAAAATATGCAAATTTTCCACAAATCAAACGTACAACGATTGATTGTGAAATGAAAACTAAAATGACTACCGAGATGCGGTAGCCAGCGGAGAGTGAAAGCTTTAGTATACACGATGACCCAGCAGACAAAGCACTAAATGACCACCTCTAGAGAAGCAGAGATTTTCAATTGCCATCTGGAAAACCGACATGTTGTCCCCTGTGGGCGCTAACAAATCGTTTGCCGGCTCTGATTCCAATACCCTCCACCTACGTAGTTTCAGAAGTAAAGAGAAGAGTGTACGTAAAATGTGCACGTAACTGTACACAGTTCAGTTTGTACGACTACTCAGAAGATTGCTGGGTTAGGTTTTCATGTTCAACAGCAGCACCATCTACATATGTTCCACCGCATTAAACAGGTGGCTGGTTACGATGTGATCCCAGAGGTAAAGGACTTCTGGGTACCACCACTGAGAGACAATATTTTTTGCATAAACGACCGATTGAAGCATCAGCTGGACTTGATTTGGCATACTTCATGCAACCCAGAAGGTCATTCCACGTTATCCAGGCACTTGGAGTGAATAAGAATTTAGTTACCAGACAACGAGCCAAAGTCTCACAAAATTTTGCGGCCTCGGTGCTTTAGCAAACAAGTAATTAGAATTCCCCCAGTTCTGATATGCATGGTAGCATGCTTCTCTGTCCCAAAGAAGCTAGGGTTGAACATAGCTCCGCAAATCAAGTAATATGTCCCCTAATTTTTGGATTTTCGTTCCGCTTACTTTTAGTGTTACTTTAATTGTACCCGTTCTGAAAGTTTAAACCTGGTTAGCCGTCATATTTTGATGGAGGTTTTACTCTGTCGTTGAAGCCAATCTATGCTGAAAACCCTAAAAGCCACGCTATATCCTTGTTTCACCCTTGTTTTATCCTAGTGTTTCATCCTTGTTTCCTCCTTGTTGGGTAAAGTCAGCAGTGCGCATCTCACAAATCCATAGAGTTCCAAACTCGCAACCTTTCGGCCAGTGCTTGAACACTTAACTGTGAGATGCGTGCAGCTAATGATTCCCAACAAGAATGAAACAGTTGCACAGCGGCATTTCTAGTAAATTCATGCCATCAGCTGTCATTTGGCTTCCATGTAGTGAATCGTTTTGTATACCCGATGTACTGAGATGTTTGAGATGCATGATGTGTTTTATTTGTATAAACTTGTTGCATTGTTAAGAAATTACATTTTTTAAGCAAGGTCATAAACGTTCACTCTAGCAGCCTCACAGGTGGTAAAATATTTTGATGCACTTCTATCAAAACAATGACTGTTGTCGATTCAAGATCTACCTTGTAACCTCCCATCTTTTTTCAAACCTGAGATCACTGGGGGAAATCCACCAGCTCTTTAACTGATACATCTAGTGTACTGTACATATTTATCACTGCTGCATTTGCTTACATTCACATCTCAGTTAAACTGATAAAATGTAGATCAAACAATTGTTGGGGCAGATCGCTTGAATCAAAGACAAAATAGCTTTATTTTGTCCACCAACTGGTTCGGGCACCTTGCTTTCCATGTACTAGTTTGTTCATCATACTTTACTCAGCCAGGTAAGAATAGTCAGTCGACTCTTGTGACCCTAGACAGTCCAACTCCTCATCACGCCCTTGGTCACCTGTATCTCATCCCTGTAAGCTTTTGTCTCCCCTGAATTTTAAAAGTCGATCGACTCGAAAGTGGATCTACGCATAAATATATGAAAGCCCGACAGCAAAATATCACGTGGTAATACGCCACTTAAAACAAATGAGTGCTCTTACTTCAGGAAAGACTTATCTGTATATCCAAAAAACACAACTGAAAGAATAAAAAACTGATTTTCACTGACGTTTTTAGGTTGACAGGTATATAACAGGTTGACTCAAAGAAGTGTGACAGCATTTTCGCGACATTTATTACAACCTTGAATGTCAACAATGAAGTCGCTCCATTGGAACTTCTGAAAAGTCATCCAAGGAAATGGTTAAAGTTAGGTCCTAATTCTACATTCACCTACCAGCCCAATAAAGTCCAGTGGCTACTCCTCATTGCAGTGAAATTTAAAGGACGAAATTGGTCTGAATATACTTTTAAGTAAATCACTATGAGTTTTGAGAAAACTTGTAAATTACCTGTGTAATCCGAAGAGCTTTCTTCTACGTGTACTGCTGATCATTTGCAGTTCCAAAAAGCTTTAATGACCACTACAGTTGAACGCAAAACCAATTTTCATCGAGCGAAATGCGTCAATATTTTGTACAATAAAACAATTGTGATAAAATCTAAAAAAGTTTGTGATGCCACATAGCCTTGTGTCTTCATTAACTGGTCTTTCTAGGCTACCTTACTTGTTTGATGACAAATAGGTGGTTTTTCAGGTGCACTCAAGGTTTGACGCCAAAAAAACAGAATAATCGGGAAAGAATAAACATTTTAGTAAAAATCCAATAAAATTCATCTTTTCCACATCAACCAAATATTAGTAATTACAATTCCTGGAATTAGGGATGTGAATGAACTGCTTTTGTAAAAACTCCTCAGATGGAGATACTGTTGAGCTTTCAGGTATCATCAATCGGCTGTAAAATAACTCGTGGTAGTATTGTTGTAACTTTCAAATTTATAGGAGGTTAATTCCTGTTCCCAGTCATGTTTTCAACAATCGTGTTGAGTCAGATAGCAAACTTGTGCACTGAATTGTTATCTCTGACAAACTGCAAGAGGGTCCAGAAAATCTAACATAATAACATTTACACTCCCATCTTCCACTTTGCTGAGGCTGATTTTCATCTCGGATATAAGTAAACCGGACAAACTCGCAAACTTCAAGCGTTTCTGAGAGCAGTCTTGTAACAAACGCTGCTTTCTTTCCTAATCTATCTAGTGGTGTGGTTATGTTTAAGGCGTTGCTTTGAGTTTATTCATAAATTACCCCTTTAGATGTACGGTGTAGTGGTATAAATAATGTGTATATATCCCGGCACGACTCTGAGACTAGGGGCAAAAACTTTCACAATTTCAAGATTTATTGATAAGCTTAGCACCAGTAAAAGGGTATCTCATCTTCGCAAGACCAACCGAACACTAGATTTCAAACTCTGACAGCTTTCTTCAACCATTAGCAAGTTGGGCTTATTAAGTGTAGGACAGGTCTTCTAAATTTCCCGTTCTACAATGCAGTCTTCGAAGTTCAGACGTCTGACAATAACTAAGAATTTGGTCAAAGTTCACGCGATGGGTTTTCATCAATGTTTCACCTGAATGGACTGTGATGTAAGGAATGTTTGTAACAATTCACCAAAGTACAGACGCGGTTGCGTAAGGCTTCCGCAATCCCGGGTGGAACCCCTAGAACCGGAATGTGTTTTCCCGACTGCAATTGCCAGCGTGATCGGAGTGGCATTTGTTGTTTTTTAAAACCTCTTGTGATTTGTTCTGGCTACTGATGGTCTGCGAGCATAAACTGTTATTTATAATACAAGAACTTCCTTGGACTTCGGACACTGAGATGTTGGACGTCCCTTGTAAGGATGAGCTACCTACCTATCAACAAGTGTCATGGTATGAAATCGGGGATTTACGTGCGCCGCCCTTGTGACGTTCTTGGCTTCTGGTGCCATTCATCCAGATTCTTTCTTGTGTGTGCATTCTACACCGCATTCTTTTCTTGGCGGTGTTATTGCTTCTCTCATGTTTTGTCCATACATGCACTGCAATGTACGTTGGTCATCACTGACTAAATCAGATCAGCGGCTAACTTATGACCGTTGTGGACCATCCAAGGACGCAGTCACCAAACAACCATAGAATCGGCTGCTAATCGTAAATAAAACCTGCCAATTTGTGACATAGTTTTACTGCGTAGCTGTCACGTAACCCGATGGAAACACTTGAAATGAGACATTTCAGATTGTCCAGGTGTAGGTAAAAGTATTCGCATGGCCATGGTCCGCTGCAAACTCCGCATCCTCCGATCAGATGTTTTCCGACGGCATATGATAGGCCAAGTTTACCCACCAACATCTAATGGTCCGCGTTATGTGCCTAAGGCCCCACACTTACAATCTCATTCCTGTAATTACGCTCAGTTGGATAAACCAAAATAGCGTGTCCTCTCCCGAGGAATTACTCAGTTTCGCCTAATTTTGTTTGCCGGCTGAAAGTCAGCTATCTATGTTGGTAGGTAAGGGCAATGTGTCCCGGACTATAACACTAGAAGTTAATTAATCTCGGGAAATCAACTACTCGTTCACCAGAAGCTAAAACGTTTAATGTCCACTTTCATAACGCACATTCAATAAAACAAATAAGCATTTCATAGAGGCTAGCACTTTCTCTTCGTTACAAAGCATAAAAACGGCCGAACTGTTTGGTGACCATGGGTTTCTTACATGTTATGATGTGTGTAAATGTTACCAGTTCAAATCAAAACAAAATGGTATACAAGCATGCAGCTTCTTCAGCGTCTCTGCTGGCAAATACAGCGATAAATTGAGGAACAGAATGGCACCGATGTCGAGAGCTATACAATGGATATTAAACAAGGACACTGTCCGATTATTTGGCTTGTTTGAGACTGGGGCTGGCGAGCCAGTACAATCGCAAGGCCTTGTGTCTTTTTGGTGATATGGGAAAGGTCAAGTAGCGGAAATAAAACTGCACCGACTGCTCCTTAAGCTCTTTGATGCACGGACATTAGGCAGCTAGTGCGTAAATAAACGAGATTCGATTTCAGAAATACTATTTTGTACAGAATAACTGTTGCGCCAGAAATCGCTCGTGAAAAAAACAACACGCTATTTCAGTATATTTAGTCATATCACCAGAAATATATAGCCAGAAATATTCCAGGCATAGTCTCCTTTTTATGGAGATTATGATAAGAATTTCCTAATCAACTGGTAAACCAGTCATTTTTTTTTGCAACTTTTGTTTTTGCAACTGACCTTGAGGTAGATTTTTCAAGATGAAACATCATCGGTTTCATTCTTTTCAAAAGTACATTATAACGTAAATTACTACCTTGAAGCTCTTTCATCATATTCTGCTGTTTTGGGAAACTTACAATCCATCATGTTTTCCCAAAACTATGCTAACAGGAATTCGACCCTTTTTCAAGAAGGCGTCACAGATTACTTAGCCATCCTTGTATTTTAATTAACGGATTTCTCTAGGGATTGTGTTTATTACACAGATTAGACAGCTTCTTTACTGAAGACTGCACAAATATTCTCGGATTTTATGCTCCACTGTGTCACTGACTGAACAAAAATCTTTGATTAAATGCTTTCTCATCCACTACCGTATCTGATCTGTGTGATACTTGGTTAAAATAAGATTAGACAGAACAACAGGTCCTAATGATGACCCAAAAGTTATCCAAACTAAGTACTTGTAAGGGAATACCTCAAACAAAAGAAAACCTAAATGGTAAATCTCCTTCATCGTTTTGCTTTTTGAAGGTGCTTATCAATCACGCCATGATATAGGGAACTACCTGAACATAGATAGACACAGTCGGAAATAAAGAAAACAAATATTCAACATCACTCTCGTTTGAACAGTTGTCCTCCTGTCCTGGCGTACTTATTCTGGTGAGTCCATACCAAAGGGAGGAAGCACTACACTCAAGTTTCGCTCTTATTAGAGCTTAGTATCACCGGAATAATTACGCCAGGACGGGAGGACGACTGTTCACACGAGAGCGATGTGAATATGAGCAATACATATTCCACAAACTCCACAACAAATTTCAAATATTCAGCACTTTATATGCATAGCTGATGAAGGCTCGCCTTGAGTCTTTATTCACTAACCAGCTTACCATAGGAAAGACTGAATTTACCCAAGAACTCTGACCAAGCATGCATTTTTGTTTAATTACCTATCACAGCAATTTCATGTGCTATTTTCCGTGACTTGTATAAAGCTTACTGGACAGTCTTCGTTCCTAAGAAATGGTCCCATATTCACTTCACTACGGATGAAGCAACAAATGAACAGCGTGTTAAATGGAACCTACAGGAAGGTAAAAGGAAGCCATTTGAGATTCAGTCAGGCTTGTTTGGACGAAAGTCAGTAATGTTCCCACATTGAGACACAGTGACGAAGCGTTGGTAGCCGGCCACATAAAGCGCAGTTGCATGTTGTAAACAACCAGAGATATTGTGAAGTAAAATGGAGGAATAAGAAATTGGCATTTGACTTTATTTTAGAGAATAGGCAACCACTAGTTGAAACGTCATAGGGTGATCTGAGCACCAACTCGAATAATTTTCGTCCTGTTTAAAGAAAGTTTAAGCAACGCTGATCACAATGAAGAGCATCAGAGAGAGAAAAATTGACTTGGCGGTGACATGCGCAGCTCTGAGCTGTGGTTTTTATGTATGTCCCCTTCAATCATTCACTTCTTCATGACAAGAGCATAACACCGATCTGTTGTGAGATGCATCAGACGAATGCATTAGTTTACCCTATTCAAATCTTATGAAGCTCTTCCCCGATTCCAACTAATACAGAGCCTAATAGCTCCGAAACAACTGGCGACTGATGGTTCTGTACATGAATAACTAAAATTCAGTCATAATTTTGAAACCTATTGAGCACAGGTCTGTTCACAATTGGAGCACATGCAGTTTTTTCATCGGAGCGAAAGGACCCTATTTACGTTTCAGACAGTGTCTACCAAACTATGGCCGCTCTCCAGAGATTACCTATAGATGAAAGTAAGCCAAGCATTCTTCCGTATCGCCTACATCATTGGTAAACGTATGGCTGTTTTCTGGAAGAACAAAGCTGATGCCCCTTTCCAAAGTCTAGAGTACTCCAAAACGATAGCATACCACTTTGATCGTGAAAATGTGCACTCCTCGGGGGATCGCCGACGGAAAACTCGATACCGAACGGGAGTAATATATTTCTCCGCACCAAGAGCCTCCCTACTTCACAAGAAATTTAAAGGTTCCAAATTATGGTATAAACTTCAACAACGCCTGTTACTGCGCTAACCTAATGAAGGGAGATTAGTTCAGCAAAGTATATATTATCCCTATGCATCTGACCCAAGTGATCAGCTTTTAAACCTCGGGACTCTTCTTATCAAATGTTTCTTCAAATTATGCTTCACTACTTTACCTTAAATTGGTCTTACTTCACTTGACAATGAGCAGAACCAATCGAGCGTGACATCAGTTCTCCTATCCTATGGTCCGATTTTTATCAGAGTCTTTCTAAAATGTCGTAAAACTGACCTGTCGATACAACCAATCGAACAGATTTGATTTTAACGTGTCCATTCAGGAATTAACCGAAATCGTCCACCCGTCATTTCAAATACATACACTGGAGTTTGAGTTGAAATTTCAGCTTCGAAGGTTTTGCATCACTGAGAACTGAAACAAAACGTTGTGGGCAAATGTCAGCAGCTAAACTTTGCTCACAAAGAATAATTACCACGAAACGCATTACTTTTCTTTCGGGTAGGCTACACTAAATCTTTTGGGACGAGTAAATGTTTTCAAATTTGGAAGCATGTTGATGCACTGGAAGTATTAATTTATTACCAGTAACTTGCTCATGAACTCAAAATGTAATGCCCAACAAAGTCACCTCTAAGTTGACCAGTCATATGACCGAAAAGAACACTTTTTATGTCACTGGCCTACAGGAATTTGTTGTCTGAGACAAGTTTGATTGTAAAAGATTGAAAATGTGCGTGCTCATACAGATAATTTATCTTTTCGTGAAACTTCCAGATTCGGAGAGATTCTTCGTGAGACGATCACCTGTGGTAAGATCATCAAAACTCACGTGAGCACTTGAAGTACAAGAACACACGTTCATGAATTTCACTGTTGACCTGGACAAGTTTATTGGAAGATGGATGTCTTATTTCACGTCGCGTACATAAAAATTGACTTCTGGTGCACTATGAGAGTTTTCATCAAACCTTCAAGTGGTGCCATATGAAGAAACGGGCAACTACCCAAACTTTTTTCTGGAAGGCTTCATAAATTATCTGAAGTAACTTTCAATTTTTATTTTATAAAAACAGTGTTAAACTACAGATCAGTCAGTGCGCGGCTAATGACCCCAAGATATTTCAAAAACTTTTGGATTGAGTAGTCAGGGTGAAGGAAGCCGAGATAATAGACCTGTAATAAACAACGATGAAATCCGTTCTTCTGCTATTTCATCAACATAAAAGTGGATCGGAATACTGTTTCAGTGCATCTCTGAGACCGCAGCAGGTGTCTTTTACATGAAATTTGCGTTAATAATACACACGCACGTTTCATCTAGATACATTCTAACTGATTGCCAATTTGTTGGCTTAACGGTAAGAAGTGTTGCTCCAAGGAGTAGCGGTCAGTGTACAGATTTTGGTTGCAATTAGATAATTGTTCGTCTTTGATCGGCTAGTAAGCGACTTACCGGTGGTACGCGAAGGTCGCCTCACTTTTAGACACTCTGGTTACTCAAACATGAGGTTAACAATGCACGAACCAATCAAACCGAAATTAACTAACTAAACTGACCCCAGTCGAGCTGGTTAACCAACATAACCTTAGTAGCTTTGATCCAACCTTCATTGATTACGGGAAATTCGCTTGTGGGGCGCTGGCCATTACATGGCAACGTGAAATGAAGTAACCCACTACTGTGGGATCTTCATGCATTCCTGGTTGGGACCCACGCGATCCTGCTTCTAGTTGGCTGGAAACCCTGCAGGAAATGGCAAGCAACCGACTCCAGGGTTGCGCATGCTGTAATCTTACAGACGCACGACCCAGCTAAAGTTGGCCCGTTGTTGTGTGCAGGAGCTAGGTCGAGTGAGATTCAAAAAGGACTCTTTGTCAATCCTGCTTATGGTGCCTTACTTCGATATCATAATTCCGTGTGTTTATTTTAGGTCTGCTGTAGTGTGTAGACACCTTATTCTTGATGATTTTTCATAACGACATAGAGTTTCTATGTACCACGCCCCTCCCTTCCATTTACTTTTCATTCTTTCTTCCCTCATGGTTGTGTGGTAGTTAAGCACCAATGCTTATTACTGGTGCGTTGTTGTTACAGACGATAATGGCGACGATAGGAAAACTGAAGCTCACATTCCCGTAATACCGTCTCCAAAGAGATGATCTTTCAGCGTGCGAAATTCACACATACCAAATCCAATTTACACGTTTTATACATACGGAGATAATTGTCAGTGCAAGGTGCACGCGTTAGTTGTTTCGGACCACACATAACCTAACCAAATGAAACGAGGGTGTTCAATCTCAATCTGTCGTCGGTGGTCAGTTTCAAGAGTCTTGAGTTAATAGTGTAAACCTACGTATAATAACGTACAACAAACGTCACTCATGATGATCTGCATTCGAATGTTCACACAAGATATATCATATAACTGTTTGCTTTGTGTAAATTCAATAAGCAGTAGTTCGTCATACAAATTCGAGGAAAGTTCGAATCACAAGCGATTATATAAAGTTGACTTTTCGCCAAATCGTCGGCTGAACTTTCGAATTTTCCTAATTCGTGATGGAAGTAGGGCCTGCCAGTGTTCGCTAATGATGAATTAAGATGAGCACAGGCTGGATGCTCCCTGAGCTTCGAGACTTTAGGTTGTGGTTTTAAGAATTTTTCACAAGTTGCTTATTTCAAAAAAGTTTCAGGTGCGATTGATTCTGGTATTCTACGAGAGTTATTGCATTTAGATAATTGGGAGTCACACAGACGTCTGATACACTGTTAGTTGAATAGGAAACTAGAAGACCATATGGAAAACCTCTTGTGTTTGCCTAACTATCCGGAAATGACGCGCATTTCGTCCATTTGCAATGGTGTGCTATTCATTTGCTTGTAAGCTGGATGGACTGGGTAGCCCTGTTTTTCTGCATTCAAGGCGCCCGTGAGAGATTTGTCAGGATTGCTGAAAAATCCAAATAATGCGTTGACGGGTGGGTGGGTTTGGTTAACTTTGACAGCTTTAGCAGGTCCAATAGGTTTATGCCGTGGATTGTGGCGAAAAAGCGGGACGGAATGCAAATTAACTGCATTTGACACAATTTGCTCGTCTCCTACTTACAATGTGAAACATTTGCATCTTCAGCATACTTATGACGATTGCTTATGCGGGTCGATAATATGCGGTTGTATTTAGGCCAGAACAGAGCAGCAGTCAGTTTTGTGGTTATGACAGAATATTCGGTCAAATTCAGGTTTTTCGCGGCAAATAAATGTGCCACACGCTCAGCTGGCAGTGTGTCATAAAAACAGCCTTCTGTAGTGGGACAATTCAGAACAGAAAGAAAGCCGTGAATTTCGATTTATTACAATTTCTCCCAGATCCCTAATCAAAGCACATAGACAAATAACTAGTTGCAGATTGTAGTTCATTTGAACCTCCTGGATCACTGTTTGATTGACTGGAGCTTGTGGACATAAGCATCCACGCGTGGAGAATCTATAAGATCCTACCCCTAATGCCAGGCGCTTAACATCGTAAACTTACATGAATCAAGATAACGATCGGTATTTTATGAGACAGAATTTGAAAGTCATGGACTCCAGACGTGGAGGGTAAAGTGACACTCATCCTTGAATCAAGGAAATGTCATCACGTGGTCAGGCGTTGACTGGCCGCTTAAGTGCCGGCTTTTCAATTGGAAGATAAGCTGGTCGTCCCTGTTAACCTTTCGGAATATGGTGCCTTCCCTTACAACACAAAATCCAAATCAGATAGCCACAATAGCTGTCCAGTTTCAGTCACAGCCACTTCGACTTTCTTTTCTGCGTTAGGAATTTTATCTCATACAGCACTAGGAATATTGGCGTGTACGTTTTTGTGAGCCAGGCAACTTTTGAGTTATTCCCTACTGTTGATCCTATCGCTAAGTAAGTGTGGTTACATGTCATACGCATACAGACAGGGACCTTGTGAATGTCTACCAGCCATGCGGTTGATTACCAACCCACCAACACTAACAGTTCAGTTAACAGTCCAACTGCCAAGCTCAGCGAACAGACCAACAAGCAAGTTCAGTTACCTTCACGTAGTTGTCTTAATCGCAAGATAGCAAAATCGTGATGCCCCAAATGGAACGGCCTTACATTTTCTTGGGCTCCTGGTCGTTCCATAAAAGCTGTCACTTTCACGAAGCCTGCATACCGGAATTATCAGGAGGCACGGATATCGTATTTCAGGTAAGATTAACTTATGTAGGGGCACACTCTTTGGTTGTCTCACTTAAAAAGGGTGAAAATAGATGCTGTTATCGAGAGACGCATTCAATGTATGTAACAGCATGTTTGATTAGAAGAGTTTCACTTCATTGTTGAGCATGACGACATAACATATGGTTCACACGTCACAATGGAATTTTTTCAGCGGCTATATATCACTATTGTATGAACTGTACATCAACGATTGATGAGTACCCAGTGGTCTGGTCCGTATACATATGTCATTAGGACTCTCCGGTGAATACGATAAAAGCACACGATCAAAGTGTGGTTCAATTCATTTTTCAGTAAATCAGCAATAAACCGTTTGCCATGGATACATTGGTTTCAGCTGTTGCGGTTTCGATCACCGGAAGGTTGGACAGCGCGAGAGATATAGTCAAACAGTGAAGGCGTTGGCTTGTTCATCGGGTGTGGTATTAACGGAAACTTGCAAAAATCAAGAGATTACATGCTCCCTAAATTCGATTGTCAAACCACAGGTATCACTTTTACCTATACAGGACATCTGACTTCTCGGAAGTTAGTTCCGGTGAGATAAATGATAAAAGTACAGACGTGTGGAAAATTTGCATCCACACTTAGAAACCCAGTCACATTTTATACTGTTTCTTATATAGAGGTTTCCCTACTGTACGGCCCAAGCAGCTAGGTCAAATTAGTCCTCACCTATATAGATTTACAGCACGGCTGGTCCTTAGTAAAAGTAAAGAAATAAACGCCACTTTAATAAGGCAAATACTTATTCCGAAAGAAACAGCAAATTACAATGACATAAGCGGTGCTTCTCTTCCAAATAAACTAATTTTGATTGACTTCCACCACAGAACGGTTGTCCTGCGTAATTTTTCTGTAACCAAATTAAGTTCCCGGTCGTGAAGGTCTTCCCTCCTGTATAATCCAACATGATGGTGACCACTCCAGGGTTTACACTTACGTGAACTTCTTGCACATCAGATCCCTGATGCGACTAAAATTCCCCGGTGAACATTTGAGTAGGTCACATTCGAATCCCACCTCTGCAGACTATTAGCAACAGAGGAAGCACATGTGATGACGTCTTTCAAAACTCCGTTAGAAGTGCACCTCTTTATCCAGCAACCAAAAGCAGAAAGGAGAATCACGAGTGCCTTACATTGCGTCTGCTTGCTTTAGGTGTCTTCGCCTACCCTCCAAACTAAGGTTATGTTTTGTGCATCCCGCTATAGATTACTGTCAGTCCTGTTTGAAGAGGGCAAATAATATATTTCACAATCATAAAAGTTACTAGAAACCGGTGACTTTAGAGGCATGCTTTGAAAAAATACAAATTCACACCTCCGGGCGAAAATAACTTTTTGCTTATAACGCCAGCGTTTCATTTACGACCTTTTCTAGACGTTACCCCTACCTCCAATCCTATTGAGCTCGACAAGCGAATTCACTGCTTGCTAACATAAGGGTTCAAACTACCTGGCTGCTTAGCTCAACAAATCGTCGTGGAAAAGCGTGGAGCTTTTGCGATTTTGCCATTTTTCCGGCTGTTATTTCGGTGGTCTTGAGTTTATCACGAAATTTGTGGGAAAGCTAATTACAAGGTGCTGTGAATAAATACAAAGTTCAAACTTAGTTCACCTTGCTGCTGGTTCCATATTCAAGGCTCCTGTGGAACTGATTACGTCATACCCAGGTTGAACGTGGTGGATTTTGCACATGATGGATTAAGTGAGTAAAACAGTATACGTTACCAAAAACAAAATACACATTTTGCTTGCGCTGTTGTTTCTCGTACTCCTCTCCATTCAAGCAACACAACCTACCGAGTCACTTAGGGAATCAATCCGCGACTGAACTATCAACTGACCTGTTATAAGAATGACTGCTCATCATAAATTGCAGCCCTATTGGTCTTTTGCTTTACATTTAATTCTTCCGTTAATATGTCATCTTTTAAATAAACTGATTGGCAACAGTTATTATTTGGACTGCTTTGTTGTGAAACCTAGCACAACCTCAAAATTGCCTATTTTTGACCCCACTTTGTAATTTTTGACAAGGCTGTAATCTATGTGATATTGTAGTGGCCAGCTGGAGCCGGTTTAAAGTTTTACAAGCAATTTTAAATGTAGCTGATGATCATTCCATACTTTTCGGAAGGAATATGATTTCCCCTTGGCAGGTAATATCCATACGGTCAACTGAATTCGTACTCTTGTGTAAGGAATTATTTCTTGAATGAATGTTATCTTCCTGGATGGTCCTCAGATGTTCTCGTTAGTTTTCAGGGAATCATACCACCTTCAATGATAGATTGTAGAGGTTAGCCTTTAGTTTTCTTTTGGGGTGTTCAGCATCATGCGACAGCTCGCACATGCACTCAGCATGCTTCGGATAAACGCGACGGACCTAGCCTGACATACAGGCCGAGTAAATCATACCGATGTCTTACTCGTTTCAGAAATGAGAAGGTATGGTGATAACATAATAAGACGTAAATTTGATCATTAGGAAGTTAGTCCAGTGTGCAATACGTTGATGGCTAAGCTGCAGATTGAATAGAAGCAACCGGCTTCCCAGAGTAACGCTTTGGATCACTTGTGAGGGATGGCGTAAACCTACGCGCAGTGGAAAAACTGGCTAAGTTCGAAAAAATCATTTTATCAAAAAAGTTGATGGACAAAAACTCAAACTCTTCTAGTAGGATTTCACGCCACCCCGGAAAATAACACTTCCAGCTGGCTTCACGAATTTGTAAACCGTAATACCACACTGTGTGTGAAGTAAAGTTGTTAACGTGACGAATCATGAATCATATTGACTTACTCTGTCAGTCTATTCCCACGGTGATATCATCTAATCACCCGGTTAAAACATAATGCGTTTATTGATGAATTCGTTTTATTTCGGTCTTATCTCTTAATAATGGGGATAGAAGGTTTTGTGGATATGTATGTACCAACCATCACACGTGACCTGAGCGCGAGGTCATACCAAACAGCTTTCTCGTAAACCTTTAGGGATGATCGGTCTAGCTGATGGATTTTTGTGCTGATGTTTCTATTGTCCAGGGTATAATGTACTGATCACCAAGGTGTACTCGTAAAAGTTAACTACTTTCACTTGGTCAGATAGACGCTGTATGTCTTCAGAAACTACTGATGGGTAGGAAATCTTGGTTGGAATCATATTTTAGTGGCAAAACTCATGGCAGTTTAGATATGTATACGTTTTGTGACAGCTATCAAAAGCGTATGTTGTGTACAGGAATGTACTTTGTTAAAGTTGCGTGCAGCAGTATCCTCAAAGTCCTGGTGAACAGCGATTTAGTGACAACCTAGTGCCGTTCCCATAATTTTGGACATGCTGTATATAAAGCAGCTATGTTTACATAAATTCCTGTCACAAAACCTAGGCTACGAGCCCACCCATTGTGCTTTTCCTGATGAACATTAATCATCGCATTTAATCTGGCCTTATAATCAAGATGGAATCATGTGACCACGTGATTAATTGTCAGCACATAAATTCTGTGCTTTGTTTACCTAAGCAACTTTGTCAGCTTTTCGTGTTGTTGGCACGAAGGTCGTGTTCTTGGGTTCATGTAACCGGATTGCCAACTTAGTTAGAGTGGAACTAGCCGACTGTCCATATGGGGCTAAACTATTTAAAATGAACAAACATGTAAAGCCAACAAATATTTTATAGCACGCTTCAAAAAGCCCAAGTATTGGCCTGTATGGAAGACAAATGCAATAAGCCCAAAATTACGCATACCCGGAACCTGCTTTTAAATGCTTGCTTTCTGGGGAAGGCAAGACAACCATAACTGACGTAGTCGAAAGGAAACATACGGATGCAGTGTTTTTTTTGACAAGATGAAACAAAGAGATCAAATCAGTTGTTTCCGCTGGTGAGCTCTCCAAGTGCCCGCCACAAAAGCTAAAGTAGACAACTGTGGTGCTTGCCGTACGCATGAGAATCGGTGTAGGCTCAAAACAAGCGGCACTAAGACACTTGTTCTTTGGAATGCAGTTGACAAAGGATCGCAGTGAATTGCATCAACATGCCCCATGCAAAGTCTTGATGGACTTTATACCCGATGACCGACTTGTCCATGTAATACTCCGCAGGATTCACACTGTTCCCGGAACACAACCATCTTTTGAACTTTGTTTCAAAACAACTTAGTGCGGAATACACTCATTTGCAAACAAATTTGGTTTTTGCGAGAGACTCACCTGGAGCCCAGCTGAATCTCTCGTTTGTGATGTTTCCAGGCAACTGAATGTGCTGCACCAGGCCGCCTCTTGTTTCAGTTGGTACGATATTCGAGATATCGCGATACATGTATATACGTAATGCACTACTCATAAGGTTGCTGAGGAATTTGCAGCAACCATATGATTAGTGCATTACGCATAAACTTAGTGCCGCATTTATTCTGGTAGTTATTAGGGGTGATCCAGTTTAAAGGATCCAGGTTCCATGGAGGTGATGAACTCACAGGAGGTACACTGTGTAAAGTAAGAAAATTTAAAGTCCACACTGATGATAACCTAATAAGAAGCATAGGCAGGTGCTGAAAAGCAGGACTGAAGAACATTTCATAGCGGCTGATAGCCGAGGCGGTGGAAATTACCAAGCATCACCGCTTGAATAGAATCGAGGGTGTGGAAGTGGTGAGCGTAAGGAGAGGGGTATTAGATAAGCCGAGCTGACACGTGACTGGGTGTGGTTGTCAATGCACCTAGAATCATTAGCAAAAATAGGGGGGCATAAATCTCAACCCGACCAAAGTTTACAGTTCTCCCTCCCTTACACAACTGTCGTAGGACTAGCTCATCCACACAGATGGACGAGAAGTGCAAGCGACGTCCAGCAGGGATCTTCACCTGAATCAAACCGGAAGAACTAGATCCTAAGCTAAACCCAAACCCACGTAGGTTTCCCCATCGGTCTTCAAACTTGGTGACCCACCCTAACACACAAAATCCCTTGACCGAAACCTAACACAGATTTAGCTTGACTTATCTGATCGGTTCTTCTTTCGCTTAAATCCCGACCAACCTCGTAACCTAGTCACTCGGATTGAAAACGCTTTTATGTCAAAAGCGAAACGTTGCTCAGTAATTGATCTACCGATTGTTCCCAAACTTCTCCGAAAACAATACCTCACAGTACTTACTAAAGTGCGACAACTCCTAATGTCAAAAGATGGTGAGGTTATTGGAAATCTCCAATCTAGGGCGTGTCTTTATTGACCTAGATTCTTCAAAGTCGTAGTCTTAATAACCATAACGCTCAGTGTATTAAAGCGCGCAGCAAGGAGATCGTCAAATCCGGCTTCGCACTCCCCCCAGGCTAATAAGCATGAACATCCATAATGGCCAGGGAAATCGGTTTTGTAGAAAGCATCGGAGTAACAAAGGAAAGAAGTTTTTGCCGAGATCAGTGACTTGAAAATAAAACTGGTGCAGAAAATAATTATACGACTACCTATGTGTTGCCGATAACATAGTTTTTTTAGTTAACCGGGATGTATGACGTATGGATGACGTAGATAATGCAAACTATGAGGTTCAATCAGTTAGAGGAACCTAAAATATCCCTTTGAAACACCTGGAAATCGAAAATGTTCAAATTGATGTGCAAAAACCATAGAGTCACAATGGTCTGTCAGACTTAACACTCAAACTACGACATAACAGAAGCGGCTTTCGGAACGGTATCAGTTTGAATTCGGTAGGCGGTGCTTGATAATGCTTAACTGGGCGAAACTATGATGTGGAGTACTCAACAATTAGAGCAATCACCAGGACGAACTTCGTGGTCCTGACCCTCAAAAGGACAATTTGGTTTGAACCAATCAAAATTCTACCTACTTCCAATCAGAAACTGAGTTTAGATGAATTAAATGATCATTTTGTGCCATAGCTGATTATTTTTAGAATATTCGCACTGGTGTGCTTCGCAAGTGGTCTCAAAAAATGAAGGCGCCAATAAAAGCAAAAAACCTTCCCACGGTACTGGTTGATGAATTTTAAATGAAGAAAATAACAAGACATATGTTATTAGTGATGACAGCAAACAACAAGGCGTTTGAAATCCTTCCGCAAAACAAATCGACAGCGATAGATTCACTATAAAATCTTTGTGTGTGTTTCATGAAATTCTGTTAACTGCAATATTTTACGTCAAGAGATGGAAATTATTTTATACGCTACTACTTGCCAGAGATGCAAGACGAAAGGCTTTTGGTAACATTTATTCGATTATTCCTGCTGTGTAAGTCCACTGATTTCTCTGGGCTCGGCGACGCCCACTATTATCGTTTCTATCTATTTTCAGTGTACAGCAGACTGGAATTCGTTCATTTACTACAGGACCAGTACATGAATTTTGTGCCAAACTAACAATTTTTACTGGCTTGCACTTCCTACATGAGCGTAAACGAAATTTGAAAAAAAAAACTGCGGGCAGAAGTTCGAAGAAGTTCATTGCCCAAGTGTAGTGGTATAATACCGAGCGGAAATGTAAAATTATCTACTCATTAGCGTGTGGTGATAATTCAGATGGTGCCAAAATCATACAGAACCATTTTGGTGATGACTAGTATAAAAGCGCACTGCACACTGTCGAAAAATGCTCTGTAAACGGGTGTTTGAAAGCAAATAACAACTCTCGACTGAGATACAAAAGTAGCTATTCTGTATATGTCCGCTTATCTTTGTGAATTAAAGCCTTAGTGTTGAAGAATCAGACAGCCACTTCGTTTTCTGTCAGGAAACGATTATGAAAACTCGAGAAAATCTGTGCGGATTAGCAGTGTCGAATTCAGAAATAGGGTGCTTCACACAGAGGATACATACCACCCTGTAAACTGAAGTTACTCGCTCATGGAAACCGATGAGAAACAAACCACAGGAGACTAACGGGGAAGCAAGCAAAAGGTTAAATAAGGCCAAGAAGCCCATAAGCTTCGCCTTTCACTGTGTGATCGAGGCGAGCTTCCTTATATTACGACTGCCCTTGGATAATCAATATAGTCGGTGATGAGTAATAATATGACTAATATACGTACCAGTGAAGAATACTGGTGAAAACAGGCATTTTAGTCTGCCAAAACATTCAAAAAGCAAATACTCATTCAGGACCACGATTAGGGAAGAGTTATTGCAGCCTTCCCGAAATTGAGTAGTTCAAAAAATCAGCGCTGATGAGGCGGTTGCTTAAAGATCAAAATTTAATGCAATGCTTTCTGTGTTGTTGCATGGTTTATTCAACTACAGGTAGGTGCCTTTTTCATCGGTGGATGAGATTTCGCGTGCCCGCACATTCTGTAGGACTGCAAAACTAAGACAGCCCCTGAAACAAACTCATTCCGATGGTGGGACAGTTACTGTTTCCCTTATCCGCACTTTAATTGGTGAAAGCTTCTTTTATACATAACTGGAAGCTCATTTTGTCTTCACTTTGCGGATTGTTATATGTGAATCAGCTTTTTGTCCACTAGCTGGTTAATATGCGTTTTTTAATGACGGGACTAGCAGTTCAGCAGTGCTCTTCTAACCAGCTGACCACCAACCATACCACGGCAGAAGAAGCTGCACCCATTGTGATTAACTATGTGGAAGGCAACTGATCCCCAAGATAAGTACGCACTTAAGTTAAAACATATAGATACACCCAATCAGTGAACATTGCGCCTGTATACAGATAGTTTTGACTAGCTTAAGTAGTGGTGATCGAAACCCATGGGCATTAAAATGCGGCCAACTGCAAATGAGTGTGGGTATCATGCAGATTCATATTGCATGATCCGGGAGCGCTGCGACTGTGGGTGCTATGAGCTGGTTAACTGAAACAATATTTCCTTAAGCTGAAATGAGGAAAGGAGACGAAGTGTATGGCAACCCGTTAAGCGCCTTCAGCAAACAAAAAATGAGGTAAATGAAGTGAAAACAAAATAAACATCGTAAATTTAGAGGTCCACGTTTTGATAACCGCCCAGTGTTTTCTACAGATCTCCGTATCTCATAACTTGAACAAATGATCTTGTCTTATGTGATCTTTCGATGGAAAAGGAATACAGGTCGTATTATAAAAATAGTCAGCTAACGTTGATGTACCTCACGCAGTTTTGGGCTATAGTTCTACCAAATTCCACTTTCCCAACACTTGCCACTACAGTCGACTTTTGGATACTGATCATGTGGGGTATCCCGATCGAACAGTAGGACATACTCTTACATGGATTGATTTATTTGCACCTTATTTCATCGATGTTTGGCGAAATTTGAACACAAAAAATCTGGATAATCGAATGGATGCCGTTAGCTCTTCGGCCCAAGTTCCACGTTGCCTGGTCTTACATCAGATCATCAATTTTGTCACTATGCGTTTACTTCCAATGCGCCTTATGATGACTAGTTAGACCAGTTATCGTTACTGTTTCTTTGACGTCACTGGATTACTCAATTTTAAGCGATCTATTCAGAAAGTCCTCTTGGTACTGGCTGAAGTACTCAATGAGATACACAAAATTGCCTCCGTGGTTTCAGAATTGCCTATTTCAGTAGACACCACTGAATGCACATGAACTTGTGATGCTTCGACGCATTCACATATTCAACACTGGAGTGCCGTAACCAAGTTTCAAGTAAGTACGGCAAGCTTCTTCTGTTGAGCTGGATAAGTTGAATTACCTACTTGACAGCACCAGGACTCGAAGTATCGACTTCACTCTAAGGTCTACAGTCAGATAGATTCCATCATTATACATAAAATATGGTCGATACACAGTATGATGAAGCTTTTTGGAAGAACTAGGCATAGAATTATGTTTCTTCGTCACCAATTTCTGTTACACACATATGACCACAACACTATCAATCATGACAACCGCATACTACGATGACGCGGTTTCATTGGGAAATATGTGCTTCATTTTATGTCCCGGAGGAGGACCTTAGTGTGGTCAAGCTGTGCCAAATAGAAAATGAAATGAATTTCAAAGGCCAGCATAGTGGCGCAAACAATAGTAAACTTCACGCTGTAGCCTTCCCTAAACAAATAATTCTATGCATACCTATCCGGAATTTGTTAGATACAATCACCTAAAGAGTAGGAAATATGGCTACCTAACGTAATGGACTGGATTTGACTGTTTTTCACAAAACAAAGGCTCACCTGGTGGTCCAGGTGCCAGTAAAGATGATTTTACCGATGTCTCGCAGGATAATTCCCTTTTGAAAAAAATTTCAGTTTCTGCTGAATGTGGCTGTTTTGTTTGAGAATATTTGTCTTCGTAAACAACTAGTTTTATAAAACAGTCGCGCAAATGCATGAATCACTTGAAGTAATAATAAAATGATCAATTCAGAATGTCAGTTATACTAGTTGGCTTAAATTGTTGGAGAAGGACTGGATCATGGTCAAAAGTTAGTCCATAAATTTACGTGATTCATTTGATGACAGAATTCAACTTAATTTAGTTGTGATCGCTTAACCATTGTAGGTTTCGATAGCTTATCTAGGACCGACTAACTGGATGTTTATGAAGCACAGCGAAGTAGCCCTGTGCATTGACCGGCTGAACCGTATTAATATAATAGAGCGGGAAAACAAATGCTGCAGACTGTCGACATTTCGCTCTTTTCTCTTCAGCCACAATACTAACAACCGTCAATTTTATATCTAAATAAGGAACAAATAACAATAGCAGTGCAACGGAGCCAGTCTCATCGTGGCCAATAGGGTTCGGATTAAAACCCCAGGGCAAGCTGATAGCTTTCATCAGGGTCTTTTGTGCGCACAAGCTGAGTCGGTAGTGATTTATTAACATGGACTTTGGAAAAGCTAAAAGCCTAGAGATGACATTGCGCATTAAAATTCCGAACTCTTTACTGGGGTCAAATCCGCTACCAGTGGATCGAAAGTGTTTGGCGATCCAGTCGCAGAGATACTGGACCCTACCATGGTGTGGCGGTTCGTGTACCTGCGCGACCCATTGAGCTATACTGGAGGTGTCCGCAAGACACCTGTTATACCAGTTTGATCAATGTTTCGAGGTCTGACGAACGCAATCACCTGATCCTCCAGGTCACGGGTTGGAGCATGTGTTTCGACTTGTTCAGTAAAAAAATTGAAATGCACTGGTATTTTCCTGCCAAACACCGCTGCCTTGCTGTCAGGCTTTTGAAGCAAAGGCTTGGTTGAGTATCTTAATTGTCCTCCTATCTAGGTGTGGCAACCATGGCATTATCCCAGCCAAAACAAATAAACACACGTCGGCCGCCCCGTGGTGCCATCGGCCCTATCACCTTACTTATTGCATACAGCGGGGTGGGTAAGCAAAAACAGGTTACTTCTGACGCCTCCCTTCCTTCTCTCTCATGTGCTTTTTCTTCCACCTCTCCTCACCCCATCAGTAACTCTCTCCTTGTAGGCCCAGCAGTTAGGACTAATGACTCCGTTCGTCCTGCATTGGTTTTGCAAGCAACATCTGCGCATCATCCGGCACCGACATCCTCAGGTATCTCGAAATCATTCTTCAGGCCTCTATGTCCAGTCTATCTGGCTGCCTTCAATGTCCGCACTCTGAATGGAGCAGGAGAACAAGCAGATTTTGCTACCACACTGGACTCGCTTGGCAATGATGGGTGCTGTCTCAGAACAAGAATTCAAGATGCAAGCACATTGTTTGAGTTAACCGCCCCATCACTCTCCACTCGCTTCCGGCTGCGCACCACTGGCGATCGAGAGGCTGGTGTGGCAGAATGTGCAGGGGATTGTATTGTCCTAAGTCACAGAGCGGCAGGACCCATGTTTGACTGGATACCCGTTGATAGTCGCCTCTGTATGGTTCGCCTGGAAACGCCTGTGAAGGAATTCCACAAGTGGGAAGATTATCGATGTCTGTTAACTGTGTCTGCTTACTCTTCAACTAACTGTAGGTCTGACCCCATCACAGACAAGTTTTATGTCGCTCTGACTGCCCCGTTGCGGCGAGCTAAATGCTTAGATATCGTTGTGGTTGCCGAAGATCTAAATGTTCAAGTGAACAGGATTAGCGCATCTGAGACTCAACTAGGTGGTCGACATAGATTAAACTCGGTACATGCGGACAATAGTGAAGGTCTGCTTCAGCTATGTGCTGACAGCTGGCTTTTTTATGCAGTACTAACTACTGAAATAGCCAAAGTCATCTGGCCACATGGCGTTTTTCAAAAGCGTTCCAGCTACGAACTCAGACTGATCACATTTCCATCAGTTAACGATGGCGCAGATCAATAGCTGACTGCCACTCGTTTTCAAACATATTTGTTGATTCCGACCACACACTTGTTCGGATTCGCTTCTTTCTTCGTTTTCCAGTGCCGCGCAAGCCACAGACAAATTGCTTGGCAGCTACGGGACTGGCAGCTCCTGTCGTTAGACGAATTTAGCAGAATCGTTCTCTAGATCCTATTCCAACTGCTCGACCATCGGAGGTGAATTCATACTGGGACGTAACCGGCAAATCTTTCAACACCGCCGGCATGGCGCCGCCAGGAACACTCAAGCACTGCATATCAGACCGAACATTGGCACTGCCTAAATTTCGGTGAACTATTTCAGCTGGTCCGGAATATAATTCGGCCCCATGAACTATCAGGCGTCGAGTAAAGGTGAGCGTCTACTGACCATGAGTTTTGGATGACTCGAAAGGCTAAAGAAATGGAAGAGGCTCAGAAACCCAGCAATGCCTGAAGGCTATTTAAGTTGATCCGTGCGGCTGGTCCCCAGAAACCGCCTGTGGACGAAACCACCGAGGATCAGAATAAAGTGGCCATCTTCAATAAAAAAGCGCAATAACCGTTAGGCCGCATACTGTGAATGACAGTTATCTTGGTCACCAGCTGCCACTTTTCTGGAGCTTACAACTGACGCAGAACCCTGAACGGCGGAAGTGGAACCCCCTACGGCCTCGGAGGTTTTTGACTATATATGTTCAGCCGAGAGCCACCGGACTTCTGGTCCGCATTGTTCAAAGATGGGGGTAAAGCCTTCATTCAGCGCTTTTCTGGTCTGTTTGCTCGCATTTGGAAAAAGAAATCTGTCCCAGACTATTGAGGAGAGTGGTTGATAGTGCCCATTTTCAAAAAATGGGCTCGTAGAGAGTGTGGTAACCACAGGGGGATCAGTTTAACCCCGGCCGTCACGAGACTGCTGGCGTCACTTGTGCTCCGTCGCCTTACGGTGGCTCATGAAACGTTGACCCGAGAGTGGCAAGCGGGATTCCAGCCTGGTAGGGATGCTTTGACTAAATATTCACACTTCGTCAGGTGATAGAACAACGCCATACGTATAAGCGACCCACAAATCTAGTATCCCTGGATTTCCAAAGCGCATTCGACTCGGTTGACCGGTCTGTTCTTCTTGACACACTTTCCCAGCAAGGAGTGTCCCGGAAGTTCAGACTTCGGGACATTAGAGAGTATACAGCGAGCTTCCCAAAGTATTTCGTACACAAAGCGGTGTCTTTCAGAGGTGCGCACCCTCCCCACTCCGCTTTAATTTCGTGATCGATGAGACAATGAGACGAGCGCTGGGAGGTCTTCAAAACCCTGGTGTTCAAATGGCTACTGAAGAGAATCATGTCAATCCGAAAAATGTATACGACATATTCTTCGTCTTCCAGGAGGAGCATGGAAGGTGGAAGGAAGGAGAGAAGAAGGAAGGACTACCAAGGTCATCCCGTCTTCGGCATGCACTTTGCACCCACATAGTCATGCTCCTGGACATGCGGTCACTGAACACGCCACTTAAAACCCAGGGAGAGGCACTGGAAGTTGTGGAGCGTTTTACTTACCTTGGAGATTGCAGAAGTTCTGATTGTAGTGTGACAGATGAGGTCTGTGCACGAATCTCTAAGGCTCGGGTTGCGTTTGCTACTTTGAGACACCTATGGCGTCAAAGCGACATACTCCAAAATCTCAAGGAATATGTGTATCAGGCTACAATTGGGGTTGTTTTATTGTGTGGCTGTGAGCCTTGGCCAGTTAGAGCAGCGGAACTAAGATATCTTCGGGTCTTCGACAATAATTGTCTCAGAACCATAGCTTGTGTGGGTTGGTGTCGGCGAATCTGTAACGAGACAATTAGAAAGCCAGTTTTCGGCTGTGCAATGGTAACTTCTATTGAAGAATATGTCCAGAAGTGGAAACTGCTTTGGTTAGGCCATGTATTGCGCATACGGAATCATCGTTTCCTGAAAAGAGGGTTATTTTTGTGCCCAATTCGGAGCATCGAAAGCAGACAGACGGTCAACCCTCGACCTAGTAGATGGGCCTCAAAGGGCTTACGAAAAGTCCAGGTTCTGTCGGTGCTACTCGCCTTCCAGGACGGAAACCGCGTGATTCCACTGTGCCTGGTTGGAGACGTTGTAAGATATGGCTTCCAATCGATGTCAATGGCGTTCTTGTTGTCAGTTTCTATCCAGATTGCCTGAATGAGTGTTTGAAGGTGTGGGCAACTTGGAATGATAGTGTTAGGCTAGCACTAAGCTCCTTCTCTGTCCAGTTTTATTCTTTTCTTCAAAATAAGGCTTCCAAATAAATCATGGTTGTACTGCGGCAAAGTGTTAGTGCTGAACACTAATGTCATGCTGTTTATGATGATAATTATTATGTTTGGCGATCAAGGATGCAGGTTTTCGGGGTCTCAGCTTGTGCGTCGTTGATCGATCGATTAGTCATCTGACCGAAATAACGGGTCAACTAAGCTGAGATGCGTTCGCATAAGCTGATACTTCTTCTAATATCTGTTTCACTGCAACTTCGTGTGAATTTGTTCACAAGGTGGAGCAGAATGATTGAGTATACTGCGCGGCACATTGGATATTAACTCTTAATAATAAGGCGGGTTACGAATGCGTTTACCACCTGTTTAAATTTGCAATATTACAAATGCAGGATAATTCTACGAGACAGGCGCCCAGCAGTAAGACCGAAATATCTTACAACCTATCCGCAAACGAAAGAATTGATAACCAACTTAGCTAACTGGTACTACATCCACGTTGTTGGTTTGGCCCTTCAGCCACTGCCAAATTTGGTCAAAAGTCACGAAGCACGAAAGTTTGTTAGGGGAAAAAGCTTTATTTCTGACGCAGGGTTAGAAAAATTGCTGCTATTAAAAGGACGCTTAGTAAAAATTGACACATCTGAATTGATCTGGGAATTCATATCTGTTGACAACCGTCAAAGTAGCATTCGGTTTATCTCCTCCAGTAACAGCGACAAAATCATCGCATACGATCAATTACGGATATACCGTTGTTTGCAGACGAGCTAAAGATTTGTCCTTGCTTCGGCCACCGGGGATTATTTGATAGTCAAATCTTCCCCACTGGCTCACAAGGCACTCTCGTTCATATGCCTCCATGAGTGGATTGAGCTCCGGTCTTGGTGTTTTTAGTGATAACTCGTGATATAACCGCAACACGTCAAGCATTTAGGCAGGTTCTTCCTCATTCGTTTCAAACCCTGTTATTATTGAAGACCACTCACGATAATTTGCTGCACTAGAAAATTATTCAGCCTTAGAAAAAGTCACAAAGTTCCCAAACAGTAGGTTTTTCAAAGTTTGCAGCTCGTCTATGATATTTATACAAAAAACTGTGTACCGACTTATTCCACGTAGGATTTTTCCGTTACGTCACCGCCATGATGGTCAACCTTTTTCTTCCTATCGATTTCCACTATCTCATATACCAAACTCCACACCTTCAGATCTTTTACCACAGTTCTGAACCATTACTTCCTACGTTTAACTCTTATTTATAACGGGCTTTTTCATTTGAAAAAGTGTTTGCTGGCCCCACCGCTTCCCTTCATATTTCACGTTACTGTGTTTTGAAGTGGCCCAGCAATTGCTCCTGTCTATCATAGCCCACTAGACGATATAATCATAAATCAGACAACTGTTGGCGATGGATGTTCTGTTATTCACAAAACCAAGTTCACTCAAAAGTCAATTTTAATATCAACTATTCTTGGATCCGATAAATGTTAATTTCACAAATTCGGCTAAAAACGCTTTCTGAAAACTCTCATCACGTAAGTTTTCTGACGCAACGTAAAAGTATTGACTGAATTTCTAGGTTTAAATTATCCCAAAAATACAAATGAGGGATAAAACTTTATTGGAAATAATTGAAACTGGTGGTTTTTGGCATTTGGCATCCCAAGGCATAATACGGTTTAACAGTGGGCCATTAAAGTGGGTGTAATGTGGGATGAGCAATTAATTCGTGCCCAAATAGTAACTCCATCCCTCCTGAGAACAAATAGAGATATTTGGGATAACTTCGACAGGTTTACTAGTCATTTGTTCAAGTGGATAATGTGGATGGCCTTGTTTCGTTTTGTTAATTTACAAAGTCCTGTGTGCATGAAACTTCGCTGCCAGACAGACAAATTTTTCAGTTGATCTGTGTATTGTCATTTCATCCTGCCATGTTAAAATGTAAGGGTGTCCACTAGTATGTCAAAACGGCCCAAGGCATCCTTGATTGACAGTAAACTACTTTCAGCCTCATGTAAGGGTGTCAGCTGAATCCTGCTGGGTCGCTGAGCTCGTTGCATTACTGTACAGTTTTAACAAGCAAGTCGCCACTCGCACTAAAATTTTGTAGCTTGCACTGGGAGGGTACTTTGTGTAAACCAGCTACACCCGTCGATTAGGAGGACGCAAGTGATCGATTGCGTTCTAGAGATGCACCAGTGTACCATGTGAATCCTTAGATTTCCTTCTGGAGATGTCACTTTGTTCATGCATTGGATGAATCCACAGTCGCCATCCATTCATAGGTCACTCACTTCAGGTAATAGCAAGCATGCCTTTACAGAAACGTCTTATAAGACATTGATGACGAATATGCACGTGATACGTATCACGAATGCGTATAACAGGACTGTACACCACTGAGTCTGTGTGTATCGTGTGGTAAAACCAGACGACCATGATCTGCCTCCTTTTTCTGCACACGGTGGTGCAGCAATTCTTGGGCCAAAATCAAGCAGCATTCCTGTATCATTTTTATCGTCATAACTTAGCTTAACTGTTCATGTAAAGTCAAAGTAACAGACATTTTAGAAGAAACAGACATCGCTGACTTTTATTTACTTCCCTATAGTTTACCAACTGATTCCGATCTTTTTATTCAGGTGTTGTTGCCAAACGAAGACGATCATCATGCAACATTCTGCAACAAAGGTATAAAGGCTGCACATTTTTTATGCCTTACAGTAGTAGTATTTGAAAAATGTGGATAATAAGCTTGAAACTACTTTATACTTCAGCTAGGAGTAGGTTTTCAAAGCCCTACCACGCAGTGCTGTGAGCTAGCATGAGCTGCAACATGGCCGAATCAATGTTGCGTAACAACCCTCCTCCCAGGTGTTCTGCGCAGAATTGTTGCCCCCTGACTGGCATTTACTATCTGACGTGGCCAAAAGTGATCTCCATTATCTTTTATACTCTCTCTCAAGTAGAAAACTATGATATGAGCAATGTCCAGTTCGATTTAAGTATGTGGTCTCAATGAAAACTTTTGGTAACTAATCGTCATCAGCACCTTCATCAGAGACATAAGAGCTTTTTAGCATATGCCACACTAAATACCAAACAGAAAAACTCTATCCCCGGTCGAGCGGCTTTTGAGAGACTGCTCAGAATTAGTCAAGAAAGTAATTTAATGTCCCCTCATATGACCTGGCTTATTAGATCGCGGTTTCATGTGAAACACGCTAGTCGGTTATACAATCTTGTAGTGTTACTTTGGCAGACAAGCCTTCCTTTTCGGATTCACTCTCAATATTCCGATTGGAAAGCTTTTCTAGTCTGTAGGTACTGCCCGATATCTTAGCGTCACACACTAATTTCTTTGCTTCCTTATAAAAGTTCTCAGGGCCCCAGGAAAACCGTTAGCAAACTGCAAACCCTATTTCATGGAAGCAAAATGTACTGCTCAGTTCCTAGGGATGGTGGGCGTTTCCCGAATGGATATTCTGCACAGGATTTAGCGTGTAATATTAAGAAATATATGTGCCTTGATTCTTCCCCTACATAGTTGATTATCACACATGCTTCCATGGTGCCATGCATGCAAAAACTCAACTACAGTCTGGTTTAGTATGTTCTCATTAAACAAATCTTTCATCTGCATAGGGGATCAGGTGCATTCCAGGTGTTTTCCTGACTCAACAATTAATTTGTACGGCGTTTGCTGGTTAGCGCAGCTACTTAACTAATGGAACGGTGATAGTGCCGGACGAGCCGACCAAGCTTGCTCAATCGGCTTTCCAAAGTCAGTGAAATGAAACTGGTCCCAAGCTTTCATGATGTATGAACGCTTGAAAACCTGGATAAAAACCAGTTTGGCAAGTTCCAAAGGTAAAAAGCTTCTTTGTCTTGTACTGACGTTTTGGCTGTCATCATTTCAAATTCTTCAAAACAGCTGCCGCAACGAGCTTCGGTATATTACTGAGTGATCCAAGCAGACACAGACAAGTAAGCAGGCAACGTTTTGCATCATCTCCGAAGTAATTATGAGAGAATACGCTTACCGATCACAAGAAGCGAAAGCATTTTCTGAGGGGTACATCAGTTCCATAATCCAAAAGACTTGATGTATTCAACTACATTGCCTTCACCCAACGCTTGAAAGACTGTGCCTCCACACTTGTTTGATGAGCTATATACTGTTATAACATCTCTGATTCTTCGAATGGCAAGATCATACATGGGGAAAAAGACGAATGGATGAAATACTGCTTCTCTAGACTCATTCTCCGATTTTCGGTGGAATGCAAAGACGGTGGTAGGTGCTCTATGTGATATCTATATGCTAAGTTAGCATAATGAACCCTCGGCGGAAAATTGCTGGGTGTGGAAGACGGTCACACGTTTTGCGCGTGATACATTTTGTTATTCAGTCATGTCAAATTACACATGGTCTAAATAAATTTTGACAACTTTGAAAATTTTTCTAAAACGTGAAAGATGGAAAGCCTAAACGATTATATAAATACTACAAGAGTCTGAATCGCCAGATCAAAGCAAGTTGAGCGCAATAGAAAAAGTGCTACAGCTGACAGAGAGTTTGTAGACGTATGCTTTCGAAGGCATTATCGCTGCACTTTGGTTCCAACATTTTTATTAGTATTTTTCGGACGCTCGCTACTTGATGTTTCTGTTTTCAAACCAGTTGACTCACGTTTGTTGTCCTGACGTCCTACTTGAAGGTTTTGAAAAGCCCAAAGTTTGATTTACAGCTTGTTGGTCCGAGAACGACGCTGATGTTCGTAATGTTTGTAACAACTGATCACACGAGTGATACGTAACCACAACCTCATTCGTATCTGGCACCTACTTGGGATGAATTCGCATTGCTATACTTGTGGTTCTACTGTGACGTCAGCTGAGTTTCTGATACCGAGTACAACCTTGCTATCAAAGCCAACAAATCTATCTTATTCCTCTTGGTCAAACTCTTCGCTTGCTTTAAGCCACTGTTTTTTGCGTCTGTCTCATGCATTCGATATTCACCCACAATCCCTCATGAACTTTTGACCCTTAACATGCCAAACCAATTCTGACGAACTTTTCCCGCGCGCTTTTTGAGCACTTGCGTTACCATATGATGTGCGCAAACTTTTGTCGTCGATTTGCCGTTCTTACCTGGCTTTCTGTGGACTTGCACCAATTCATAAAAAAACTAGACGAAAATCCTCATAATTTTAGTGCTGCATTTTGTCGATATATCTCAAGACTTCGTAATTCCTGGCTTGTATTCTACAATAAATTTATGACAAAAATTCAAACTTAACAACCGGAGTCGTGCAGTTGGAGTAGTAGTTGAACACTTTGTGCCTGATGTGCGAGTCTTGACTGTGCTAGCGCTTACCGCGCCTTGAAGAGCATTCAGCATTGTTCGTCCTTTCTTCGGTTTTTGATCTTTACACGTGTGTTTCCATACCAAAATTCTTACATACGTTGGGATTCATCTTATCTGACTGGAACTGTTGGTGGCATGACTTCGAATGAGACGTTTCTTTCTTTTATCTCATATTCCCCTGTATCCCTTTCACATTCATCGCTTGCATTTACTTTTTATGCCTGTGACCATGCTCTTCAAAAATAAGCGATAGTATGGACCACATTTGATGGCGGGATGCTTTTGACCCTGTTTGCTCCCTGATTCCGGAAGGTAGCAGCGCGTACTTCCGATGGCAGTAACGTGATTCAGAGCTTCTTTAACCCTAGAAGATCACTGGAAATGTCGGTAAGCTTAGGTTTCTGAGTTATTTTGGAGTGGATATCTGGCTGGAAATTCCGTTTGCTCAAGCCTAGGTCACTAGAAAGGCGAAGCCAACCAACCCACAGTAAAATGAGGTTCATTGGCGGAAAATTACTGAAGACGTTCAGACCTGAATGGTCTACGATGAAAAGTAGTTGGGTAAACTGTCGCGTTGACAAAATTTCCCACTGCTTATTCTGTGGTGGGTGCTCCAGTGGGTATCCTAAGACCTAACACAAAGCAAAACAGTGATTGCTATCTAGCATTTTAGATTACAAATAACAATTTTTTGCCTATATTCGCCAAGTAGCTTCCAGATTTCAAGAAATAGGCGAGATCGACAGCACCTCTGCATACTTTATAACTGCATAGTAATCAGAGAATAACGTGTATGGTCCATTTACCTCCATTTTTTGGTCTCTTTAAAGCTAAGAACGCTAGTTAGGCTGAGCTTTCCAGATTCCAATACGCCTTTAATTCAGTTGTTGGACATATTTCCAGAACGTCTTTAGGGTTAATTTAGCAGCAAGCACGGTAGACAGAAAAGCACACGATGGACACCTACATCAAATCTGGCTTCGTCATGTCCACGCCCTCTGATATAAGCACATCTTTTTATCAACACATTAAAAATCAAGGTCCACAGGCAAACTCTCTTTCATGTTAGGCGACAAAAACCAGTATGGAATCAAAACATTATTGACCCATTTTTCATACCCAACCTGAAAACAACTTTATCTCAGTTTCTGGCATATTGGAGTAACTTTTAATTTCCATATTTGTTTGCGTTTCGTCCTCGCGTTTTGATAGTATTGTTTTTACTTGCTTCGCATTCCCGACTGAATTAACAATACGTACACCTACTTCTGATTGGAAACATCACCCGCCTGCGGGCCACACTTTGTTTACTGTCGAATGTCAATGGCTTGGAATTAGTTACAAGTGGATCTTTGTCCTTGAAACTTGCCGTTACTTTATATTTTCTCTTTGAACAATAATAATACAGTGTCAGAGGGAACGCGAATAAAATGATCAAGTTGGATTGATACCACATGAAATATTGAGGAGTCGATAGACTGTAACCAATGTGACTCTGAGATACACTTCCAGATATATAAATGCAAATCAGATGTTCAGATGAATCCCAAAGTAAAAAAATCTCGCAGACTTTTCAAATGGCAATAAAGACATAGGCGTGTTTGTGAGCCATTAAAAAATTTGCGGACAATTGCGAGATCCAAGACCTTAAGCAAGAACATGTGGTGAGGCTCCACATTGTGCAAATGGAAGCAAAAAAGCAAATTGTGACAGAACTGAATCTGTCTCCTTCGTTCTCATTTGAACAGTATTATGGTTGTGATTTATTTTCCCGTATGAAACAACGTTTTACGTACTCGAGTTCTCATTTCCATTCTACCTCCTAGTAATAGAAGAGAACACTGATGCAATAATATTACATATATAAAACTAAGTGCTAAAAAGTTAGGCCCTAAAATATACACTAATAAGCGACACTGGGTGCAGATAAGGACACCAAATATCGTAGCTGCCTTAGCAGAGGTTCGCAAGATACCTCAATGAATAGCTTTATGAAATACTTCTGTGTCTACGCTAATTCGGCCGTGTCATACCTTAATAGCACACTTCGAGATTTTCCGACTTCCGTGAAAAGTTTGTCCACATGATTATCAGACGATCTGTTTTCTTTCTCTTTTGTTCAATCTACATTGGGAGTGGGAAACTGTGGGGTCCACTACTGCTGTTATAACGGTCCTTCAGCAATGCATATTCTTGGTGAAGTTTGGATTTGAACCCTGAAGGCTGAAAGGACAAGATAGCCATCGGGCTCGCTAACGAGGTGGAATATTAAGATTTGTGCTTTGCTCTTGAATAGAAACATATTCATCTAATGTAGAAAGCCGACCCCCTTAGACGTCATTACTTAATACCGCCTACTTTGCATTTCAGTCCCCTCCTATCCAATAACAGTCCAAATTAATGCTTTAGAGAGCTTGACAGATCTCGAAGCTTAGCTAGTTATAGAATTCACATAGTACCGCTCATCAAGAGTGCTGACAGACGTCAACTGGCCACCAGTTACATAGAGATTTGGAATGCGATTAGATTTGTGTGAAACAAGGCATCTTCACCCCAGCTCAGCCGTTCATGCATTTGTCCTTTGAGCAATCTAACCTGGCACACAGATCTCCGTCTTTTTGTCTGTCTTGCATTTGCTTAGGTTGCTGTTTGATTTATCCAAAACCGTAGCAATTTAGAGCGAGAGTGTGGAATACAGGGAATTTGTTGTCTTTATTACAAGTAGCCAAGATGAAACTTTCAAACATTGAAAAACGAAGAAACTTAAATCTCAGTCCGTAATCAGATTTTACTGGACTTCAAAGAGGATGTAAAGCGACATGGTTAGTACCTTATAAGTATGCATCATTTTTAAGTTCGGAGAAAGTGAGAAATTCCCCAATAACCAAACTGGCATTTGGGTACGACATGGCGTCACTGCTGGTCCAACATCCGAGCATGTGTCCTGCAAAACTGCATGTTGCGTTTTAACTAATAAATAGGACGTCATGTTGGAACCCCCCTAGACCGTTGTGAGTTGAGTATTTCTGACAAGTACCAGCAAGGATGTAGGAGTCACAAAGTGCGTTTCGGCCTTTTGACATAGAGAAACTTCACTTACAGTGCGAAATCTGGGTTGAAAATTTCAGAAAACTGTGTACATCATCATTAATCTTCATGTTAACTTGTCCTCACCAAACTGGATAAAAAATTGACTTATGGGAGCATACTCTTTTCCAGGCGTTTGTTAACTAAGTGATTAGTGTCCCCTGGAGCGCACAAAGGTGTTGAAAAATACAGTTAAAGTTCGCATTCCTTGTGTGATGAGTTATTTACGGCATGGTCAAAAAAGGCTGGTCTACCTACGTATCTCTGTGATAAATAATGTTCCCAAGCGCTAGCTTACCCATCCAAGAAAGTCCTTCATTGATACATTTTTCGCTCGGATTTACCGGTGGTTAAAATAATGGAATTCCGTTTCGACGACTCGATTTGAACTCCTGATTTGAGTGCCTTCAGGTTAGCTGCTGACTTTATTTTGAAATTACCTATGCATGGTGTCGCAAGAGTATGACTTCACTAGTGGACACCACTTTCAGACTCTCTACCATCGTGTGGGTTTTCTTATTGAAGAATTCGTTTGTTTCTCCAGTGGTCGGAAGAAAGTTGTGTGATTCGCTAGTACAATAGTAAGGGATAGGATGTAGTTGACAACAACACGTAAGAGAATATTTGGTTCTTAAACCTTAGGTAATCCATAGAAAGGTGCGAGTGATTTATTTTTCGAATGTGGAGCACAACAGAGTGATTTACTCAACGTATGTCAAATTCCAATACGAAAGTTGATGCTATTAGTCCTGACAAATTTTGGCGTTCGCTACCTCTGGTTGAACGTTACGTGTATATTTAAACTCGTCTGAATATGACACTGTGGCTTCAAAATTTGGCCTCATCTGTTAAGCAAAACAGTTTGTTTCATTTTATCGAATTTAGTCATAACGACGGAAATACTAGCTTAAATGGACCTCACCACTTACAGATTCTTGAGAGGAAGACGACCGGATCCTAGCTTCTGTTTTTCAGAGAACCGGGTAACCCACAGGTATACTTTCTCGGTCACATCTGATGGTGACAACATGGTTTTCTTTTGCCACTGAAGTGACAGTAAAGTAGTAGTAACCTGTAAGTCATCTAATTTATCTTCTTACTAAGAAAGTAAGGATTTGTTTCCATAGGTTCAGAGTCAGGTAAATCTATAACGAGTTTGACAGTGCAGTTATTTCAAGGTTGCCTGGTATGGTAATTAATTATTTAGGGCATACGGTTAAAAGTGGTTAGTCCCATTTTGGTGTCTTCTTTTTTACCTGATTTTACTGTTGAATAAGGTGGCCACCGTCAGAACAGAGTGATTGCATTTATGAACTAGATTTTGATGACTATGTCCACCTGCATTGGTGATGCAAAACGTGCGCCTTAGAAATTGTCTAATACACCCCAGACTTGATGGAGCACTAACTTTACGGTACCACATTATTCGTTTTTTTGCCCAACAGTAGCCGCAGCAAAAATACGCCCATCGTAATTTCCTTATTGCTATTATCCTTCAAACCCCCACACTTTTGCAGCTGCAACTGAGTGTTCCCCAAACTCTCTCCGCAAAAATATATTCAGGTATACCAGATGCCCCATACTCCGCGAGGTTTTGAGGCCGCGCTGTAACTTCTTACACGTACGCCTTCTTTCTGGACGGATGTAGACAGTGCAGTATTCGTCTGATGAACCTGTCAAAGAGTGTCGCAACATTGCAAAAACATGCCAGATTTGTTGATTTGTCTTATGGTCCATTGTCTACTTCTTGGGTGATCGGTTCCGTCATGTGCGTACAAAAAGCTTTGCATTCAGCTATTTAATACTACCACATTCCAGATAGTTGCGTGCGTCCCAAGCCACAAATGTCACACTATGGCTCGTCAGGTTGTTCAGGAAAACCAGCGTGCTCTTGACGAACGCTGGTTATGAACACTAATGTATTCACACTTCTGACCTAGAAGGCACTTCTAAGTAGAAATGATGCGCCTAAAATGACAGTAAAGTGAATGATGTTTTAAAAAATGTAAGAGTGAGGAATCATGAGGAATCATCATCATGAGGGAGGAATCCTGTTTGTTTGAAAACAGGAACCTCACATGCGGATGGATGTTTTTTTGAGGCTAGAACTTGGAAAATAACCTGCAAAAAGTTGGTCGTATGAAGGTTGGTCCCAAAAAAGAAATTAGGAGGGGCGTAATTTTGCCGCAGCTATCTACGGTCGAAAAAAGTGAAAATATGGTATGGCGAAGTTTGTACTCCATCGAGAACAATAAAACTTCGCACACTTCCATTAAGTGCCAATTCAAATCAGCAGAGAGTTGTCGCTTAGACAATCTGACTTCTCCTAAAGGAGTATCTCCAACTTACATGACACTTTGCATAATCAGTATCAACACTCCCTCACCGACAATTTCAAGTCATCCAGGAAGCTGGACAATGTTTGAATTAGTCACCCCGGTGAACGCCTACCTATATTCAAATGTTAGGTCTAGGCCAATCGTCTGAAAGACTGGACCTCTAATCAGCCAAAGGTGTGTAGAACTATTCACTCTGCTGGTCATTTCCAACAGAGTTCAAACATCTTTTCAGTGCTTCCAAAAATTAATCTTGACACGTTTATATGTGACGAGTTTTATTTGATACATGACCAGTCTAGTGGGTGTATTTGTTCTCCTAAGATGCTCCATCGGATGTACTGGATAGCTGTTTTGGTCTGTTATACCGTTGAAATATCGTCCAACTACTAATGATTTTTCTAAAATTCTGGCCTATTCCTACGGCGTGGCCGTAAAAGACTTTGTTTTAGCATAACACAGAATTATTCGATCCGTAAAGATTTATTCACTTAGTAGATACCTGGCTTCTGGTTAATGAAACTGCTAAACGTAAATATGCATCAATAACTAACTTGACATAAGTTAGTAAAACTGTTTTGGTTGAGTCAAGGGGAACTGGTGGAATGTCGTATCAGCGAAATCATTTGGATATATTTTTTCGATCCTTATAAACCATGTTAAAATAAACGTTATTGTAATTTTGTAACTACGTTTACTCCGCACTTCTTGACTGGCAGTAAACTTAATAGTTTTTAAGCTAACTAGACAGTAGATAGGACATTTTGTAGAACTGGTGAGATTACTTCAGGATTTGACAATAAGTGGTTTTGACGTGCCAATAAGTGTCAAGTGTCAAATAATTAATGCGGAGTATAATGCAATTTGACTGTCTGTATCACATTCAGCACAAGCTATCAAACAAGTCTAAGTCTTGACTATTTTTAAATTAGAACTGTCAGCAATTTTTGGTTGTTGAAATAGTTTTCAACTACGTCCGAAAAAAATATTATACTGGCTTCGGTATTTTTTACTTAACTGCGCACGCATACACGCACAGATTTATCCAAGATTATTCCCTGTTTTTGACACGTTGTCAAACTAAAGCATATTAAGCTCGCAAACCGATGGTAGCTTGATGTGTTTCACCCCTCTTGCATGCCTCTACTCAAAGCAAATCAGTTATCACCCTAATCAGAGGCAAATCGGGAAGCGCTCAGCAAACAACTGAATTCGAGCAGGAAAATGAGCACAAATACACAGACGACCAATTAATGTACTCGATGTCTTTTGTTTACAACACAACAGCAAAGTGTAAACATGCCAATCATAAGGTGATACAAGGATGAGTAAGCGCTGTAACAACTTTGGACTATAAAAATATAACCCTAGGAAGAAACATAGTTCATCAGTAACTCCCGCGAATGCATAAGACCGGGAATCCGTGTCTGGTGGTTTTTCGTGAAATTTAGACTAACAGCGAATCCCATACTCCAAAAAGTACGAGAGTTTACAAAACAGAGTTACTTGCAAACGGATTTGGTTTTAAAGAGGGAATCAACCGAACCCCAGCTGAAGCTGTCGGTTATGATATTCCTCAACCGAGTCTGTTGCGCCCAGGTGGCCCCGCGTTTCATTGGTCAATATTCAAGATAGCCCACTACATTTTCTTCATGTAACGTCCTTCATAAGGTCACTGCATGTATTTTGCAAATCTGAATTCACGCGGAACTTATTTTCGACAGAAACTCGATGACTGCGCCTACCCGGTGAGCCCCAAAAAGGATCAAAGTAGTCGCAGGCTGCAGAACAGTCTTCAGCAACCTCTGAACAAAAACGTATGGCGACTTCTCCATTATAGTACAAACTGAAATATAAGGCATCATGGTGTAGCACATTCAGTTGAAGCGGGTTATCGTACACGTGAAATTAAGCTGGGATTCAGTTGAGTCCCACAATAAAACCAGGTTAGTTTTCACATAATTATATTTCGTTGATCCTCAAATCAAAACCAAAGTAAGGTGCAAATGAGAGTATGTATCAGGTCCTGCCCAATTTTGGTTGAAGAATAACATAAGTTTGACGGTAACTCGGGGACTGCGTCAAGCTGATGAAACCGAAAAAGAAGGGCGAAACCGATCGTGAACAGTCAGAGGGTTTTAAGCGACCTGGTGGGTAGCTTGTCACGTTTCTCAATATTTGTTTTCTCGATATTTTAGCAGCGCACTGAATAGTACCTCTTCTCTGGCTTTCATCTGGCTACGGCAGTACGGTAGTACTGGTTTTTTATTTCTCATTTGTGCATTGTTTCTAACCTGAAAGTTTTTTCATTCTTGCAATGAGTTTTTTATGCAAAAGGAAATGTTTATAATTGTGCACAATGCCGAGCCGACGGTGTCTCCACTAAACTGGGCAGAATCTTAAAGAACTTCGGCAGCATTCGTTATAGATAGATAACTAAATTCCAGAATCCTCAGCCACAGAACATGATTCATGCACAGTGCACAGTGACCGAAGGAGCGTTGGGCGCTTCACTTTTGCTGGTTGAAATTAGTAAGACAGGATCTTCGAACGGGTTGACAAGAAACACGGTACGAAATTGCGAGCTTTCAACTCCTAACAATGGGTTAAAACACCACACAAGTTTATAAGACTGGGAAAAAAATCGTCTCGGCGGAGCGAATGGCAAAACATCGACACAGTTTAAGAGCTCAGTTTTTTCGACTCGGGCAAATATACGGCATATTAATAAGAAACGATGGAAACGGGCTTCTTGGAGGGGAAAACTGTCAAATGGTTGCCTTCCGGGTTTTGCGTATAGTGTACAAAATTAAAAAAATTACTGCTGGATAATGGACGGGGAATGCCATTAGGCAGACTGGAGTTTATTTGGTGGGTAAGTTCATCAAAAGTAATGATAAATCAGGAAATCCTCCGCATAACAGGAGACCTTTACTCAGGAATACCTCAAAAGATGCTTAAGGAAGCTTAAGGAAACTGCCTTCGTCTGAAATCTAGAGGGTCAAAAAAGGCAGCTTTGCTGAAATGCCAAATACTCCACGGGCATTCGTAGATATAGGCTGAGTAGAAATTGTCTTCCTCGATTTACATGGAGAATGGAACTGTGATATGTACTATTATGGTAAGCGTGGGTCAGTGCTGTGTTTGTGTAAGCTTCGCTAGCCAGCCGGCGAAGTTCGACTACAGTTGGTAGTTGGGATAGCCGATTCTGTTGCCTGTCTGTTTGACCCATTCTTCGATTAGTCTGTATAAACTTTCACCTTAACCTCTACGACTCGCACGCAGGGACATTATTTTTGTTAGTATTGTGAGGAGATTTGATGCTTCCCTGATTGCGCTATTTGTCAACTGATCAGCCTATCTGAATGTTAGTTGTCCCACTAAGCTGAGGATTCCATGTTCTTGACGGAGCGCTTATTGGGTCCATTTCTAACCGTTAATTTATCGAGTTGTGCCTGAGTCCGATGCTTACAGCCTTTTCCTTACTTGCCTTGTATTCCAACATGTCAAGGCCCTCACGCTTTCTAGACTCAGTTTTTGCCCCTCTTGATATTCCTATGCTGAAATCCTTCATTTAAATAGATTTCTTCCGGTTCTTCCGGTGCAGGTTTATTGCAATCTATTCATTCGATTCAGTAAACCATAGTGTTCCTTGGCTCCCACAATTCTTGTCATTTGAGCTTGAAGTTAGCTCCCCCATTTGGAAGTGGATTGCTGGCTACTAGTATTCATTTTTGTTGCAGCATTATTTTTCTGAGTTCGGCTATATTTGTGGTTCACAAGAGTGTCGCTGGTTTGCCTCCTTGATTGTTTTGTTTTGCCGTTGTTGCTGCCGCTGTGTTCTCGAGGGTCACCTCTAATCATCCTCTAAAAACCTCATGGTTACCTATTGCCTGAAAATGTCTAAAGTAGACGAATTGCATCACTTTCTCTCAAATTTTCGTTGTCTCTTCTCCTCTGGGCCAAATTCGGATGCTGTCTTTTCTGACTGGGTAATAATGTATAATAACAAGATTATAATAATATAATATATGGTCCTTGTGTATCTTCCGCCGGTAAACGCACGTTTGGATATTTCCATCCTAGTAGAAGTAAACGTCCAAGCACAGGTATTGATTGTTCTATTCGAGTTCAACTTTAAACCTGATATCTTCAAATATAATGTTTAATTTGGGTTCAAGCAGAACGTAAGGCTGACGGAAACTCGGGGACTGCGCCTACCTGATGACCCCCCAAGAAGGGTGAAATCGGTCGTGGACTGTCGATGAGTTTTAAGCAACCGTGTGAGTAGTTTCCTTTATGAAAATATATTGCGATATCTCGAATATCGTGCCAACTGAAACAAGAGTCGGCCTTTGTGCAGAACACTCAGATGAAGAATATCATGAATAAAAGATTCAGCCGAGTCTCCCTTGAAAAACAAATTGAAATGCAATTGAGTGTGTCTGTAGAAATTGTGCTCAGTATTTCAGCAGTTTCGTTTCCTGGTGACGAAGGTGTCATCTGAAGAGATTTTGGAGTGACTACTGGAACTGTTACGGGATGCAGTCTCTGTACGGCAACATTCTAACGCAGGTGTGCTAAACCCTGTGATTCTAGTTTTATATCTAAGGGATCTTTTTTGAAAAATTCACAGCCCAAGAAAGAACGGTCCAAAATAAATCAACTTCTGCGTAGAATGCAACTCGCAATGAGTTTTTTCATATGGATTTCTCGGAAATATTTAGCACGCGCTTGGTTTTGCATCATTGCCTTACCCACTACTTAATCAGACAAACAAGACAACTTTAGAAGCTTTCATTACTTCTTGCTAAGGTCGTCTGATAGCAATTTGTAACTTGATGAGCTCGCAGACTTGTTTACAATTAGGGTGAACAAACAGACGTTCAGCAGTTCTCTCCAATTACAAACGTATACCGAATACTAAGGATGTCCCCACCGGATAAATATAGTTTCAACGGGTAGTGAATTGTGGTGTATTGCTGGCAGCACCTCTTACTGCAGAAACGACATTTGCAATTCCAAGCAGAGTTTTGGTTAGATTAGATTTTTTATTTGTGTAATGTCACTATCGATTGGTGCGGACTGTTTCGATTTAGTGATCGCTCACCAACATTTGCTGCAAAAGAGACCTTATTTTTATCAAAGACCAAGTAGTTAACGGAAACCACGCACAAGTTTTGCAGTATCTAATTATGCTATTTATCCAAATGCGATAACTGGAACCTTCTAGGAATAATTGTTTCAAAAAGGGCTCCCTGTTAGTTAACCAACAGGTTGGCTTGCAAGTAATAGCTCCAAGATTGAAAAACGCACCGAGGAGTGAGAAGAGTACGAGTTCAGTAAGAATAAGTTAGATCTACCGGGCCGGCAGTACTACAGCAACAGTTATTGTCATCCAGTCCCTTAGATTGCTGGAACGTATTTCACTCTGTGAGGAACAAGCAATTCCAACATGAATGATGAAATCTGACGACCATTGGAGAATTAAGCTTCAGACTTTCGTTACATCAGGCTTACCATTTTAGGTGTATTCACGTTTATGTTTTATGACGTACTTTAACTATTCTTTATTAGCGACACCATTCCCAACAACATTAAGCAAAGGATTGAGTTGGGTTACCATATGGGGCAACAGTTGCAGATATGTTGTAATGACCTAGAATATTAAAAATTAGTTAGTAGCTGGGAGAATCATAATCGGAAATTTAAGTTCCATATGTAGCAGATCGATAAAAACGGATGCCTAGAATTTCATTTGCTTCTATCGTAAACAAAAAAACACTGCCCATGATTGATTTCTTATCGAGCTATGGTGTATACAATCCTGTCGTTAGGAAGTTGCCTTCAGATTATGGGTTTCTAAAATCGCGCTCTCCGATTCACTTTTGCGTGCCACATTGTATTCAATCAATGCCCTCAACCACAACTTTTACTGCCCACTATTCTCTGTTTGCGCTCTTGGTCGCAAATAAAAAATACTTATGTTAAAAAGAGTGAAATCAATGACCATAGCTTTAAGGAATTTAGATTTACTGCTATTTTCATATTTGAAATTTAATATCTACCCACAACTGGTTTGCAGCCAGCAATATATGGTCAGAGAAATACCTTTGCTCTGTCTTTGCCAGTCTGCTCGTGGACTGCGTTAAACAGAAATGTGAACTGTCCCACTAATTTGCTGGTGTTTTTTTATTATACAGAGGCAAATCTCAAAGATAACGATGTTGAATCGCTTTTTATCCTCTATCGAGTAGGCTGTCCTGAACTCTTGAATAAGTGCATATCATGACCGAACAAATGAGAAGTCCCATACTCTCAAGCATTTTGTGCCGTAAAATTACCACGAAAAACCATAAAATACAGTAGTAAATGTTAGTTATTTCTTCATGTTTTAATTATTCGATACACACAGTTTTCAGTTCTTATTAGCTTACCTCATGTATCCACCCCGTTTTGTGTACTGGTGTATGCTCCACGACAATTTGAGCACTAGATCAAAACAGGAATACTAATTTTACTTCTCTGCTTTTTCCAGAGTGTATTTTGTCTTTGCAACCAGCAGCAATTGGTCCACTTGCAATGGCCAACATTATTTTTGGTGGTTGCTGTAATGATTTTCTTTTTACCGGATGAAATACCTATTTTTGTCGATCACTGATGCACAGAAGAGGCCATTAACTTTGAAACTGCTCTGGCTGCCTTGGTAAGCCTTGAGTGATCTGTTTTTATCCGTTGAACGGTATTCTTAGACCGAACACACCTGAAGAATGCATCATTGACTGCTTATTATAAAAATCCCCTACTTTTGGCCTAGATTTCCTTACGAGACCAATCTCCAATGTTCGTCTTGGGAGTGTGGATAAGCACTATATATTGGCTCTATTTCACTGCTGTGTTTTGTTTGAATATGTGTATGGACTCAGATTACATAATTTAATAAAACGCAGTGCGTCGAGCCCATGGACCGCCTCTGATGAGTTCATTAGCTAGAGCTGTGAAAATAATAAACAGCATCGCAGCTACGTGCGTATGCACTGGGAAGCCGATAGACAACGAGTGGAGGACTGAACTATAAGGTGTGGGGACTCAAAACACGCACTAGCGGATAAGGGACGTCAACGCAGGATAGTAGCTTACATTTTGGGAGCAGTATAAGAATTCGGAGCCAATTTGCCTTTTACACATGCATACGGAATAAAACGAGAATCGATTTCCACCCCGTTACGCAAGGTTTGTTTTCAAATGCGGTGTTCATGAAAGCAGCCTTACTTAACAGGGTTCTGAACCTACGTAGTGCAGGTTTGTTTGTTGCTTACTAACAAATTTTAATCCACTTACAATCTATCATTTTGAATTTATCGCTCAAGGTCTTCCCGACCAGCAAGAAGACTTAGTAAAATATAGTGTGGCACAGCAAGGGTTTACTCGGGATCTTGGAGCACCATGGCACTCTACCAGGACAGAAGAAGACTTCGAAGTATTTGTGGTAACTACCACAACTTTGACATGTCTTTGTGTCCCTGTGCAAATATTTGGTATCTATGGTCACTTCTGTATCATTCATGTCAGTAGTTAACCTCACCTGTTTTGCACGGGTTGCAAACAGATTATGTTTCGCCCAAGAGACACTCAGATACTTCAACTTCACACCAGCAACTACGACAATATTGGGGGTAGCCACCATATTATAAAGACATCAAATCGTGCATGAACTCCGATGTTCTTTTCACATTTCATCGTCCACATTTTCATAAGATAGGCGGTAAGCCTAGCTTCTTGATTAGGGTCCATTTGATGAGTACGGTTATTTTCATTACTGGTTGCGCTACCTAATGCCGGCTGGAGCTCTGCGTCAGATTTTCACCGATTCCCGAATGATATGTATCTTTCATGACAACTACTGCACAGTTTGGCTAGATATGTGGCTATCCGATTGTACTATCCATCTGCCCAGTAGAAATGAGTAGCGGCATAAGTAGTGCCCCTCTGAATATGCTCGATTTGTCTCGATCTGGATTGATCAACCAAACACCGGCGCGACGTTTTCCTTATTGTTTTTGAAGGTCACTAACCTGGTGGAAGACACTTGTTACTCTTGCTAAGTGGTTCACTCAAGAGGGGATATTGTAATCAGACAAGTATCACGCAGTCATTTTAATTATGGCTGGGGTTTTGAACACTTAGTTGGTTCGGAAGCCGTCCTATCGTCCTTCAGCGAACAAGACTTCTTGTTATCGGTAAATCAGTTGTCCAGTTTGATATGTCCCAGCACACGTTTACTTCCAACTCCATCTGTTCATTAAAGTGAAACTTGATGACAGGTAGATTCTTTGTCAGTATTCAAAATTGTTCGCATCTGGGAGCGACGACGTTCGCGTCGTAATCGCTCATTACAATTGTACATGGAGCCTAACAGTATTCTCTTAATGAACTTATATCTTGTCCAGCATTATCGGGTGAAACAAATAGTCCCGCAAACATCACGGGTCCCGCTGTGTCCTTGCTATTTTGGGCCAAAGTGCATCCGAATTCAGTCGATAACGAAACTGATAGTCCGATGCCGATCAATAACGATTTTCTCGGGGAGGTTCCCAATACATCGTGCGAAACTAAGGCGAAGTGGCCTCGCAAGTCTTATGTCTTCCCAGACTGTTGCATTGATATCGGGCTGAATCTTTCAGCGATTAATCATCCTTAGTCGTTGACATTCAACCACTGTTCTGTTCCATGTTGTTGTTTCATGTTGTTTTGGCATTAAAAAAGTTGTTAAAGTGAATTGAGACAGCTGGCTTCATATTCACTTTTTAATCCACTTTGGCCTACATCACATCACGTGTCCGCGTAAATCAACTGAAGACTGTTTGAGAAAGTGTAGAAGGAATGAGTTTTGTTTAGACGCACAGTGAGAACTGTTCAAGTGCAAACCTGTTCACCTGTTCGGAAGTAAAAATCCAGATGCATCCAGCGTTCGCTGGTGGAGTAGTGGTAACACGCCTTTATGCCAGTTTATTAAGACCTCACAGTCTTCCTTTCACCGACCGTCCTAGTGTATCATGATAATTGTGTCTTTCTGAAGTTAAGGTAACTAGTCTGAAACGGTTCATGTCATCCCCGTTCTACTTACTCTCGATAATGAATTGGGATCACAAGTTACCTGGAGAGGTTGAGGATGAACATGTCACAAACGTTTTGTCACTCACACCAAAAAGAATCATGTCATCATGTGGCTGTCTTCGGAAGGTATGTGCATAGATTAATTACTAATATGGGTAATGTTGTTGTTATCGTGCTGTAGAATGGCATCAGGTGACCAATAATGTGTCTAATGTCAGGCTACAAAAACCTAGGTAACAACGGGATTTTCGTAGGCACCAGGCGAAACACACCTAGATAACTGCAACAATCCTTCGTGAAACGCACTTATTTGCGAGCCAATCACAGCTGACACTCTCGTTTACGATGTTCTTCCATTGGGTGTGCAGTACAAAGACCGCCTTACGTTTAATTTAGTACGATATTCTGGAAAATATATTGCAATATCTCAAAGATCGTAACAACTGAAACAGGAGGCAGCCTTTGTGCAGCGTATTTAGTTGAAGAATATCGTAAACGAGAGATTCGGCTATAACTCATTTGAAACCAAATTGGTTCATCTGAGCTAATCTTGTGACGTTATTACACTTTGGGCTCAGCTAGAACATAAGGGAACTTAGAGAATACACCTATCTGATGGGCCTCAAGAAGGGCCCAATCGTGGGCTGTCAAAGACTTTTTACTAACCTTGGGAGCAGCTTCCTCAAGAAAATGTCATAATGGAGTTACTGTAAGACGACGTTCCCCTAGAGCGACGAAGAGTAAGGATTGGCATGATCCGAGATTACTTCACGATTTCTGATTGTGTTATGTGCATCGCTTATCATTTTGATTTCGTGCACTAAAATTTTCTGTCCTACGTCACACGCAAATGTGGCATTTAAAGCCGTTTTTGGGTGGCAAACAGTCGAACAAACTTGCTATTCCGGTGGAGAATACCAAGCGGTAAAGCCCATCCAGGCATATCCAGACATAAAATATCCGGAAAGCCAATTTTCGCACGTTGTGTCCCGCAGTATTTCATGCTGAGACAAAATTTATCCGGTCAGCGTGACTGTTGTCACATAGGTGAGGTGATGAGGTGGCCTGCGTAGGAAAAGTGATGACACTTACAGAAGATGGAGCTATGTACAATTGAAAGCTTTATCTTGTCGTCACACCCTTCTATCGAGCATTGTGGCACGTCACTTGGCAGCGTTAGGGGAAGGATTTGGCCAAATGCAATCAAGATAAAATATTGCATCAAAGTCTGCCCCCAGAGAAGTGGCTGTACCAAAGTCCGTAACATTTTTCCTACCGCAATTATGCCCTGCGTCTATCATCCAAATGAAGCTGAGGGGTCCATTGAAAAAGTGCAAAATAGTACGCTGAAAAAAGTATTTCCGACAATTTCAGGTGGGTCGCTAGAATCTGAAATATTTGTCACTTATGCCGCTACAGAATAGGTACCAGTACAATTCGGCATACACACCGAATGGTTTTTAAGTGATTAGCGATCTGACATCCAAAGTTTGTATAAAGCCGGGAGCCCTAAAATTTGGTCAAACGTACCGAATGAACGAGATGTATTGAGACAAATCTTGCATATGGTGACGGACTCCCCTTTGACACCACTCGACTTCTTTCTGGGAAACCGATTAAAACATGTTGTATACCCCCCCCCTCAAAACACAACCAACAGTTCAGGTGGTGGAATCCATCTGGAGTTAAAAAAGATTTTGGCGGTCTATGGAATAGATCTGATGGCTTTCAAACGTATCGAGCTAGAAGCAGTTCAACAACCCAAACGAGAACAAAAGCATCCCTCTTTGGGGCTTCATAATAAAGTGATCGCTGGGAAGATAATGGAGGAGGAAGTTAACATAGCAAAGATAGTTAAGTTTTGGTGCCCGACGTCCGTAAAAACTAGTTTTGTCACACTAAAAACCTAACCGTGTAAGATCCAGGGTAGCTGCCACCATTACGTCAAGATTTGCTCACTATGTGATATTTTACAGCATCAAATGTCATTATGTATTTAGCGTATATTATGCGAACGAAGTGGTGTTCCGACAAATTCACCATTATGTTTTTGACAACGTAAAATATAAAGCCTAGGATTGATCGGATGGTAGTTTAAGCGTTTCGAAGTATAACCTAAAAAATTAAAAAACACTAAAACTGTTTGTACGGGATCAGGAGTCATAGATCGTATCTATCGGAAGCGTTGGTCCCGCTGGACAGTCAAATAATATGTTAATAATGGGGGGGAAGAGATTTTTGGACTGCGGCACAAACAATTCCTACGCACGTTTCTTCTACATAGCCTGTGTAGTCAAACTTCGCGCTAGTTTTTCACCAACAAAAGGGAGCTTTTTCACGAGTGACGCCTTATCAGAATTCGTCCCACCAGCTATCAATAGAAACTTTAGTGATTAACAAATCTTCAGAATTTCTGTCTTTCAGATCATCCAATCACTCTCCAATCAGTATAAGTGCCAGTTAATCATACTGTTAGTCAGCCGCTGGTGACCGAACGTTTATGTGGTCTAATTGCTAGCATGGTTGTCACGGGTTCGAAAGGATGAATCAGATGTACAGTGTTTCTCGATTTTTCAACGCAGATGGGCTTCACCATGAGATGAGTTCTTTGTTGAAAATTCTCAGGTCTCCTCATACTACTGGCCATTTTTAAATAGGTCTTTCTCTTTCTGCCCTTGCTGATAAAGTAAACATGTTGTCTGGTCCAGACCTACCTGATTTGAACCTATCATGGAGTTTTTTGTGCAACAAAATGAAGAAATCTAAACCATCTCCATGTTTTTTATTGTCAGCTTAGCTGCTATACAAAACACGTTTATTTCAACCAGTGCTACTTCCATTTTACAATAACAAATATACAACCAACTAATCCAAACGTCGGACGCAATCGGTCCACCTTTAATCTAAGCGTTTTCTTCACAGGGTGATGCCGAAAGAGATCCAAAGGAACCTCTTCTTTATATCTGTAAAGTTTCCCGCTGGAACGAAAAAAATTCTTCATGCAGTATTTCATAAGCGTGGATCGCCACTTGTATTACACTTATCTGGTTGTCACGTTTGCTCTCAAAACGCTTGTTTTGTTTTGTTTTCTGTTTTTGCTCTTCACGCACTGCATACGTAATGAGGGTAACGATGGTTCTGTGCATAGGGAAATAGGTTGGAAACAAATCGGGAAATTTGAAACAATGCTTGTAAATGACATCCGTTAAATTACTGTTTTGTATTAGTCCGGAAATTTTTAAAAATGTCCTATCACGTACAAATTGCTCATTAATCACTTGTGGGGTTCTGATGAAAATCTTTGTGGTTCTGTTGAGAAGGCAATTTCTAGCTCCTGCCGAATGGAAAAAGTAGAAAATTTTACTTTGTGAGTGCGATCAGTTTTTGAAGAAGCCATCTGCTTAGTGTTCTATCCACAAATATCCGGAGATCCTGGCTGGAAGATCAGTGCTGCAATGTATATCATTAACTCAGAGAAAACTGCTTTAATTTTCGTCTTGTCGTCGTATTCGTGGTAGACATTGAGTCACCTATGCTAGACACGTGTAGGCCGACATTGCCAGATCGGGAGTTTAAGGTTGTAATGGATCAACAATAAATCAAACGTGTGGAGGCTGCTTGACAAACGTGTGACTGGTTCCAAGCAGACAAAGCATAGGGCACAGGCGAGCCTGAGTTTAGGCGAGGGTCTGGTCTGGGTGCTAATAGCCAACCACATAAATCTGCGTCCTTAGCTGTCACTCCTTAAATTTTTCTATGAGTTGTTACTTCGAACAACAGCTGAGGATTTACGGTAACTGGCTTATTCGACACCTAAATTAGGCATCAACATCAAAGAGACCATTTTCTGAATGTTGAAGGCACTACCTGGTCACGACGCATATCACCCTATCTTGGAAAGTTCAAATAAACTTAAGTGCATATCGTCTTACACAAATCCTGGTCAATGATTCGATGGACTTAGTTTAGCTAGCTTATATTTATTCAGCTGTCCGAATTTTAGATCGCCATTTTAGATCGACCAAGGTAATGGATCCTCTCATTCCCACGAACGTTTAAGCATGTGTATTCACTTGCGCAGACAACCGATACTCAGAATAATAACATTTTCGTTAAATGATGAGTGGGAACTAGCTGAACTCTGGATTTGTTTCATGAGCCGCGTGTGTATGGCTCGCATAAGGTGCCTTTTAGATTTCGCACATTGTTCTACCGAACGAATACCCTCAAAGTGACCACGAGCCACTCACCAATAGTAGACTTACCCAATGGACAGTAATTAACCTCCGAGAATCTCTCTGCCCATCCAGGTGCTTCTTTCTTGGTGAGGAATACTACCTTACCTTGCATTACACAAATCGAGCAAACTTTTTATTATTTTGGTATCCATACCCAAGCACGCCATGTTTCTGTGGTGGTACAGAGGAGCACGTTTGCATCTGTCGGCGTCTATACAGAGGACGGAACTGTTGACCAGCTTGGTCGGTATCTGATCCTCGGGTTTGAGGAAACGCAGTCTCAGAAAGATAAAATTTTAGCATATCAACGGAAGACCATTTTTTGATATAAGCAGTTCAAGGTCTGATCAGCTGTTGTTTCGTCCTTACATTCATAACATTCATTGTGGACAACAACTTCAGTCTGCAGAACCGTTTACTTCGCGAATCCTTATGCAAGCTATAGGCCGCATTAGATCGAAAGTTATGGCAAAGTGCTTTGCGCACTGCTGAACTGACAAACTAGTCTAGTTCGAATAGACGTTGGCTTATAAATTTCAATGAAAGAGTCGCCTAACCACTTGCTTCATTTACCTTGATAAAAATTCCTCATATTCTTGAATAATAACTGCTAATATTTGCCCACAAACGTGTATATCATGCAATTGGATAACGTGTTCCTTTTGTCTGGTTCCAACTTCCTCTAGCATTCTGGTTCGAACGATCAATTCGCCTTGATGCACGCCGCAGGCCCATATGTTTTAGGCACTTAGTAAAGCAAACTGAATTCCCTTGTTCATTTAATTACTTCTTCTGGTTGACCGGCCCATGCTAATCTGCACAGTAGTTTTACATTATTTGCGTTATTATCCACACAGAGCTGTTTAGCTAAGACGGCACCGCGATAGACACAACAGTCAGTGCCAAGGGGGTGCTGCGTATGGGGTGAACGTCAAGAACATTCATTGTTGTCTTATAAAATATTGCTTTTTTATTCCAACTGAACATTTTGTTTGACAGTACTCGAAGCATGTTCACGAGTTGTTGCCAATCTCTGACTACATATCCGATTGAAACCGGCGCGTTATGAAGCTCTTCTGATGGCGGAAACATGACCGATTTATTCAACATCAGCGGCCGCCTGTGTAGCCCTAGAACGGATTATCGGAACTAAATGAAGCAATGTGCCCAGTTCGTATGCGGCGCACACGTTAAATTTGCCTGTGCTGAACGGCTTTCGTGTAGGAGAGTCGCACTACAGTTAGTGAACTAGGGATACAACTCATCAAATTAGGCGAAACCACATGCAGCTCATGCAGGCAGTCGACTTGTAATCTCATGCAAGTGTTCTGTGTGTACCCTGCTTAGAAAGAAGGCACTTGAGCAGCCCAGTAAACCACGCGTGACAGCAGTGCAACTAGTGTACTGTTTGTAGAGTGATTTTACGTGCTCTTGAAGTTACCATTAGTTCACTTGAATTTGAAATTGCGTAAACAGTGGTAGAGGTTCATTGCCCCAAATAGTAATGCGAACCATGGGAAATTAGCACTTCAGGAGTAACTCAATCCTTGCGTTACTCTGGGCCACTAGTTGTTTCTTAATAATACGCCCACAGAGCACTGACTCTTCGTGGTTATCCGTCAAGCCTGGAAAAGAACCAACGTCAGAAATATAAAGAATTCATGCGCGCCTCGTACAGTAGGATGACATGCATCCGGTAATGGTTACGAGTACTTCTAACGGCTCTCCGGCGGCCACTGGGTGGATTAATGAGAAAATATTTATCTGTCACCAGCAAACCAATACGTTGATACATGCACTTTTATCCGACATAAAAAAGAGAACGTTTGCCCAAAAGTTTAGTTCATTTCACAATTTCCTTAAACTGTTCCGAAAACCTAAACTAGCGAAATTTTCTGCGGTGCTTTACGCAGTGGTAAGATATGTTACTAATAAGTTCCTATCCAGTGGCCAATAAGGCAATCTAGTCGCATGTAAGCTTTAAATAGATGGCAAGTGAAGCTAAATATTCGACAGTGGGTCAGACGCGTGCATTCATTAGTTACTTTTAATTAGTTGTGCGTAGGACTACCAGACCTAGAAGTGACTCTAATAATCTTACTTTCTAATGCTCGTCGGTAGTTAGTCGTGATTTCTCGCAATCAACAAAATAAGGGCAACGTCACTCACTCCAATGAAACAAAATTTATCTTCAAGAAATACACTCATTTGCAAATCAATTCGGTTGTGCGAGAGACTCACCTGGAACCCAGCTGCATCTCTCGTTTGTGATGTTTTTAAGCAACCTTATGAGTAGTACATTGCGTATACACATGCACCGCGATATCTCGAATATCGTAACAACTGGAACATGAGGCGGCCTGATGTAGCACATTCAGTTGCACGGAAACATCATAAACGAGAGATTCAGCTGGGTTCCAGGTGAGCTTCCCGCAAAACCAAATTGATTTGCAAATGAGTGTATTTCTTGAAAACAGTCCAATTTGGGTTCAAGTAGAACATAAGGTTGACGTAAAGTCGGGGACTGCGCCTGCCTGATGAGCCCCAAAAAGGGCGAAACCGGTCGTGGGCTGCCGAAAAATTTTCAGCAACCTTATGAGTAGTACACTGCGTAAAATTTATCTTGTTCGAATTGAGTATTTAAAAAAGATCATTTGAAATTCAACAATGTCATCAACGGAGGCTTCACTCAAAGTCGTCAGGCGAACTGAACTCTTTAAGGCAGTGAATAAGGTTAGGAAGCCAATCAATACGTACGCCACACTTTCCTATTTGCGATAAAAATTTGGCCAGATCTCCTCGAAAGCAGGTCAACTAAAGGAAGCTCTCCAAAGAAATGAAACTTCCTCACATGTTTACAATGATTTAGAATTTTCGATGTTACTCCTACAGGTAAATACAATCGGGAAACATGCCTGCTGATTTTTTTTATTTTCCATATTCCTGTTTCCATCCTAAGAAGAGGAGTGCAATAAAACGAGCATTACTCCTTCCTAAAAGCTAGACATATGTTAAGTTAGCAATTTTCAGTCTAAAAAAGTCACATTGGAGGGTATTTTAGAGACTAAAGGATAATTTCTGGTTGGAGAGTTAACAAAACGTTATGCCAATTTAGCTGGATTCCGGAACAATATTTCTTGAGCACTAACGACCGAAGATCATTCTGTTTATCCCCCTAACTTCACCAGTAAGGGACATTGTTTTCGCGGCTACAAATTCATACCCAAAGAATCCAAGTTTTATATGGCATATAAATACTTAACATTACAACCGAAAGTGACGGCAATCACGATGGCAGAGTTGTGTCTTCTCATTATTTAGAGAGCATATTATCTTCATATAATTATTAAACCTGGGACTAACTTTAAAAAATGAACCCAAGTTTACCTCTTCTTGAGGGAGGATTTCAACAGAAAACGGTTCAAGAATCATTAATTCAAAACTTCCAAATAAACATTATACTGAACACTATAAAATATACCACCTGTCCAGTGCAACATTCCTTGTGTGGGCCTAATAGGACAGGAAAAAGAAACAGTTCTCACTTCGCACAAAATACACGCAACCACAGAGAAACTGCTGTCCAGCAAAGTTCACTCTATATGCATGATCAAATTTGTGAGCATTAAACACTTAAGCGGTATGAAATTTATTTCATGATATCGTAACAAATGGTTTGTGTTTGAACAGTCGAAAAGGTGACGAGCGAACCAACATAATTCTCATCTAAGTTTATCTCAATTCTGAAAATTAGGTGTTTGTCACGCAAGGATAACATCACTCAACTCCAAAGTGACTTCTTTTATCATCTCTATCTGGCAACGACACCATTTTATTGCGTCAGCAAATATGCTGCAGCACCATATTAACAACTTATTCATCGTTTTTCCAAGATAAGTCCTAGCAAATCTACGTACGTACCAGTTATACTGAATATTTGTTGCGATTGGGACAAAAATACTTGACTTTATTAGTGAGTGGCAAATGTCACACTTTAGCAACAAACTTATGTGTTTGGTTTCAATTTTTGATTGTGACATCGAACTATGTCATCTTAAAAGGTGCATAAATATGCTTCCCTGCTTTGATGATAGCAAATTTGGAATAGTGTTCCGTGTAGCTCTGTCACTGTTCAGTGTTTGCTCCCACCTGGCAGTCGTACTATTGGTCAGAGACAAACTGTACGCCTTTCCGGCTAACAATATATTTTACCTTTCAACAATAAAAGGAATATTTTTTCTCAGCAGTAATTGATCGGGAAAAATTTTACGACTGTTATTCTACTGCTTCATATCAGTGGACTTTTTATGAAATCGGCACTGTAGAAAAAAATGATGGGAACAGAATAATCGTAACCCCAGCTGCCGAGAAACCATTCACGGCCACATAAAGGACGTGGGATTGATGATCGCTAGCCTTTTGCGTTTCTGATACCCTGAAGGAAAGCCCGATTTGTGTCTACCGTAGGGAAGAAATATTTCTCTCTTAAGAGCAGTAAACAAACAGGTGACAATGGGAAACTGTCTGATGGATGATTTTTTTCTTGCCGACATGTTCCTATCTCCCAGTCAAACATTCATTATTGCTGTCATTATGAAGACTTCTATCATATTACCCTTGTGGCATCTAACGTCTATCAAATGTAAACAAAACAAAAACCATTTACCACGTCCATATCATTTAACTGATTGCTGGTACATTATCCTGCAATTGGTCGACACCCTACATATCCACACTCAAATGATGATCATGGCAGCAGTTGCAAGCGCACCTACTTCCCACAGAAATATTACTTGTAGATTCGAATTTGAATTCAAACGTGCTTTGTAAGTGTTCTGTTAAGCTAGATTTCAGAAAAACCTCTGGAAAGAGACTAATTCTCAGGGAAGCTCAGAACATGCGTTTCACGTCGGCTTTCCTCAACACTTGTCCATCAACAAAGGCCAGTGCCAAAAGGTTGTTGAGAAAGTAGTTCCTACTGTAAATTAACCCTCATGCTTCTTCTCCTCTCGGCACCCCTACATTCCATCTACATGTAGGCTTATCATTGACCCCTACGGCGGCCTAAGTATTCTACAACTCCGGAGTTCACTCAGACCAAACACCCAACGTATCGGATATTGCAAAATAGTGATTGTGTGGATTTGTATGCAGAGAGTTTTCCCCGACATTAACTTTTCGGCGTTTGAACTAATGAACAGCTGGGTCTCCTAAAATGCACCTGTGCACTTTTTGCATCCAAAGCTGTCCGTATGTTCGCGTGTAAGTGCGTGAATAATTTTCGAGGTTTTTAATCCCAAATGAACTTTTGTTTGTGAAACGTCTAACAAACACAAGTCAAATAAGGTAACAAACTGATACGAAAAGTCCGTTGCGCTGCAAAATCTTAAACGAAGAACACCGTAAGCAGATGTCTTCAAAATAGCACGCGAATAGCGCCTGAACTAGCACTTACCCAAACTAAGAACACCGAAACCAACTGAATGATTAACTGGCACCTCCATCGCCAACTACCCAAAGACCAGTAGGCACTTCTGCGTTCCGACTGCTAATACCCGAACAATTCTCGCTTTCTAAAGCTTAAGTGGCTGTCGATGATTTATGCTTGGAATGTTGGCCGGAAGGTGCTTTCAGAGATAAGTTCTTAAGATCTACCATTATGGATTATGGCTTCAAAATGGATTCGTCTCAGCCCTGATCAATATCTGGTTGTGTGTCAAAATAGTCTTGCCTATTGCACGACTAGTAAAGCAAGCAAACGAGTTCACCCAATATTGTGAACATGTGTGGTATGCACAAAATCACTACTTCCTCTTCTCCTTATGAATAAATAATGGCAAGCTAAGCATCATGTCCGTGAATCGGAAACGAATATTTCCATGGTTTTATGAACTAAATATCGATGAACCAAAATTTAACATATTAATCTTCAGTAGAGTAATCACTGATGCACAGAAGGTTCGCCGCAAGTAAGGGTTGGGGATTGAATTGTTGATGCACTGGATTTAGGTGACTTCATTTTAACAAACAAGTAGACGAGAACTGTGAAGTTTGTCGCTTCCACGAAACGCCGAAAAATAAGGTCAGAATACAACCGGGTTTGAGACTTTGTATACATCTGAGTTGTAGTGGCGTTTGAATGTTGCATTATTGCTGGGCGAAAACCAGGAAAGATGGGCGGATTGACCCCTCCTAAAAACCCTGTTACATATTAGCCCTCTGGTATTCGAGCTTGTTGCTGTCGGCTGTTCAAATCTTAGTGCGGACAGAGCAGAAGTGAATGGAGTCGCTGAGAAATGCCCTACATCACAGATTGACATACGGAGGGACAGCAGAGCCAAGTTGGAAATATTTAGCTGCCGGGAGACAGTTTGAACAGCTAAAAAGCTACTTCCTTTACTGCTGGAAAGGAAGCATCCGACTCCCATGACGAGTATTTGAAGGTGCACAGCCCATAATCGCACCTTTTGATGTGATCATAGAACGCTTGCAGAGAAAGCCTAGCATCAGCCTTTCTGAAGTGAGTTTGAAGCGCATGCTTTGTTTGGATCAAAAAGCACTTCATCCTCAAGGCCTTTCTTGGCCAGTTGTCTCGTCTGATGAGAAAAGCAAATGCTGTAAAGTATCAGACAGTACTATTTCCGTGATATATCTTCAGTACACACAAGGCTGACATATCCCTGAGCCCNTATATATATATATATATTATTCAGACAGCTAAACTAAGATTTTATTTAAAATGAAAAAATGAATATACATAAACGTCGAAATTTTCGCAGATTTTTTACTTGACCCTTGTCGATTTTGAGTACGCCGGCTACCATAAATATAGTCTGTTTTAAATATCGTTGTAGTGCAAAAAGTTCGCTCAATTTTCTCTAACATCTAGGCATTTTACTTTGATTAGTTATCATGACGAGCAAAAATGACTAAATGCAAACATCTGAGTGATTTGTTGGGTTGTTTCACGTAAGGCAGGAACCCTCTATCTATTAAAGAAGGAGAACAGTAAGGAGCCGAATCCGTGTAAACCAAAAATAATGTAACCGCCTAGATTACCACCATAATAAATTATCCAAGGCCGAAAAAGTAGTGGCGTGAAAACCAAGTTCAGCGCAAAATGTGAATTGTTTGTCGGACTGTCACAAAATTTAGCATAGTAATTTCGGTCATCTTCTATTTGGCTACCTAGCAGTCCTTCCAAAGAGGGTACACTGGCTATCCACCATTAGCGTAGGTTAATCAATATTTAAAGAGAATAATATGCATATATTTTGCTGTGTGTTGTTGCAGGACTTGTAGTGCTCACATTCACATTACTGTCGTTTGAACAGTCGTCCTCCTGTCCTAGCGTGGGTGGGTTAACACCAAAGGGGCGAAGCACTGGACTCGACTTCCCACCCAACAACTATCTTGATTTTGATAATGAATTGACCCGCTTGTCAGGACTTCCCAGTCAGGTTGCGTTACAGGCACTTGAAACCCGCTGGGCAGTTTTTGTATTTGTTTTGTCTAACTTGTTTCAAGCGTCTGTGGCGCCACCTGACTGGGAGTTTCGAACAGGCGAATCAGTCGATCGTCACAACCAGGAGAGTTACTGGGTTGTCGTTCGAAGAGTCTGGCATACCAAACACATCGCTCAAGCTTGACGGGTTCGCCTATTCAGAGGTGAAGTGTCAGATGCGTCTAGTATGCCTTGGTGGAGTTATGGTGCCACGCTCGCCTCGTATGTCAAATGTCCGGCATGGCCAAGGATGTGCACTGCTAATGAGCTCTAATAAGAGCGAAATTCGAGCGCAGTACTTCCCCATTTGTTGTGGACTCACCAGACGACTGTTCAAATGAGAGTGATGTGAATGTGATTACATATATTTGACAAAGTAGATGTTCTCCTCCATGTATTGGAGATGCGCCAACACTTAAAGCGACATAACAGGGAGTCTAGAAATCACAACAATATTGATGACGATGGCAACGATGACGGTGGTGGTACTGCTGATGATGTTGATGATGGTGGTAATGATGGTGATGATCATGGTCATGATCACAACGTTGACGACGATGTCAACGGAAATCAGGATAAGGAGGTGAAATTTGTTCCCACGTATTCATCTGAGTTGGATGCCATTAAGTTAGCCACACTATTGTGGCCAGTTTATAAATGTATAGGAATTTCAACGAAGATTGGGAACTCTTACTGTGAAGTGAATTACCACCGCACAAAAACATTTAGATCAGCCCGAAGGACCAATCTTGTTATAACTCATCGAACCTTGACAGGCGTTTTCACGATTTTTTTAAAAGCAACCTGAAGCTATTTTTTACAATTCCGGATAGAACATGCAAGTGGTAAAATTGTCTGCAGGGCGTACCAGTTGATGCATCCGTAATCTGACATTTATTTTCACAGGTCATATAGAAGGACTTCGGTTATTCCGAGACGCAAATGAAGAAAACTATAGGAACCGTCTAAAAAATGTAGCCAGCAAGTCACACATGGCACCCAATTACGCAAAATGTTTGCAACGCAACTGGGTAACCTCGCTAGGCTTGATCGAATATTGGCTTACTTATTCTTCTCTTAAAATAATGGGGTGTACAAAAGGCGCCAGATCTGGGGTACGGACATTCAAGACTAATTGCCAAGCACATTTGAAATCACTAGTTTTGACATAGGTAGTTTTAATCTCCCCTCAAACAAAGCCAACTGAAGTCGAACTTTACACACCGGAATGAGAATTCCCAGTAAAAAATTTTGCGACGATATCCCATGTGAGGAATAAACTATCTAAATGTACGTCGAAGATCAACCTAAACTATCCTTTATTAAACGCCCTATAAGCTGGGCGAAACTTTGTGTTATTATGCAGGGCAGCATTAATGTAAATCACACCCAAAAAAAGGTCACAGAATTTTGGCATGCAAATGTTCTGTAGGATTGAGGAGCAATCGGAATACTTGGTATTGCTGCGTGACTAATTAAGATTGTGAAAATATTGGAGTAGATTGGCTTGGTGAATTTAGAACAGCAAGATGATCAATAAGATTTCCCTGTAGCTGGAAAAGTGCCTTAATGACCTAGAAATAAGGGAAGAACTTTTCTCAGGGAGTACTGAGGAAAAACAAGAAGAACAGCGTTTCTACTGGGGGATAATAACATAATTAGCAAGCTCACGCATGGTGTTTATGGTACTGGAGATCATCTCTAGCCCCACAGCACAAAGAACGAGTCATCGAACTCTACTAAAGTGTGCTTGAATATGTGGGTTTGACTCAGATCACTGAATATGGCTTCACACAGATATTTTACGGTTGAAATTCTAGGGAGGAAGATTCTAAGGGCAATATGGGTTCGATGGCTACTCACTGCTTTATCGTAACGTCAGCCGGAGGTGAGAGATTAGATAATTTCCTGGCATTTCTCGATATACAGCTCAGAATACCGATCGCGTGACTAGCTAACAGCTTTCCTAAGTCCCATTTTGGAGTTGATCAACTGATATGCTTTGTGGGATATTGCAATCGGATATGTGAATGAGCAGCGTGAATACGTAATTGATGTGGTGAGACACAATTTACTTAAAATACAATATGATAACCCATTGTGTGCTTATAAAATTGAACTATAAAATCAAACATCACAGTCTATTTTAAGGTCCCATCCAAGATAGCCTATTTTACTGAACTATAATAGGGCGAATTCTACACATCAATATTATTTAAAACCTTTATCTGTTTTGTATCGGCGGAAGGTCCAGTCTCCCTAAATTCGCAACATACATACAGTTTTTATATTGTTACGATTAGCCAAGTTAACAAGATTGAACCATGAAGCAGAGGTCTGCTCTCCAAAACAACTTAGTGGTCGAACTAAACACAACTAGACATAAAACACATGTAAATTTGTTCAATATGCATTATTCTTCCCAAACATGTAGGTTTTCTTGTCTTTCTGAAGCACATCCCCTGAAAACTAATTAGCTAACTGCAACAAAACAAGCTTGTTTGTCCAAGTTGACAGCAAATCAATGAATAAACAAAAAATACAACGTTTATTGAACGTAGACCAGCCCATTTTGAAATAAAGTTGCACTGTTTTCTAATATTTTGGTAAAATCTTCCATCTGCCAGACTTGCTTATCACACAATTTAAGCCACCTAAATAGCGAGTAACCTGAGTTGTTCAGTAATGCAACGCTATTTGACGTAATGCACGCGGGCTTATCTAGAAAGATATTGAATAAGCTCCCATCGAAGTGTGCTCAACTTACTTAAACTAAGGGATTGGACTCCTATTCCTTAATTGACCTCTGCATAATGTGAGGGAATTTTAGTAGATTGCATTCAGCGAAGAACAGACGACATGGAGGGGTGACTTAGTTCCCATTTCACATTCCAGACGAAAGCCCTGTTAAGAAGTAAAGTTCTAGAAAACGGCCAGGTTGCTTAATCATTTATCTGCAATGTTTTTACGTTGTGAAAACAATTTATATATGCAGCTCAGTATAGATACTGACCTTCTTAACTGTCTGCCCGTCTGTGAGGCAGATTTGGTCAAGCACGTCGAGTTCTTGCTTCGACATTGAGGTTACGGTGTTTCTATCGCCCTGTTAAAAATGGTTACGGCCAGTTTTTCCTAATCTCCCAAGCTATCAATCACCCACTTTGATTGATGAGTTCACTTACATGTTATTTTGAAGGTGCATTTGTTTAACTGGAAGGTTAGGCGGCGACGAAATTGGTTGAAAAAATTAGCTCGACAGAGCGGTTTTTGCCTAAATTATACATTCTCATATACCTACATCTATACGTGCATACGCATACACGCATGCACCTACGTATACATATAGTAAGCTTCGTCCAATTATCGGAACACTAATCCTAAAATAGGCATCCAAATGTCTGAGATGCAGAAATTACACCGTTCAAAACTGTACGCACCGTGTACCTGAACTCAATCCAGAAATACCCCAACAAATCCTTTCAAGAAAAAAGTAAAATCACTGTACTTTTGATGTTCTAAAATAAGCTTATTGCACGTCTGTGAAGTTCCGCGTCTAATCTCACTCACAACAAATGGATGAGCTGATTCCGTGAATAATGCTGTTCTGAATACTGGTGTTTCTACAAACAGGGACACAATTTTTTATTTCATTTAATTTCACTCGGATGTGCAAATTACCAATGGTTTTTGTAACAGGACTTCGGTAGGTCAAGTACAAAACCAAACTATCCGTCCATTGTCTGTAAACAACAAACCTAATCACTAATTGCTTTCCACAGGCTGCTCAAAAAAGTACCTAAATGACCTGCTCATTGTCTAAACAACTTTTATGCGAAGCCGTTGGTCTTTAATCAGACTATACTTCTTCTCGCCAGACAACTTGGGTAACTGGCTAAAGTCAAAGCCAGATGAGCAGCGATCAAAGCGTTTGAAAGACCAGAGTCTAGGAAGAATTTCGCTACTTTAAATTTGGAAAATCATACCAGACTAAGTTAGAGGAACTCCGTAGGGCTAACCACCAATGGTTGTTTACCCAAGTCTATCCATCTTACCGATGCTGGGGCTTGAATGGAGGCAATAAAATGGAGAGATATTTATTTGAAAACAATGGTTTTCTTTCCCTCTGTAGCATTTCATCAACCTCCAACTATTACGCTCATAAGCGTCAGAAGGTCCCTTTAATGACTGCTTAAGTAATGCAAATATTCGACGCGGAAGAGAAATTTCCAAACTTGTTTCTATCTTCCTGTCTGGCTCGTCTACTTGACATTTCTAGGTCCAGCATCAAATAGCCATCTGAGAATACTTGTAACGCATGCCAGTTGCTAAACTTCATCTGCATGCCCTGATTTCCAGTAAAGCAGCAGCAGACAGTACTTGGCGGTTGTGATTAAACCATGAAAACGCAGTTAGGTTGTTATGCCGCAGAATAAACTGCAATATTAGGTGAGCCTGGTTATTTTTATTCGGTTTCACACGCGGGAATTAGAGGAAACTTTCTTTTTGCCTGAACTTAAGCTTGGAGTTATTGGGAGACTAAAAGAGCCGCTTTTGAAAAATACTGATGCATACGAGTGAGATTGTATATTTAATGTTGGTATAACTGGGTATAGACGATTACGCAAATACTAATACACAAACAATATTTCCATGATATTGTAGGTCGTGTGATTTTGAGGATATTCTTGCAAAGGATGGTTACAGGGAGGATAATTCAGACCACTTCGACGAAATCACTGTATGTATAGGGTCCGACAGCGTATACGCCATTTCTGGCGAACATAGATAATTGAAATTAGTTTGCAAATTTCAGAAAACAATGGAAGGATAAAAAAACTTACAGACGAATCAAGTGCCAACACGAGGTTGTATCATTCTTGTTTTGATTAACATCATCAGTGTGGATAGGAAAATACATTCCCTACTTTCCTCTAGCTTTGTGCATAAGTATTTGCATTTATAACCGTGAGAAAAAGGCGGCTGTATTATTAAATTGAGGTAGATTCCGGTTAAAATAACTTTGATTGTTTATTAGCAGTGATACTTTTGAGGGGAATACTTTGGGGACTCCTCTAAGCATCATCCTTGACAGCAATACACCAGCAATACAGATTTGCGCTCAAATGTTATGCAAATATGAGAAAAGGAGTTCTCAGCAAAACTGGGACGGAAGGGGAAGCGACTTAGTGCATAGAAGCGTATTTTCTTCAAAAAAAAACAATAGAAATAAGTTGCCTTCTACTAAACACTAAAATAAACATCTGTGGACATCTTGTCGAAGTAAGGCACTATCAGAGGCATCATCCACACGTCCTTTGTTAACCCCACCGATCAAACAACCTCAGGTTTTGCACAGTGAAGTTTCAAGGATAGAAAACATTGAAGTAAAACTTTGCACTTCGTATGTGTAAAAGGCGTGCCGAAATATGACACCACCTCCAACATCCTGGTCAGAGCACTTCGCGCGGACGGATAACTGTTAACCAACAAAATTATGTCATCCGCATAACCTGACTCCAATAATCTCCCTGCAGATGTGATTTCTATACCTAGATTCACAGTCCCTTTGACTGTACACCCCATGAGGACGCCAATCAAAAAATGAACAAAAAGATAGATGAGACAACCCTGACCAACTTCACTAACTGCCAAGAATCGTCTTGACAACTCAGCAAACAACCTAGTCTAACCGGAGGTGTGGGTATAAAGTGCACGAAGACAGCTTATGAACATCAACGGCGTCCCCATCAAACGAAGCCAATGTAGGAGAGCCAATCTATCAAGAGAGCCAAATGCCATTTTAAAGTCGAATTAAACCTCGATTGTTGGTCGGCGTATAAGTGCCGCTCCATAAGCAATTGACGTATTGTAACCCTATGGTCAGTGCAGCTTCTGCCAAGTTGAAATCCCGCTTGAGGCACTCATACTTGCATCTCACATCTCAAGAAATAACTTCAATAGAACAATAGATTATGATAATTTCATTTGACGCCGTAGAAAAATTTGCAAACATCAGAAAGTCTTCTCTATTTCATTCAAAATTTCGTTCTCTAATTATAACTAGTGCGTGCGAAGAGCGGAAAACCTGTGTTCAGCTGTGTTATCCCCTATTGGGATTCATCGGCTGTGCCCAACTCACAAGTTACCAAAGTGTTTCCATTCCGCGAACCCCAGTTACTATTTGATGATTGAACTCTTCGGCCATAAATGGCTAATCAGCAGTGTGATTAACTCACATTTAGACCGGATATAATGTCAGTCATCCTTCAGCCACTGAATTCACATCAGGCGATTAAGCGTTGACTGGCTGCACGATTTGCCTCAGGAGCCAGCCAACATGTGATCACTTGATATGAGCGCTGTGAGTTACTCACATTGCTCATCAGCCGCTAGTGGCCGAACGGTTGTGGTCAAACTATTAGCCAATAGGTCGCGGGTTTGAGACCCCTGGGGTTTTTTAGATGATTCCCGACACGAACAAAACAGCTGTAAATAGATTCTAAGCATTCCGGTACAGCACAGTGCCATGAGTAAAATTTGCGAATCTCCCAAGATTGTCTCTTTTTCACCTCACACATCAATTTGCCATCGGTATAAAACCGAATGACCCACATAAAAAAATTTGTCGGCAAATTCTCTTACGATACGTTCTCAATGAATAATAATCGACGTGACCACGGGATAAGCCAAGGCGTCACTGTGTATTTGGCTACAATACAACTAGGGTAGTAAGATAAATAGGCAGCGCAAAAGATCTCATGAGCTAAGGAACTCAAACTACTTTCGCAACAAGCCGTAACACACGTTAGGCTGTGAAACTGGGTGGCATGCTTTTTTTATCTAAGTCACGCGGAAAATTCATAATATAAATTACAAAGATGCAATAGATTGCTGTTATTTACTTTGAGACGCTACATATATCGTCAATATCTGCAGAAAGTCTCCTCTGGCGCTGTTCTGCCGTATTACTTAATGATTGACTGAACTGCCATTTATGTATGCTGAACTGGTATAGGTCCTGGACAGAGCTCTTGTTGCTTATACACAGTTAATCGATATTTTTCCAATATTATCTCCGTGCTTGAACTAAAAAACCAAGCCGTTAGTTTTTATTGTGTAAACCTGGGGAGCGGGCGAAGTATTTATCCTCATTTTCTGAACAGCTGTCGCCCCGACATATAGTTGCTATGTCAGCCCAAACCTAAACAGCGGTCAACCAGACCACAGTTGCTTGATCTGTTCGGTCACGCCCGAGAAGAGTAAATATGTATGGCTCCCTTTGTTCAACCTAAATGAATTCTACCTCTGTTAACCTCGTTCTGCACCACTTTGATCCCTGTTGACTTTGCTAAAGATGGATTTATTAATGAAATATGATTTGTCCGTACGTGCTACATGGAACTATAAATTATGGATCGGCCGGCACAACATAGTTGACAATTCACACCTGGTGTTTTGTCGATAGTGAGCAAAGCTGGGCAACCAGTTACACTGTATTCAAAAGGCTTTTTTTCAAAGTCCGTATGCAAGTTAGTTGACAAAGTTATTGTTAATGGGACAAAAACATTACTTCCGAGCAAATTGTCGGTAAATCATTGAAACGGACAGAAGACATTAACAGCACAGACATGTGTTTAACCAACTTCATTAGTAAATATGCTTTCTTGTATGTCTGATTACATATCGTCTGATAATTTTGTTTATAGAGGGATAATAGCCACGGTAGTTGCACGCAAATATATCTTCCTAATCATAAACTGGATATCAGCGTAACATAGCCTGTATTCAGTACTGCAGTCTCCTGAAGGAGACTATTCATTCCGCCAATTTAACTAGCTAACACTAAAATACACATGTAATTTTACGGCGGAAGACTCCGCCACTTCGGGGTTCCTTAAATGAACATTTTGGAAAGCCGTGGGCTCCCTTAAAAAGCTTCTCAAAAAGAGAAATCTGCATTAGGCTGTTCATCTCAATTCCTCAAATTAGGAGAATAAACTAGAGTTTTTGTGGTGTACGCCAATCACTCTTGCGTCGCATTATCCCTAAGTTAATATTTCCGACTTCAATTCTGCTCTTCTCTGTCTAGTTCTTACGGATAATTGACATCCTTATGTTTCAGACGTTAGTGTCACAAACAATCACAGGAGTAACTTTTTTATTAGTATTCAAGCCGGTGAAGTAACAAATAAATCAAGAAAGTTAATGATTATCAGAATTTTATACAAAAGTAGTCGGCTTCTAACACAACCAACGATCAAAATGAATCCAAAAAACTCTCTCAAACTACCTGATTCTGTTCATATTAGCATAGAAATTTGGCTTTTTGTAGCCAAACGAAAAAATTAATGCTGAGATAGTTTTCCAGCGTCCACAAACAGGATACGCTGTGATAAGTGTTAATATAATCCTAGCAATGCCCATCTCACGAGTCTCTACGATGTCTAGAATCAAGAACTTCCTGGTCAACAGTCAAACAAGTTACCGATGTGCTTAACTTACACTTAAGCAGGATATATGCCAGAAACACTTCAACCACACACTTTACTTGTCGAAGCCCGGTGCTGACTGGCTACAACTCCTGTTGGTAGCTGAAAGATTTCCCACTTTCGTGAGGAAATTACTCATTTTCATGGGTAGTAATTTAGGTAGCTATTTAAACTGAGATTCTAATATACCGCGGAAAGCAGTCCATCTTAGAAAGCCTTGAACATGTCCATTTTCTACTATCAGTCATAAGCGGTGAGTAGGTTCCAGTCATCCTGGAGGTTTGTGTGACACCAGACAAGTAGCGCATCTGGGCCTTTCAAAATATAAATTTTTATTTGCGGGATGAATTCTTTAAAAGAAACCATTGTGTTCTACACCTTATTATACACAAGCAAGTCTTTAGGTTCTTATGCTGAAGCGTCTGGCAGCTGTTGTCCCTTACACCATTCTAAATGACGATCTCATTATTCGGATTTGTTATTTTCACTGGGGTATGCGGTTAACCCTCGCCCCAGTAAGCTTTCAAGTGCATTTTCTGATACAAAATTCCCTTTCGAACAAATTTCGATTATAAATAGTTCGTTTTCAGATGAGTTGACCTTATTAATGTGCTGTTTCGAGGTTGCTTGTGTGCTATGGAGTATACACAGAGCCTTAATATCTGCTATTGGAATCGGTGTACTTGTTGGTCTGTTGTCCAAAATGCCTTTCTATTGGTTGATATCTGACCGAGCTTTAGATTCAACCTCAACCGCAACCGGCTGTAATGATTCTTTGCTCACCCAGCACGTTGATCCAGTAGTACCTTGGTCTTGAGTTGTTGATACTTTTCTCGCAGTGGTATAGGGATTGGACCAATTATGTGACAGCCTACTGAGTGTGTCCCCAAGGATTATACTTCTCGGAAAATTGACCGAATTTCGAAAAGTCGGTCCTCACATTCGTGGTTACAAACCCCACCGGAATGAAAACGTTGATGTAGTCAAATATTTTAACCTCAGCTGTTAGCCCACAACTTCTTCAAATCACTAAATATTGTCTAGTGACCGCATTTTTGGTTATTAGTGGTCATAGTGTAAAGCATCATTTAGTAGGGGAAACATTCTCGGGCATAGTAGAATTTAAACAAAGCTGTTGCAGACTGTTGCTTCGCTTCAAATGGTTCGAAGCACAGCGCATGTCGAATCCCTAACTAATGTTCTGTGACGTTCGGTTACCAAACCGAGACTTCTTACTTGGCGTTGTTAGCTCGTGATAAATGATGGAAATTTTGGGGTTGAGTAAATTCTGTTTAATCGGGTACTCGTTTTAATGTGTGCCCGCTGAAATTGATTGCCCAAATTGCTTCCTTACTCCCGTTAATAGTGAGGTCATCTATATGGGGCACTCTTGGTATAACTCTGTGAAAGTTTTACTTGAGTTCAGATTGCCACCGATCAACTCGTCAAATTTTCCCTCCGTCGATTGACAAATATTTAGCTTTCATCCATCTATACGACCGTCTAAGTGTTTGTCATGTACCAACTCGATTTAATCTGCAAGCGTTCCATAACTATTAATGTAAAGGAATTTGAGGGTTTTGGCACCTTCCTTGTGAATTTTCTAGGCCAAATCCATCACACTGGCTTCCCGTAACTTGTCAGCTCTTACCTTGTTGGTGTCTTCATTAGCGATTCCTGTTGTTTGTACATCCACCGCGTGTCTGCGCTGCTTTAGCTTGGCCACCATAGGGCAGCTATCGCGAAAGCCTGTTTGTGCGAAAATGTAACAAACCTAAACAACTTCTTATTGTGCACTAAATATAAGCCCTCCTGTTTTATGAGCGACTATTGGATTGCCTGAAATTTTGTTCAGCTGAAACTACTTGCAATAAACGTCCTTTGCATAAAACCCTATTCCGAGTGCTATATACAGGCAGCTTGCTGCTTGGTGACAAAACAAAAGATATGGTGACTATATGATTCCCTCTTGTTGAGAACAAATATTCCGCTACAATATGGTTCTTTCTTTATTACTTGACTAGGTTGTGCATGTATCTGGGAGACGTACCAAACCGTAGAGCTGTTCACATGACTCCACTCTCTAAGAAATATACATGTATGGTTTACTGGTTGACTGTAACTCCGGCTCCATAGACCTTCTGAGAAGTTCCTGTTCGAATGCATAATTTAAACCCTGGAATTTTTTAGTCCTCCCTAATATGCTAATCGTTTGTTTGTATCCCCCAATGACGTTGTGGCAAGCTGTTTCCTCTAGCCTAATAATGGCAACAGTGCAGTAAAGTACCGCCTTGAGACCACAGCGTGCCTTTCCACCTCACACACAAATTGCCACAAACTGCCGAAATTCTTCTCCAATACTTACAAGCGGTGCTTTGCTTTAGGACGAAATCCTCTTCATATTACTCTTCAGTTCCTATGTTGAAGACCCACGCAATTACACTCATTAAAAGACTTCAAGCTTATGGACTATATAGTTATTGAGATAACGGGACTAGACGAATCAGTGCTTAGAGTGCAGATTCCCTAATCGGAAGGTCGGTTTTTCGATCCCGACCTCCGCCTCTCGACTTTCCCTGTCTAGGCTTGGGATCCTAAACATCGTGCATCCATCTGGTGGCATGTGAGTTAGTCACCTAGAGGTTGCTACAGCTGAACGATTTTTTAGTTATCGATCGTCCTTATTATGTCCACTATACCTCATTAGTAAAATTTACTAGTTGGTCTCTCCCATAATTTGAGTATGTCACAGTGTAAAGAAATCCTATTCCGCAACTTATTCGATAATCATTTTTCAACTCCCTCTAATTTACTTTAAGGCATAACATATGATAAACAAAATATCCGAATGTGTCTGTCTAGGTTTGACGTTGGCCTAACAATGTTCCTGCTCCGAGTATGTGCAGTCGGTCGTTAATATAGTGATACTTTGTTGCAATAGATACGCTTATCTTCATATCGATTCACTTCCAAGAGAAACTCACCTGAATCCCGGACGAATCTGTCTAAGAGTTTTCAGAAGCCTTATGAGTGGTGCGTTAAGTTTGTGCAACGTATTAAGACTCTTCTTTCTAATCATCTTCCCGCTTTTGACGTAAACTCTTTTTCCACATGTATCTTCCAGACCCTATCTTCATAAGCTCGTTTTCCCGAGGATAAAGAACGATATTTTTTCATATCCCACTCCCTCAAATTGAATTCTACAAATTCTGTGCGTTCGTTTCAACTTTTTTTGTTACAGCCCCCCAAAACATGCATCGATTGCCCGCTTGACAAAGGTCAAGATCTGCATTTGCATTTCTAAATGTCCCTCTCGATCCCCAGCATGAGATCAAGAGTCAAAATTGTCTTTGAAAGAATCAATACGTGCCGCAGCATTCGCATCCCACGGGTGAAATGTTGGTGATGATTTTATCTAACCCGAATTCAAAGTGCACCTTTTGATTAAGGCCCTTTCTGATGTCTCTGACATATGACACAGCTTGCAAATGTTTGGAACAATATATTCACTAAATGTGGTCCCCTGAAATTTTACACCGTTGAGTTCGTCAATCTGTTTACTTGACTACACGTGGCCTTGACTCAGATGACGATTAAAACAGATCTTTACTGAAACTTTACTCTGTCCACTAATGTATGAAATTTCCTGTAGTATCTCATCTACTTACTTGTCCGTTTCATTCACTGTGTTTGAATATTATCAGTACACGGCAAAATAATATCTTAATTGACGGAAGTTGATCGGCTACCAATATTCCCCTAAAAAACGGCCAATAATTCTTCAACACAAAAATGGCGCAGCTCTCCTATAATTGATTTACACCAAAGGCTTGATGTTTACGTGATGCTTTTATTTCCGGGCAAAATACGCATACCGTAAGCATGTACGTGACATGAACGGCACGTTCTAGTAGACATTCGACCGAAAAGCGAAGTTAAAATTTGACTCTTACGTCACGGCCACCAAGACACTCCAGTCTATTTGGCAGTAAACTTGGTCAACGGGAAACTTACAAATGGGTGTCAGAATGTATTATTGTAGAGGTATTTTCAACAGATTTCTCACACAAAATTGGAATGATAACGCATATCTGTGGGTACAATCAACATATATATGTTAGGTTGTGGGATAACATAGTGGGAGTTGCAATTCGGGAGGGGGATTCTTAGTATGGAAAATCACCCACAAAAGCATATCAGGACAGTAACACGATGTGTAGGAATATGTTTCATAAAAATGAAGCAAAAATCCAAGGGTAATTTATATGACGGTTTAGACTGAATGAAGAGATGTTAGTTGTGGCGTTAAGCTGATATTCATACGGGAGAACGGACAGAGAAATGAGTGGATCGGTTGGAAAACAATGAATGTGAAAATAAATGTACCACGGTTTCTTTTGAGTTTCAAGTAGCTTATGGCAAAATAGGGCGAAGAAATGAAATCAAGTACACTCGGAAACCAGTGAGTTTGGTAGATGAGAGGAAACGCCTCAACGGTTGGGTATTAGTGACTGGTGCCTGGCTGAATAGGCTGAGTTTTGGCTGATATTGCAAGAAACAGACTAAATCTTTCAAAGTAATTAGTTGGTTTGACCCAACTTGCAATAGCACTCTGTATGAATGGAATCTTATGGTATCCCGTGTCGCAGAAATGAGACTGAGAGAAAAACCTGTGGGAGATTGAAATAAGGGACGCCGGACGTGTAGGCGGGTCGATATCTATTAAATTAAAGACAAAAGACATACTATGAGATGTAACGTTGGGTAGCCTTTGTTAACGGACGATGTAACTTCACTTAGTGCAAGTTGGATAAACATTTCGGTTGCATCTTTCAGATCATCATGTGATTTCTGGAATTTCAAATAGCATGGAGTCTATAAGTTCACAGGTTGGAGCATCTGCGATAATGTTAGTAAATGCACTCGACACTAGTGCTTGTTTATTTGCGTCAATTTTTTACCTCCTGAATGCTTGTGTATTCACGATATCTCTTAGGTGACAGTCCGCGGAAAAAACGCATGAACAGCCCACTGGCAGTATCCAAAGTGGGCGGACAACGCAGTCATGATGCCTCCTGTTTCGGTAACGAAATGTTCAAAAGTTAATTGCCAAGCTCAGTGAACAAATCAGCAGCCGCCTGATAAACAACTAATAAACGTACCCGAGTTACTAATTCCTACATATTGTCAACATGTGATCCAAAAAGTGTGCACTTTTGAGTAATAGCCCAGATATTGAGCAGCCACTCAAAAGAACTATCCCCCTTTGGTATTGTACAAAGAAAGAGCGGTAAACCATGTCAACATCGCTACTGCTTGGCTCAAATGGCTTCTGCTGCGAACAGTCGTCTGTCTAAAAGTATCTTCTGTATTTGATCACACTTTTTTCAGTGGACACTTTTCTAAGGCTCCGTTTATGAAACGAAGTAACTTACAGTTATGTTGCACTATGGAATTGTCGACTTTAACACATTTTGCATGCGAAAATTCCCAAAGATTTTCAGACACACGGAGAAAAACGAGTTATCAGTTACTGAACGTATGCGCCTGCAGTCATAAAATTACAGTAGTCTATTCAGTAAACACCGTCTGGATAGATAATCAAAGGCGACCTAGTCCAACTATTAAATCAAAATCATCTGAAGTAACTTTCAAAGAAACCTTTGGCCGATAAATTTACCTGGTGCTCAGTGTGCTATGCTAGCTAACAACACAACTTTAGGTTATCCAAGGAACTGAAGCATTTTGAATGATAAGGAAACATTCCGGGTAGTCATTATCGGTTAATAGTATTACAGAAAACGTTCCTCCACTCTAAAGTGTTTCTAGATGAAATTGTGTTTCACCTTTTATGCAAGTTAATTGAACTTTGCTTGAATGCAATCGCTAGTAGTTGTTATGCCGAAACTTATTTCTGGCCACACCGGAAATAAATCTCGGTTCCATGTTTTTTTCTGGCGATTTATCACTGTAATATATATGACGTCCTCCGGGACCTGGTATTTTCCGTTGTTGAAGCATTTATTGTGCGTAAGCAACCAAGAACCTTCACGTGACTGAAGTGTTCCGATAGTCCGTACGTACCGGAACGGCTCAAACTTCTTAAGGTACTCCCGTCTTACATTAGCATCTACAGTACATTCAAATTACCTTCGTAGCACCACCTAAACATAGTCTGATCTCATGCCATCCATAAACAACACCAAACCAGTATACAGTTCTTGCTTCGTCTAATCACAAGAGTAGCTCAAACCACTGTGCCCTATCTTATTGTCATTGAACACACGCCTTACTGTACCTAATTAAATTCTACCGCATCCCCACGACGCGTTGGCATTATAGACACATTTTACAAGTGTGGATTTTGGCTTCGGGCATATAGACCGTTGTAATTAGCTGCATAACCAATGAAAAACAACACGCTTTCATCGCAAAAGAATCGTTTCGTTGACATTTTGCTTATTAAACACATCAAAACATTTATTCTGTCAACCCCATGTGTAGCTCTGTTGTGTACAGACAATTTTTCTGAACACTACCGATTACTGACTTATCGATGCCCAAAGTGAAGAATGAATTTATCACCATGAACGGTACCATCTTAGTCCGACTGTTCACATTCCAGCTCAGAAATAATCACTAATTATGGTTTCAGGTTTTCAGCGCAGTCGTCTATGCAGTTACAGGGTTAGTTCGAACCTACATTCGTAAGCAGCTACCATAAATACCTGGTGTCTCCGAACTATTTCCGCACATATGCTTAGTTTATAAATTTTCCGCACCCTATTACTTTTGTATTGATTATGCGTAGAGTTTGTTAAGCAAAAGGAGAAAGACACCAATAATAGAAGAAAAAACAGAAAAAATAAAACATTAATTAGGAGTCGTTAAAGCACATGCATTCAGCTCCACTAACGACTTGCAATTCAAGAGCTCCGGCTTCTCTCAAAATAACAGTGGAAGTGGAAGTGGAAGTGGAAGTCGAAACAAGCCAATATAAGTGTGCTGTGCTTGAACCAAAAAGCAATGCGTCGAGGCTCAATCTTCATTTCCTTGATACATGTTCAATACCCCAAAAGTGGCATGGAATTTCTCTAAGCATTAAGAGATGCGACTAAATTTTACTTTAAAAACCGCTTCAACTGACTGTTCCTTAATTTGTTTCCTCATAAAAGTACTGGAATATGGGCCAACCTGCAGCTGGGATTACAATCTCCCCTTTCTTAGTTATCCGATCACTGTGGCTCATCTCAAACGTAGATACACTATCCTGGTCATTCTTCGTCACAGAGCCTAGTTGGATATCCATCATCCATCCATCCATCCATCGTATCCATCAAAGGATATTATGTGGCTGCCTTGCAGCATGTGTTCCTTAATTTGGAACGCAGATTAAATGAAAGGTTATCATCATTTTTTCCTGAAATTTTTCATCAAATTGGTGCCGCTTGTTTACATCAAGCGAGTAGCTATGGGGAATGCCTGAGATTTTTGAAAATCTTACCACCGGCTTGCGAACAATGACCTCTTGATGTCCTCGGAATTTAGCGCTACATTCACGAAACACGACTTGTGCCGTGTCTTCCCAAGTAATTCACGTTGTGCCGTCTAGTAACATATACTTTAAATATAAGTTTCATGGAGCTTGTTGCTGAAAGCCGTTTAAACGTACCTTTTTGCTGTGGGATTAAAAACGTGGGTAAATATAGATAAATAATCTGAAGGACATATGCTGCCGTTCATTTGATCACAAGTGATGTAGTGGAGGCATTATAAGGAAACAGATGGCACTTGTACTCTTTTGTCCTCGCCGCATATCTAGCAGCCATTAATCTCTAGTAATAACCGAGATAAAATATCGGCGCAGTTCTTTCGGAATTGTTCATGAAACAAACCCTGGAGGCTTCGCAATAAAAGTATCTGTTTACCTTTCCCATAACTTTGATTTCTGTGGATGAAGTCGGAAAAAGATTACAACACTATTAATGGAAGAAATCATGGTCGGCATTGCATTTAAAATCCTGAGTTGAGCCAATATTGGCCTCTATATGTAAGCGACACAGTTGTTTTCAATAATATATCTAGATGAATATTGCCTGGTTTTATCCTACTAACTACCTGCATGTAATCATATTTTTCTTTACCCGGTCTCGAGCAGTCAGCTGCATGTGCCATTGATATCTTTCTTTCGTTTGCCTACTAATGCCACTTCAACCAGCATCTAAATAAATGCTGTTGATTAATTTGTTGTTGTTCTGTTCGCCGAGCTTGGCAATTGGGTGGCAAACGTTCCATCACCAATAGAGGTGACGTCGTCAGTGCTGGCTTGAGTGGGTGAATTCTCCTCTTCTGCCTGTGCTTATATAGCTTCTAAACAGCATCTGGTAGCTCTGAAGGCGGTCTTCGACTAGTTTGATTGGTTCCCTGTGAATCTGAATTGGTCTCAATCACTTGTGTCTGGTTGGTTCTTTGGGCCCATTTAATTCGACAGTTCTGTGTGTGATTGTTCTGTTGTGACTCGGCCGTTTTCTTCTTGCTTTGTGGTCTGAATTAGTTCCCTTGATTGGTTGATTCAGTGGCCTTCTGTTTTTAGTAGCTTTCTTCCTTTGTTCCCATCAGTCCGTTGGTTGTCGTTAGGTTTCTTGATTTCCCATGTGGCTTAGAGTCCCGTGATTGTGTAGTTCTTTTACTCGTAACAGCTGATAGACTGGGTCAATGTCGATGTGTTTATTGATCGATTTTTTGTGGAGTACCACGCCTTGGCAAACTCTTGCTCCCGTTTTGTTCTTGCGTGAGCAAGTATTTGAACACTGTCCCAAATGCACTTGTGTCCTTCTCCGTCTTCGTGAATTGAGACAAGTGACATTATGTCATGTCTTCTTCTGGTAAGCTTGTGCTCGTCTATTCTGGTAGCAAGTTTTCTTTTAGTTTGGCCAACAACGTGTTTGTCGCCTTCGTTACACTTAAGAAGAAAACGGTCGAATCACGACAGAACAATCACACACAGAACTGTCGAATTAAATGGGCCCAACGAACCAGGCAGACACAAGCGATTGGGACCAAATCAGATTCACAGGGGACCAATCAAACTAGGCGAAGACCGCCTTCAGAGCTACCAGATGCTGTTTAGAAGCTATATAAGCACAGGCAGAAGAGGAGAATTCACCCACTCAAGCCAGCACTGACGATGTCACCTCTATTGGTGATGGAACGTTTGCAACCCAACTGCCAAGCTCGGCGAACAGAACAACGACCAAGCAGCGCACCCGAGGTACCTATATTCCACAGTATTGCTGTTGACTATTGTTCAAAAGTATTGAAGGCAACGCACATATGCTTCTGGTGGCTGTTAACCGAGCCTCGTAGGGCCTCAACAAGTTCGCCGTGAGCATCATCAGAAATGGCTACTCAGATAAGCCAAAGGAACGTGTCTCAATGTAGTCTGTGCTGAGGAAGCCCCACATTCGACCCAAAGATAACTTGTGAAGGCGGCTGCTTGAACCCACAACCTTGTTGAAAATCCGCTGTTTGTCTATCTAGAAGGGGCAGTACAGGCGAGAACACAAGCCAGCCGGTTGTACTAGAATGATGCAAGTACCCTAAGAATCCTGTGGCCATATTGCTGGTGCTATTCATTTGTTTATGGAGAACTCCCCTGATGCTTCTCAGATCAAATTGTTTACAGTGCACTCGAAAAGAAGTCCGAGTAACGCTGAATACGATCATGATACCGAAAAGCACCCATTGCCGCGTAAAATATTTCAAGTAGACAGTGATTTCGATACTCCTAATAGAACAGCATTCTCTGGAAGTGAAGTTTTTGTATTTAGTCCCTCAATCACACTACAAACTGGTGAACTAAAGTCTCCGGTGTAGATAATATACGTAACTGCATCGCACAGTGAAAATTCTGTTGCCTGAGCCCATTACTCAAAGCGGAATTAAGTCACTGTCCAAAGGAGATCGATGAAATTAGGATTAGTAATAGCCTGTTTCAAAGACCCTGAGCTAGGTTTGATCTCGATTTTAATTATGCTTCAAAGTTGCCCACCAAACCCTAATCCACAGATCACTTCCTAGAAAATCTCAGAGATTTTCGAATCCAGTGCCTCCGCTGTGGTATTTTTGTCGATTCTGAGGCGTTGAGCGCCCAGATTTATCCTACTGACCCATCCCGTCTTATCACCTTTGGAAATTTGGTCAGAGGTGGCGTTGTGCTAACAACTACTGTCTTCTGAACTAAGCGGATCTCAGTCTGTTGTTGATAGCAAACACTAGCTTTCGGCATTTTCCTAAATCATACTTAAATGGTAGTTACACATCACATTACATCGTCTCGTGAGAAGGACGAAAAACGGCATTTTGAAACCACGATCTTGTCTACTGAGGCCCACAGTTTGTCAAGAAAATCTGTGACTGCGACTGAGCTTTTATTGGACACCCGAAAACACAAGCTGGCTTGAGTTCCCTCTCCACACATACAAGCAAAGAAGAGCCTGTATAACTTGCAGTAAACGTCAGTATGCAATCTGATCGAAACATCTGGGCGTCACATCTGGAACAGCACAAAAACGATTCAGCAAAGTGCTATTGTCTGAAAATCCAACCGTACGCTCCACATGGCTTCACTGTAACCACTTTGGATAGAAGCGGCTACTTGAGGCCTGACTGTCAAGAGATGCCGACAAATTTGTGAGGCTAATTGGGACTAGTTACAGACAATTGACAGTTACAACCTTTCCGACAGTCCAGGTAAAATGACATCTGATGCAGATAACGAAATGATTGTTGGTTAAGTTGATTCTGGTTTGTTCACCGAGCCTGCAAGTTAACTGGTAGAGGCTTTGTGATTAGTTAAGGAGATATCTTTAGTGCTACCAGTGCTCATGTCCTTGTATGCAGCAAATAACTTTCAAGAAGTAAATGAGAAAACCAGATACGAGCAGTAGACTGAATTATGCAAAAGATACTAGCTGAATAAAAGTTGGCTGAGCTATTGTATCTGAGTCGTCCATTAAAAGCTGCTTTAAGACAACTAAAACCGCCTAAAGCGGTTTCCAGCGTAGCCCTGTTTGTACTGCATATGACTAGAAATCAAGCTACACTGAACTTGTCATGCATAACCACTGTCAGTAAGAGGATTGATTAAAAGGGTATTTACTTTGAGGCGCCCTGACATGACTATGCTTGCTGCCGTTCAATCTCTCTAAGATCACACTACCAACCGTGTGAGAACGGCTAACATGCAATTAAACATGGATGTAGACTAAAATTAGCCTCAAACTAAAGGTATGGATTAACTGGCTTGATACTCGTGCCGTTAACATCTGTGAGACTCTACTAAAAGATGTTGTGAACAAGAGCGTTTTCAGGTTTTCGGTCTACCAATGTTTGTGAACAGTACTCTCTGTTTCTTAATTTGATTTCTCATTTGCTGAAGTGTAACGTAAACGTTTCTGCAGAGCACGGAACTCAGAAACACTAGTCCGACATCGCTGACCGAATTACGTCGTACAAGCCTTATGAAAGCCGTTGGCGGATCTCAATACAAAGGTTCCTTCACTGTCACTTTACTCTGAATCTTGATATCCAGGATATTCAATGACAACAGACCTGGTTTTTCGGTAGGTCTCCATCATGTCCACCTCTTAAGTTGATTCATATCGTCTTGCTCTGGCTGCCTTGGCTCAAGACCACAATGCTATTAGCATATCAGTAAGCCTCAGGAAATCTCTGTAGAATAAACAAAGGAAAGTGATGGTGTTTATGTCCAAGAATGATGTGAAACTGTGTTGTCAGTCAAGGGATGGATCAGAGAGGTCACATTATGTATACAAATCTAAAAGTAATGCAGCATTTTAGTAATTAATTTGTACAATACCGGCTGCTAGATTCGGTGACAGTGTCGTTATTAAACCGCACACAAAACCCAGATGGGAACAGTCAGCCGAAACGTTAGTGATAAGAACAGAGCTTTATCACACACCTCAAAACGTCCACATTTTAGATCAGAAAGGTTGAATAGTGATGTACTAAACAAAATGAGAATTTGCCAAGTGTTTTATCTAGAGAAAATAATGATATATTAGCATAAAGTCAGAGTATTTATTTCAGTTTGGGCACCCACAAACGAATGAACAGAAAATAAAAGAATACAAAGAATTTTATCTTAACAATACTCTTTTTCAGCTCATAATTTCTACTCTTTTTCAGCTCATAATTTCTATTAATAAAACAACTATAAGAACAATTTCTGTTTGCCAATAAACTATTTGGAAAGTGAATCGATTGAGCCTTGTTTGAATAGACACGAAATGGTTCGGATCAAATATGCTAATCAATTATATCCTACGCTTGCTGTTCGACCAAAGCTACACGATTGATGATGTTGTCTACTGCATGCGTCAGGATCTATAGTTGTATTTGAAATTGCCAGATGTAAGGCTTAGTTCTTTAGGATTTTTGGCAGACAAACTGCATGCCAGATTACGGTATGTTGGATGTAGTTAAGTGACCAATGTAAAATAGGTTTCATTTGACTAGCAGACGTAGCTTATCCGGAGAATTCTGACCAAATCCAACTGTCAGTTAAGGCTAGTCCACTACCAGTTTAGCACACAGATAAACGAAACAAAACCCTAACTAACGCACCGTTACAACACAATGAGAACCTCCGTGGCATATGTGCGTGACAATTCTTTCAATATTTCTTGCAGTTTTGGGCTCCATGAAGACCCATGTAGCAACCTCACCCAAAATAACAGTAGGATTAACATACTTCCTTTACCGAAAAAGTTTAATGTCAAAGTATGCCATTTTATTTCGTCATCTTTCCATGCGTATTTTCACATCACAATTGTTACCCATGTATGCTAGACTATCCGTAATCTTCCATGATAAAGTTAGCTTACTTCGTTCATGAGATTTGCCTTGCATCCGATATTTTACGAGATCTCAAAGACAGGGCAACTCTAGAGATCTATCAGGTGTATTTTTCTTGCCCAGTAGAAAGCAAATTATAGTAGTTATAGTATTATACTTCTAACGTTGTCTCTCGGCACCATGTGGGCTGCTGATACTTTGTTGCATAGTTGTTACAAAAAGTATTCTAAAAATTTACCAAACCAACCACTTTGGAAGATTTAGTAAGAGTTCGACTAGCAGAAGCAGTCCATTTCGCGGATAGTACCCATTAGAGGAGTGGTTGTTTTTTGTTTTGCCCGGATGTTTAAGGCTTTAAAGGACTTTGAAATAAAAGACGCTTAGATTTTCGCGAAATACACTCATTTGTAAACAAATTTGGTTTTGCGAGAGACTCACCTGGAACCCAGCTGAATCTCTCATTTGTGATGTTTTTTGGTCATACTGCTCATTCACGGGCCGAAATCAACTAGGGTGGTTGGCCTGTAATATGAAGGGATATCACTGTGGTAGCGAAAATAGCAGACCTGTAAACTTCTCAAAAAATGGGGTTTATAGGTGGGGCTGGCCAAATTTTCAGACCATTCTTGGTCGTTAGACAGGAATGTATTTTGGCTTTTAAACTCTTTTTTATTGTTGCAGCTTTGGAAAGCCGTCTCCATCAAGCTACTAAATAAAACCATTTCTTGGATTTAACACCCTAAATCAAAAGTCTCATCAGTGACTGTGCATATTTCTTAACACATCTAAAACGGATGATACCGCTGGTACGTTTATTGATGAATTTGCAGTGATAGAGTGTACATAAGTTTCGTTTGGCAATAGGCAAGTCTTATCTACAGCATTCAGAGCTACCAACAGGGCTAAGAATAGCCCCACAGCCTTCAGTTGTGGAACTTAAAGGGATGTCGAAGAATAATGATGTTTAGCTTTATATATGTACACATTTCTAGAAGCAATTCTGTATATGAAAACACAGAATGGTGGTAATTCTGATTAAGTACACTACGCCTGATGAAATTTAATATCAGGATGTGTTTGTCTATAAAGGTGATGAGGCCTGTAAGATAAAATAGGTCACTCGGATCACGCAAAAGTTCAATACAAGTAGAAAAAGCTAACAGACTTTTAACTGGTGGTTGTAACCGGTAGACTTCGCAAGCGACCAGTGTATTTTCTCACACTGACAGTGGCTTTACTGGGCGGAAGGTGTGGCTCACTGGACAAACGGTTTACAAACGATCCCTGAGAGTGAAGTACCACGACTAGGATCCATGACCTTCAGCGCTACACTGTGCTATAACTGGAGGTTAAGGTCTGAAGTAGTCATTTCACTCGTTATCCACACACGAAGACCAAATCTCAAGAAAACGACCCGTGCCCCTTTTCATAAATAGTCTAATGCGATTGTTGTACTATACGCAATGAACACAGTACTAAATACACACATGCAGAGGCAAACTAAGAGTAACCAAGTTAAGCACCTAGGCTTTATTCCTTTGTTAATAATTTGTGTCGATCCGCAACATAGGTTTTGTTTTGCACTTATTATGTATATCAAAACTGCCAACAATTTTCTTGGTCCAGGCACGGTCGTTTTTGCCAACTTTTCCGGTTAGACAGACAACATATTTGGTACCTGAATATCCAAGTGGACATTATGAATGTATCTAAGAGGATATCCCGTTTTTACTAAGTGCGCTCAGGACTGTGATAGTCTTTTATTTAGGACAATTGGATTCCGAGTCCAAGGGTATTTCATAGTTTTTTATCATCATAAAGTCTTAGCTAAAAAAGTAGCGTTAGCGTTCGCAATGAAAAAACTGACTGCCACCTAGCTATGCACGAGGCAGCCTCCTGTTTCAGCCCCTAATCTTCTCCTAACTGCCGAAAACTGCTGACGAGAAGAAATCTTGCATCACAGTCTGTGGGCGGTTTCCCGAGCCATCGAATTACTAAGGGATTGGCAGAATCTCGCCAAGTATCTCGTCTCTTAACTGTTGCCTCCGCGCTAACTGACTTGTCCGACACTTTATAGAATAAACCTAAAATAAACAGCAAACAAAGCTTCAGAGGTGCTGAATCGCTAGAAGGTCCTGCAGACGAAATATAGGAAAATTAAATATTTAACTCAGCGAAGTCGCTCAGATAGGAAGCATCTGACAGTTGTATGCCCTATTGTGTATAGAAAGCACTATGGAGTGAAATTACTGTGCTCTTAACCGTCGCCTACAGACCATTCAGTGGAATACACTTGTCATCGGTTATATTTCGCAAACTGTTTCAAGAATTTTATTGCTTGAATAAACACGCGGGTAATACTATTCAAGTAAATGTGCTGCACAAAAGCCGTCTCATGTTTTATTTGGAACGAGAACCAAGATGTCATCCTGTTTCAATCCATATGAAAATATTCACGAGACCGGCAAAGGCCCAAAGGTAACGGGGTGGTGCCTAATTGGGTACTTGGTAACGAATCCGAATCGCTAGGTTAGCATTTAATCTTACTAATCTGCGGGGGCTGAGGCACCTATTACCTACATCCAACTGTCGTCTGCCGAGGAATATCTTGTCTCTGTTCCAAGCGGTCGTTGGTACAAGGTTCGCGGGGACATGTCATGACACGGTACCATGAAATGAAGGCGGTTGCAGTCAAAGTGAGTGTTGTGGATAGTGCCCACGTAACGCTGCTTGCACGTGGTTAGAAACCCTGTGGAACAAGGCACTCAACCTTCCCCAATCGCGCGCATGATGTCATTTCCTAGCCGGGCTACCTAGTTAAAAGTCACCTGTCGATGTGCGCTCGGCTTATGTCGAGTAAGGTTCTCAAAAGGAACTGGATCATCTCCCTGATGGCGCCTTACTTTGATGTTCAGTTTAATGCTACCCAAAGGCGTAGTTACATTGGTCTTGATTGTTTTTTCTGCTAACACAGGGCTTCCTTTTACAAAGTTTCTACTTTTCCTATCCCACTATTTAATAACTCTCTTTCCTCATGGTTGTATGACAGTTAAGTACCAGTATACATTGCTGCCAAGGACGAATGCCAAAAGGAACCACGGTGGTTCAAGTTTCTATCCATTTCCTGAGTTAAAATCTTCCCCGGAAAAATTTTCGGCATACCCAACATGTTTCATAAAGTGTTGAGTAACTTACTTCAGTGTGACAGTGTAAAGACATGAAACACATTGAGATAACCAATAGTGTGAGAAAATTTGGGGATTTTCAACTGGGATTTTTTCCTGCAAGTGAAGCCAATCTGTGCAAGAAGCTGAAAAGCAACGTACAGTTGCTTAATTCTTATTTGGAATCATCAGCGGTGCATACCTCACAGAATTCCAGGGAGTTTCGAACGCGCAACCTCCAGGCTAGCTGTACGAACACAGCGATCGGTCGTGGGAGGCTGATCAGCACTGTCATAGCATTTAAACAGTCTTCTATTTTTCAATCACAGAAACTACCTCTCTTGGTCACGAGTAAGGACCTATCAGATGGGTGATTTGCTCCTTCCTATGAGCCACTTAAGGACTGTTGAAAAGACAAACAGAAATGTTGAATCCTGATTCCCTTAGATCAAGGTGAGTGAATTTCAAGGGTAGCGTGATTTTATGGCAGAAATGTGTAAAAGAAAAAATATTTCGGTAAATGGGCAACCTCAAAAAAACTTCAACCATCAATGCTATTGATGACAGACTTGAGCCTAGTGAATTAACCGCTACATTCACACATCTTCCTTGTGGTCCTTCGGATCCGAGGCATTCTAGTGTCTCAGAATTGACACCCTTATCTGCCGATCAACGCGCCTTTAAATTGTCCGGATATCCAAGCCTACTGTCGCATACACTCGACTAATGTTTCCTGCAGGTCCCACATCATCTGATTAGGCCACCGCTCTTTGTGAATTTAAGTCAATTTGGTTTGCCAATAGTTTCAAAGAGAAGTGCTCTCTTCGTAATGAACTACTCATAGGGTTTCTGAAAATTCTTCGATAGCCTGGAAACATCACAAACGAGAGATTCAGCTGGGTTCCAGGTGCGCCTCCTGCAAAACCAAATTTGCTTGCAAATGAGTGTATTTCGCTAAGAAGTGCTTTCTATTAATAACACAGTCGGCACAGTTATCAACGCTACAAAAGGAGGATAACACGGTAAAAAAAACGGTAACATATTGTTTCACGATTTCTAAATATTCATTATTTTGTCTCATTGTTTCCCTTTGGTGCCTGCTTGAGCTTAGGTAGCAAGTGCACAAATTAGTCTTATGACTCAGAAAAAAAGACTCAGTGAAAAGATTGCAGTCAAACGTGCTGATGTACCAGTACCTATCAGTTGCACCTATCCAGGTTTACTGAATGTTTGAGCACGCACTACATTTGAGATTACCCAAGAAAGTCCTTCGCGGAGAACATCCAGGGACATCGCACTCCTTGTTACCTAGGTGCGCAGGAGATGCTCCATGTTTTTCAGTCTTGAAAATATAAATCCCCCATTTTGAGCGAGAACTTATCCCATGCGGTAGATTTGTTATATAGGGTTATTATATTTACCAAAGAGAAGCAAATGTTTTGAGCTAACAAAAGTCTAGGAACCATAACAAGGGAGATTACTAAAAACGTCTGCAGCACTAGAACTTCCAATAACGAACAATTGGTTTAGTGCGGGATCGACATAGTTTGTTGCATGCACTCATCTAAGAAGTGGACGCAGACATCAGGCTGATTTTAGCGCAATATAATAGAAGGGTTTTCAGTGGTGCACGGATCATATAAGCAATACATGATGACAATTGCCATCTTGGGTGCTTACATATTGGTGGTTTTTAGTGAAAACTTCGTCTTGTATGTGGAGTCTGTCTATGGCGAAAGGCCGATAAGTAAAGTACTTCATCTCTATCTTTGTTTGGAATCATCATCACTGCAAACCCTATGAATCTCCAAGGAGGTACAAAGTCTAGATCACCCGCTAGTAGTTGAAAGCCCAACTATCCCGTCACAAGCAGCTGGTCAACATTGTAGTGTGCAATATGATTGCGCAATTATCCAAAAATACTCCATCTAACTCTGCATTTAATCTGGTAGGATTGTATTTTCTGAAAAAATTGCTGATGTCAGAAAATAATCTTGAAACAAGTGAGTTACCGATAACAACATGAATAGCGGCTTCCAGCGGATTCCCTCTTTTAATGACCACTGGCAAACGGAGTCGGTGTTACTGCTTTTAGAACAACCGTATTCCGTTCATTACTAGTATTCGTGATGTTTAGGCGAGTAGCTATCCACTTGGACATGATGAAACCATTTTCTCAGAGAAATCCACTAGGTCAGTGTGAAGTTTTCTACTGAAAATAATTTCGCGGTCAGCCAGTGAAAATAATTCAAAGCAAATTGTTAAACTGAAGAACGTGACTAGGTGAACAACACTTACGGTCTCAAATAAAATGTTTCTTGATCTCACTGGTTGAAAACTCTCCTCCACCTTCACATAAATTAGGAAAGTCCAAATCATCTTAGCAAGGCTTGTAAAACTGTCATAAAAATTTGAAACTTAATCAGAACTGAATCTTCTGTCAATCCGTCAGTTTAATGCTCCATCGTGGATGGTAATGGATACACGTGAACTGCTGGCCTGAATTGGGGGATGCGAATCTCACCTGTTATTAACAAAGCCAGAACCACTGATTCAAACAGGCATGATAAAAACGTCCTTGATTCGTTCCAAAGCTATTTTTCAATACTTTCTTGGTAGACATTTTGAGTCCACCTTACAAGTTGAAGCTGAAATCTTACGTGTCATTTATGGACTACGCGTGACGAAAAAGGAAGGAGGTGCGTGTTATAGAATTTCATTGCAGGACTCGCAGTGAAATATTTTTGAATGCCCAAGTGGTGCGGAGAACTAAAATCAAATCCATAGAGACGCCGTTTACCTTCCCACTTTTATCATGCAGTATTTGCTAGGGTGAAGTCAACCACAGAACTGCCCTTATCAGGTTGAGTAAAGACAGAGTAATAGTGCTAGCGTACAAAGTTGGCAGATGTCAACAGGAGCAAACAGCATGTCGTACGCACCGGATAAAGGGTCTTGTCGAATGTCAGCACACCAAGTAGCCTGATCATGAGTTTATCAAAAGGTGAAATTTCTTGCAGCCTGCTACGGTGTACATTACTCTTCAAAAGATGGAGGATCTCGGGCAAAATACCTGTTTCCAGTTCCAACTCACCAATCAGCCAAAATTCATGGTGAAAAATCGCCAAATCTCTTTTGGTTTAGACTGTGGTATCAGGATGCTGTGACTGCCTAGATTCTATCCTCTAAAATCGAAATATCAACATCCAGCAGCCGTTGCTCTTTTACGGCATTATTTGGATGGATAAAAGTGGTTCATCGTTTGAATAGTAGTAACAGTCGCACAGCCGCAATATAAAGAAAAAACACAAAATAGGTCACTGCGAGAATGTTTGGTCTCCTCCTGATGAGAAGTTTTCTGATGGTTTCTGTTCTTCATCTCTGTGTTCATTTATGAGGTGCTTTTTGAAATTAGCGTATTTTCAGCCCATAACAGCTGGGTTTGTCGCCAGTATGAGCACAACCATTATATTAAAATATTCTGTTTTAAGTCACTGTGTGGAAAATTTAAACATTTCCTGACTCGGCAGTAGGGTTAAAAATGGACGAATGCCACAGAATTTTTAAGACCCTTTCTCGAGTTCAATCACATACACAGAGTGATGCAAAATTTGTCGATATACCTAAATGACGCCATAACCTAGGATGTCTATGCTGAAAAATATTGACTTTCATCTCATCTGCAGGACTCCTAGCACATTGATTGGGTTTAAAAAAAGTAAGTCGTCACATTCATCCTTATTTCCTAGAAAAAATATATCTGGAGTGAAATTCTGTTTTAAACATTTCTTAACCCAGTATCTGGCTTGGTTCTTGAATACCAGCACACACTAAACCGTAAGATTAGATAATGCATCTTACACTATACTCTCGCACAAAAGGCTTGAAAAGGATCCGGTTGCCGAGGGTCGGGTGCTACACGTTCTAAACAAAATAAGGTTACTATGATAACGGACATTGTCTGTAATTTCCACGATTTACTTAAGCATGACGAGTAAAGTTGCGCGGAATGAAATAGCCCATACATGGTATGATGGGCATAATTGAACTGCATGAATTGAGAATTCGTTCGGCAGCTAAATGCAATCTATGTCGAAAGGATGAATGAATAATCTCCCGAAACTTAGCATACCACGATCAAACGTTAATTGTCTCGAATATCGTACCAAGTGAAACATGAGGTGGCCTTTGTACAACACATACATTTAAAGAATATCATAAACGAGGGATTCAGATGAACCTCGCGTGAAAACCAAATTCATTTGCAACTGAGTGTATTTGTCGAAATCAGTCCAATCTGGGTTCAGGTAGAACATAAGGCTGACGGAAACTAGGGGACTGCGCCTAACTGATGAGCCCGAAGAAGGGCGAAACCGGTCGTGGACTGTGGAAGAGTTTTCAACAACCTTCTGAGTAGTGTCCCTTATGAACATTTTGTTTTCCCTGATAGTATTCTGAACCGTTTTGACCAGGTCGCCTCCTTTGCTCGCGATCTGTTCAGCCAACTGCGGTTGAGCGCAGTCAAACGTCAAGATCGCATCCAGTAAGTACCATAAACAACACGCAAGCCATCGTTTGCAACTTTTTCACTTATCGGCTATTTAATGTCAACTTTTTAGCAACACTGCCTCTCTTCAGACAGCACAAGCTGGTGGAGCCCGTTCAACTAGAAACTGTCCGACCACGCAGTTGTTCTAGTTGATAGTAGCATTCAGGTGATTTACTTCCGCCGGTTCCTTTCGATTTCATTGGGTCGGCCAGGATTAGGTATCGGGGTTAATCACGAAACAGCTCACCTCTGTCATAGTTAGTTTGGTGCAAGCCAATAAAGTGGGATCACCTGAAGATGTCCCCAACATTCGTTGGTCATTGCATACGTAATCCGCCTCGGGCCTTACGGCTGTCTTGCCTAACTGGGCAGTCCGAAAACTAAACTTATGAGAATTAGGTAGAATAAAAAGGTTGCATCTTTTTGGTTTTAAGCAGCAAAATAGCTCGCAAGGTGCACAGTTGAAATATGCTGATTTGCGATAGGATATTCTTGTTACCAGAGACTGAACAGCAAAAATACAGCCCAAAGGAGTATGAACAAAAGAGAGAAAAGGACTGCAGCAAGCGAGAGATATTTCTCACAGTCTGCTGCGTCACATCATGCATAGAACGAAAAAAGTGTAACCTAAACCAATGGGAAAATCCGTGACAGTCAAAAGTCCTTCAAGGGACAGTGCAGGCTAAAACCAATTATTCGAAGAGCTTCCGTTTATATGGTCGACTGTTTCGAGCCATAAGCTTCAACGAAAAGTAAAGTTCACGTCTGCGACTTGTATTGAGTGGGTTTCCTTTAAAAGGCCCGTCCGACTAGTAAGATAGAAGTTTGTTGGCTGCAGAACATTCCACTGGATATTTTAATAATTATTGGTATGCAGAAGCTGTTTTTTTAAGAATTAAATCAATTAAGCTAAGGTAACTTTCTTCCACATAAAAAAACATCTAAACAAAGTAGTTTATTCACATATCAGAATGCTCAGATGTTTTCATGTTTGTGATTACATTTCCCTCTCTCTCTTGCCACCTGTGCGCACTCACGAAGTCCTACATATGGTGCGCGGGAAACCTGGAATCTATGAGGCAAATTATACTTACAACAAACTAGGCTGGGAATGGAAAACTATTCCACATTGCGTGTTATGGCATCCGGTAATATCCTCTTCTGATTCACTTACTACTCTGTGCTTAGTTTTCTATCCCATTTTGGTGACTAACGCTGAAACAGTAAAATATCAAATTAGACACACCGTTTCAGTTTCAAATTTATAATGGGTCTTTATAGATACCGCACCCAAATCACATGAAAACTAATTTAGGATACAGAGTACCCAACCAAATAAAACTATATCTTTTTTGAAGATTTTATGTTTTCATTTGTTTCATAATTACGATTATGAAAAATTTAATTCCAAGCCAACAATGAATGAGCCTAGGCCGACGTCGACGAATGCGAAAAGGGAAAATTGTTCGTCTAGAAATTTGATTATATGTATTTAATTCCATCTGAAAGCTCGATACAAATCCGTTTTTGTTCACTCTGCACCAGTAAATTTCTTTTGGTGACAAGTGAAAAAATATGAAATCTTTCACGTGAAAAAGTTTGCCATCTGCTATTAGTAAAAGTTTTTTCCTCCAGTAGGTGGGGTATTGTATTCCTTAGTCTATAGATTCCCAGATTTTCGTAGGTTTTTGAGCATGCTTGTATCGTCGCTTCTTGAATAACTCAAAAAACCCCAAATACAGGCCTCCCTTTCCGTAGGTAATGCATTTACTTTTGCTTCCTTCTGAACCGCACCTAACTGGGTAGTTATTGATGACTCTGTGGCAATGCATTCAAGTTTGATTATTGTTAGTTGACATATCATCCATGTTCTACGTGGTACTAGCGCGTTAGCCGAAACTCACCGGCGAACACTAGTGGCATTATGCGAGTTATGATTCTTCAATGCCTAGTCCGATTTCCAGTCAGCTAACTTTAGTTGAGAACTGATTTGCGCATGAGTGCGATATATTACCCAACCAACTATATGGCCATTTTAAATGTGAGGTTTTCTCGGGTATGTCTTGTAATAAGGCGCATTTCCTTTCGTCATGCACTGTGTCCGGATACGCAGAGCTCCAAATCAGAATATGCACAAACTATAAAAACTGGAACTCACTTCCAACTGCGGGAAAGAATATGGAAAAGTAATACCTTAGTTGTTACAGTGGCAGCCTACAACAGTATCCACCGAACCACTCAATCATTTGTAGGGTACTTTTACATCAGATTAGTTCACGATATTTCTTCGAGATTCCAACGTTTTGGCCATTGTTCTTTGAGCTGGACTAATGTTTAAAACGAAGTTCGCTCTGTTGGTCTTGAGGTTGGTCCACTACAAAGAATAATAATGGCCACCTAGACGTGCATTATCTCGGTCACCAAGGTACCCCACCGAAATTGATGGAGTGCACATTAAGTCGAGTGAACTGATGCCCTTTGAGTTTAAACGCAGATACCTGCGCATTACAAAAGACAGAAGCTCTATAGCAGGCCTAAATTGCATCTGTAGAGTGAGTTACACGGACATTATTTTCTTTAGAATGTTTTACTGATATTCTCTTGCTAGATGCTGCAGTCAGATCAACCTGCTTTGACATTTTGATAGACAGAACTTTCACACCACTTACTCAAAAATGTTACAGATGTTGAGCACATTTCAAGTTGAATATTGGAACAAACAAGCCCATGTCTCCATTACCACCTCCGGTATCACGCCATGTAGCCTTCCACTGTTTCAGCATTTATTACTGAAGGCCATTCAATTCAATCAATTAAGTATGTGCATTTTAGTTTTCATCGGCCAACGTCTGGTCTGAAAGGAGGTAGAGTAATATTTCATCGCGTATTAAGCGGCAAGCTGCAGTGACATCGTATAGAACGAAGCACGTTTTAGGCCGATTTTGTTTTAAGATACCCTATTGTTCATTTGCACTAAAGACATCCAGAAATTCCTGCATCATTCTAAAAGAGAAATATACATACTAGTCGTAATGCTATAATCTACACAAATATATAAGTACACAATTTGAGAAGTACACTCATTTGAAAGTGAAGTTGATGTTTACAGGTGACTCAAGTGAATCGCGGCTGAATCACTCGTTTATGATCGTGTTTACCTGAATTGGCATCGCCTCATTTTTCATTTGGTGTGAAACTCGAGGTAACGTAGAATATACTCGGGGAATCTACCCATCTGATGACCACTAAGCAGGGTAAACCCAGTCGTGGACCATTGAAATATTGCACTGTGCCATGAACATGTATGTACACACTTAAAAACCTCTGTTGGGATAACAGCAGCCAGCTGTGACAGTGGGCAGAAGTCCAATTTCTCCTAAGAAAGTACCAACACTTGAAGGTCGGTAAAAGAATTAATGTTCACTTTGAAGCTCCGCGTAAATCAAACGGAAATAGAAGTCCAAATCCACAGAGGTCGGGTCTGGCTTATGAAAGGGAATAACGTTTGGCTGAAGTCTGAGGACTACTTTCGATTGATGATTTCAAGAAATGTCGCCAGCAATTTCTCATCAGCATACCAAGTAGGGTGTCTTAACAAAGAAAAATACGCTATGTATACACTATATACTCTATAGATACTCTAAATTTTTGCTCCATTGAATTAAACATAGGCTCGCTTAAGGCACTGAAAAAACTTTATGCTGCATTTCTTATAAATAATAGCTCAAAAAGAAAATTTCACACAAGCACATTCTTGACTTTTGGGTTGCAAATAATAATAGTAAATTGTAGTGAATGTAAACCTATGAAATCATTTATCATATATGCCTGATTTCATCCATGAATCAGCATATTTATCTGGGATCCCATAACATCGGATGTGTAAACGTCATTGAGTAGCGAAACTTTCAGTAAAAAATACAGGGTCTCGTTTAGGTGCACCATTTTTTTCTTGAACATTCTCTTTGCTTTCCTTGTATGTTTTTTCCGGTTGGTCCACCTCGAAAATTCTTAGCATTAGACACGGATTCTGCTCTTATTAGAGCCCCTATTTAGTGCACATCAGTGGCCTTACCGGATATTGCACTCTGTACATCCAACAACCTAAGCAAGCGTCATGCCATCACTTGACCAGCACCCGTTGAGCGCTGAAGAGAGTAATGTGCCTGATGCATCAAGTGACTAAATTGCGTCTGCGTCACCATCCATCCAGGATAAGACTGTGAACTGGAACGTCACAGAATGCCTGTATATACACACTACTTACGTCAGTCAAACAGCACACCACATTCCTACACAAATATCTATACCTAAGTGAACTCTGAGGCTCAAAGCACGGATCATGGTAAAAAGGAGTTGAATGCAACGTGGCAGTAACATTGTGCGCAATAGGGTAAGATTTCCGAATCGGTTTTACAACCACCTCAATAGGATGCTTTTTTCAAACCTCAAGGCCACAGAAGATAAGTGTACGCATTACCCACGGCTTGGGCAGTAATTCAAAGTTTTGATTGTTGCCGAACGCGAAGCTCCACTAAAGGATACCCAGTTTTCTTCATTTTTTCAGACTGTATGTGCAGATTTCTCACAGAATATCTTTATGTATGGCGAGTTGGTGCCAAATACCAACAAGTCCAGTTTTATTGCTTGATTGCAGACCTCGGGGTGTACCACATATGTGCAACACTCAGATCTCCAAACAGTCATCCAAAATTTATTGTCTGTAGAGTTTTCAATCTTACTCATTGTTTTTTAGTATCCTGTGATTCTGAGTGCAACGAACCTTTACTGAATTAAGATTTCGTCCTGGTAGTGAGGTCAATCTACGGTGAAATGCCAAGAAGCGCTGTATAGCTGTCTCATCTTTATTGGAAATCGTTACCGGTAAGCATCTCAATAACCAGCAAAATCCCGATCAGTGGTTGAATAAGTAACGGTTTGTCTACGAGCGGCCGAACAGCAGTGGGATTAACTCTCACCTAGAAAGGATATAGCGCCGCTTATTCAATCACAGAGACCATACCATGCGGTCATACGTTGACTAGCTCCTCGGCTGAAGTCTTCTAAGATGGTAGTTCCACTTCTCCTTCCCTGAGAAACTATTAGGCCAAGTGCTGTGCGACGAGATTTTGTAGTAGTCAGTTGAACTTTTGTCCGGTACTGCTTCTGACTTACTTATAAGGCGACACATTGAAGGTAGACACTGACTAGAGAGAAATAAAATTCTGGTTTGTATGAACTAGGGTACACTGATATGTTGTGACAAAATCGAGTCATTCGCATATGTCGTCGAATAATCTTGTAGCAACAAGAAAGAAGGAAGAATAAAAGCCACAGGAGCCTTTTGCAGCCCTGAAGGAAAATATTGGCCTTAAAATTAACTCCGGATTTATCAACATCTGAACACACAAAACTCTATTTGGTTGGAATGGATAGTGGCAATTCCTGAGTGCAAATCTAGTTCTGTAACTATTTTGTCATATCCTAACCGGCAGCCGTAGATATTTGGTGCGTGACTGATTATCTTGAGGCAACTCAGCGCATTCCTCAACACAGGGGTCTAAACCAATACGCGGACAACTTGCTCGTCTAATGTACCTCTAAAGCCATCAATAAAAGCGCGACCCAATCGAATCCCATGTTCATCGGGTCTTCTCATAAGTGCCTGCCTGAAATACTGTCACTTAGGAAGGACAGTATCAACAACTGTGTTGCCAGTGGAATGCCGTCAACCAATCGATTGCCAACTTCATTGTCCCCTAATAGGCCGTCCCCAAGAACATTCTTGTGTTACCATAATGGGGGGCGGTAGCACACTTAAACCTAAAGGAATTGACAGATGACGCCGATATCTCAATTCTGAATAAATAACTTGTGTTGGTGCTCATCATTACGGCACCCTGTGTTATGTCGCGTGATGGTCGCATGTTCATCCTCCTGCCTCATACCTCCGGGTCAACGTTGGCGCCATGGGCTGCCAAACTCTATGGTTGTCGACCAATTGGCAGGCCTCCAAATGTTTAACCATTATTGATTAGCAAAATCGACTCGAATGCTAAATTTTCACTTTATTCATTCGCTTCTTAAACGCGGAATTTAACTGGTGATTATGGGAATATGCTGGTCTCAATGTTGTTATGATGTTTCCTCTTAAAAGCTTCAACCTTGAGTTGGAAAATATTCATTAGGTAAATACGAGTTACAGCAACTTTACCTTGTCACGCTCTACTTCATAGCATCACAATTCCTACCACTTCTCTATTAGGCTTCATTTTCGACCGCTAAAGAAGTTGTGCGTGAGTATATGGAAACTTCGTTAGTGTTTTGTTTACTGTTCCCTCTCCTCCATAAACGCGGAAACTTGAATTTTCGGACAAGAACTGTTTGGTTGCAGTAATAGTCGGACAACATTTGAAACTGCATTCCGTAAAGTTTAAAAGTTTCCAACAGATTGTTTATTTGTTAACTGCATAAATGTACTAGAACTACCAGCACCATTTAAATTAGCCTCACTTTAGTGAATCCAGGAGAATATAGAGGAGCAAGTACCGTCCTGCACCAACAGAGTGCCATCAAAGATAGCATGTTTCCTGAAGAAAGAACGATCTAGCAGTCCCAAAATTTTTTGCATCACTGGGGATAGTAAGGTTCCCAAGATAGACGTTTTCAAGATGTGTTGGGCCCGCTAGTTCTTATGGGAATGTCCTCACTATGTGTGTGCTTAATTCTAGTGAGAAAAAAATGAGCAAATTAAAATATTGTTCTCTGGGGTTATTAGATGCCCACAAAGAGCGGGCAAAAGACGTTTTTTACCAAATCAGCGTTCATAAACTTTACGTGCATCCGAAGTGAAGCAGCAGTACATTTTCGTCCATGATGTCATGCATTATTTTGGCAGATTACTACCCTTACTATCGACACCTTATGCAGCATGTCGAGTCTAACTTAATATGGCATCTAACGCCCATCTAGTGGTTATCACAGCTTAGGTGAACCAAAAGCCATTTCCTCCCAAAGCGGGAATACTAAAAGTGTCCATATCGAAAACCAAGGGATGATCAATGAAAACTTTAGCCAGCAACATCTGAAGCAGTAAATCATAAACATTTACTATTAAAACAATGGATTTCCTGCTTCAAGGAAAGTGCACGTGTGGGCGTCAGCGTCAAGTCTTACTGGTGGTTTTTTGAAACACTTCCAAAAACTTTCCTGCAAGAAAAAATAAGAGGGAATTGCTGTGGAAATGAAATGAGTGGAATTTTGATCAAACAGCTGAGAGGTGTGCAAATTTCCTTGTCGTTCTGACAGGCTTTTTCACACAAAACGGAAAGTAATTCTTTGTTTCATTGGGAACCAACTGAATGACCGACAGATTTTTCAAAAGTGCGCGGTAACTACGGATAAAAATGGTCGTTTATTTTAGAGCCATCCTCATAAGAAGTCTCTACAGGAAACGGAATGCTCATGCTAGGATAAAACACGATTCAACTAGTGGTGGCATGATACTGACAAAGAAATCTGTCTTGTTACTGAAAAGGAAGGCACTACGCAATATTAAACACAAATTAAACTGGAAAGAAAAACGAAGTATTCAAAATTCTTTGGTGGATGAGTAAATGAATTAGTTCACGTCAGTTCTATAGACTATGCAGAGCGAACGAAACAAAAGGATTACTTTGTAACCAATTGTGCGATTTGTTTGCCTGTCAAGTTGACTGATGCTGTACTCTACGTCTTGTCCCCAAAAACCACATTCAAAGAGCCACCACCAGCTGCGGGATTTATCCACTCGATTAGATTTGTGTGTATGAAGCATAGTTCGCGGTAAACATTAAATAAAACCAAGTACGCTTCCACGCATGGGGTAGTGTTTAGTGTGGAAAGTTATTTTGCTTGCTACGACAAACACCTACACTCCGCACAATTGTTCTGGTTTGATTCGTCTTGTGGGACCGTGCCCTTCAACACCTTATATAACTGCTCCCCACAGGTACGGAGATCCTCGGTTTTCTCTCAGCGAACATAATCTTGCAGTTTCTGATAAAGGTATCTCAGGTACAACACACTGAAAATGATTTCCAGTGGCGACGACTTCAGCTGAATAGATGGTATGAACAGTAAAGATAATTCAATAGAACAGTGATGTGGAATTGAGCTGGTGCCAGATGTAGCACTGAACCCATTGTTTCCCTGTGTTAATTGAGTTCCTCAATGGCCATTTCTTCATTTGCGGAAGATTCTTTATGTGGTAGAAATCATCCGTCAACCGCGTGCTACTACACCATCGCTAAGAAAAATTCAGGGTAAATATTTCAGTGAACGGAAATTAGCATCGCGTGCTGTTTCCCTGCAATTGAACGAGGCCGCTACATTTTCTAGACGGAAAATTAATATGCAAGCGACTGAACCTCGCAAGAGTCAGCAACTACTTTCATCCCAGCCATATAAGTTAAATCAATGTGGAGGAAATTGGTAACTTCAGGACCAAAATATTAAACCAAAATTTCAGACTATCTTCAAAAGATTGCGGTTCCAAGCACGCACGTTTCTAATGGATTTCATGAGTGTGCATTTTTCTAGAGGATCAGGGTGTAGAGCTTTGTGCTTAGTCAAAAATAGATCGAACGAGAAGCTGTAGCTTTTGTGTAAACGCCCTTAGAAGCCATGATGCTAGTGGTTGAACGCAAAAGCCAGTAATGTCAAAACTTGTTGAATTTTCTACTTAAAGCGTATACCGTTTGGGTAACAAAAATGACAGAGTATATTCTATCTTTTACGACTCAGAGGTTTCTGAGAAATGTGGTCCGACCGTTGCTGCTGGCCTCCAAGAAAATTTTTGTAATACATGAATGGCTGTTAACTGTCAGAAACCTACGGTACGATATTTGCGTTATATTTCGGTATAGTTATAGGTAATTAGAGTGGAAATTTATTTTTATGATGGTTAATTTTACCATATTTTTGGATGCTTTATTGAAGGTAATAGATTTAACTTAACTGTCACCACATTGGCACTTATGGTGCAACACATGGTAGATGTATGAACGGACAACAGTAACAAAAAACCTCAGTGAACTTGAAGTACGGTGAGCAAGCCCCAGGATGTGAGTTGAGGAGACAAGAACAGATTTGCAAATATTGTCAGGTGTATCGAGTACCAATCTATTTCGATGCTTTGAAGTGTCCGGGAGTTTAAGGCTAACATATCTGAAACAGGAAACACAACGGGCAATAACTATTTTACTCCATATTTTGCAGCATCAATAAATTTAATATACCTATTTTAGAGGATCAGTCTACTTACCCTAAGTAGATTAGGGTGGACAAGAACTCGTTTGGTAAAAGCGCAGTGTTTAACAAACTTTCCATGCTAAAAATTTCGACCCCGGTTTTTTGCCAAAATTCGGACAGTCTTCCAGTCTGTTTACTTCCGGTCTCCGTATATTTGTCACTAGGCTGATTGAGTTGGGCGCAAGTAGGCCACTACGACTAATCAGAAGGATCTACGTGGCAGAGTTGCCTCAATTTGAACAGGAAATCATACCATACTGAAAACCACCTGGCATTTCAGACAGTGCGAGGCCAAGCTCCCTATTTCTGACTTGTCAGCTCAGTTCTGTCACAGTATGTCACTGCTGTGGTCGAACTGTACTCAAACAGATAGCACAATGGAGCAGGGAGCTCCAAAAGGCAACCTGGTCTCAAAGTCAGTAGAATGCCGTTTTATATTGTACACGGTTCTATAACCTTAGGTGGAATCCAAGGTCACCAAACCTTTTCCGTTACCAAACCTCCATTTTAGGGTAATCTTAGTAGGTCTATGGCAGCGGCTGCAAATTTTTTATTCGTTGGAAAATGCATGGTGTGTATTCCAATGTAGGGGCTTCTAGTGTAACATTTATGGACAACACCTTATACAGGTTGTGCTGCCTTCTAACGACTTTTACGACGTCGAAATACCTTGAAAATATGACGCCTTCCCCTCCACACAACAAATACGAGTAGTGACTATTACTCAGTATAGGTCCTCAAAAAATTCGGTTTGTCTATTAACCAATGATCGGTATCAAAGACTACCAATTTTAGTTATTTCCACTCGATAGTTATGTCAGATGTCAGCGAATAATTAATTTGATCAAATGAATCGCAAAAAATCACACCCGGCAGATGCTTTCAGGGACAGGAAAGTACCAGTACTATTTGTTACCCTTCAGTACTTTCGTAGGCACGGTTGACACTACTCAACCTCATGCACTTTAGACGCACTTATATTGCAAGCCGGACGTTTCGACGCGATCGATAAATACCCCCGAGGTACACGAATACACGCACTAGTCCCGCTCGAAACTGCATCAAATGCAGCACGCCTATAAATGTAGACGAGAAGGAGTTTTGGAGACTAGTTTATTTACATGTTATACAAAAAGAAAGTGCATCATACGACCTTAAAATAACCGACTCAAAATTGACAGGTTTTTTTCATACTTCCATTTATTTGCAAGAAGCCGGAAGAACTGAATAAGTTTTTTTAATGAGTTCGCAAGCCGGGCATGTCGGGTATTTTCTGTTTATGTGATTAAATTTGCCAGCCAACATGTTGCAGTCTGAATGTGGTACATTAACATTACTAGATAAAGTTGATCCAAACTGCAAATTACTTCTGCTCTAAGAGGAGTTTCTCCTCTACGCTTTCTTGTGAATGGATCCATGTAGTATTTTAATGATGAGCGTGGATATCACAGGCGAAACAACCTTCTACCAAACTCCCAACAATAACTAACTGGGCGACCTGTGTTCCAAACCTAGGCAACGACCGGAATTGGTGAAACCAGTGCTTTAAGTATCTGGGCATCGTGTTCTGAATAATATGAAGCAGCGCAAGCATGGACATGAAAATTATAACACGGACTATTTTAATTTGACACCGTCACGTTTAACCATAACAGTGCTGTCCTTGAAACACCCAAAGCGGTTTTTTCTAAATGCACCTCCGTTCACTCTGTTTTAGTGCATAGGGAAGTGACACGAAGGATTGCAATAGGTTATTTGTTAAAATGTTTGGGTAGTTTGCTTAAAATAAATTTCAGAAATAATATTTAACCTGATTTACAAGCAAAAATTGCCTATGAATTTACGTGTCTAGTAGCTTTCTTAGTGTGACCTTTCCTATTATTGGGGTATAAAGATAATATTACCGAAACCCTGAGATACTCACTCTTACAGGAGTCTAAAGGGATACTTATTCCTCCACATTATATTTCCGTCTGGTTTCTGATAAACAAAAACTATGGACACATAAGAAGCGCAATGACAACCCACAGAAAAGAAAACATAAGTCAAACGTTCTGCCTCGGGAAAAATTTTTGATGCACTCCTGCGTCGCCTTCTGTCGGGATGTGAGAACTTCCGATTTTGGCCAGAACTTTGACAATAAACAGCGCATTTGGGTTGTACAGACATTTGCAGGGTTGCACAGTCACGTGACAAACTAAATGTACCCGCATAGTAGACTGACTGATAGGCCAGCATTCCTGTCCTCAGGGTTTTCAGTAATTGGCAGTTTCAACCCACTTTACGAAAAATTTCTTAAACAAGCCAACTCAGAGAAATCAACGGAGCGTTTGTGGTTCTAAAATGGAGACAAACTTCACAAACCACTGCTATTAACTAAACATATTTGAACCATTTGGACTTACTAGGGAAGTGATGTGGGTCTTGGCGCGATTGATTAGTGGAGGAAAGGTGGTTAGACGTCATTTCTTCGCTGGACACTTGTTGGTCGTATCTTTCCTGTTAAGTTGGCCTTTGAGAAACGAGGTAGGACGTGCCGTTCAACGAAACTGTCGTAACCACATCAAAGGCATGCACTGCTCCATCTGTCTGGGCAAATCTAAGACGAAAATGAGAATCATAATGTCTGCACCACTTATTATGATATTAAACTTCGGTATACCAAAGTAGGACAGCACGAGTATGACGCACCCAGTTGGTATAAGTTAAGTAAATGCGACGAAGTCATAAAAGACAAATAAGAAAAGACCACATAAATAAAAGTTTAAAAACGCAGCAAAAGCTATTCAGTTGAGCGTCGACGAAGCGGAAACCTTTAAAGGTTTCGACGAGAGCGGAAGCTGCTGTAACAAATTTAAAAATTCATCCAATTTATTAGCAACATGAATGTAATTGGGAGTTGACAATTGAGACTGCGTCCTGTAAGTGAAGCCTATCTATTTGAAAACGTCGAGTAGCACTGTACAGCTTTTTCTTCCTCACTGGGAATCATCAGTAGTTTTAATCGCACGAATCTCCAAGGAGGCTCAACCTTTATAGTATTCGGCTAGCAGTGGGAAACCAAACCATTCGGTCAAGAGCAGCTTATCAGTATTGTGATTACTTTTAAACAGAATCCACTACACCTTCAACCAGGGAATGAAAGGTTCATTCTTCGTGTGAACTCACCTCTCTGAACTGCTTATGGTTGTTGGTTGTGTGATAAGATCTAAGAATTTTCAATAGAATATCCGTGGAAATTAGTGAGATGCGTGCTGCATTGACTTTTATTACAGGACTTAAACCCGACTGAAAATTCCCAAATGTTCCCATATTACCAACAAGATAAGTAGCTCAGAAGAATGAATAGTTCGCATGACGGTTGACCTTTCACATAGGAAGTCGTCACTCGAGTAGCCAATTAACACGTATCCATGTGATGAAATTTACTTTGTAGAATAACTAGTGGGGCTCTATCCTGCCTGAGGAGGAGTTAATTACACTGCTGACCTCCTGTCGGGCCGGACTCTAAGTACAGCACATAGCTGACAATGGCCACTTGCACAGTTTTCAAAGGACGAAAAGCTTCCAATGTGAGAACTTAAATGATACGTCACATATCGCTGATAGAAGTTTCGTTGACTGGGAGTCCAGCTTTTTGGATGCATTTTCACATCATTGCTTGAGATAATATTTTTAATATCAAGCAATAGATTTGTTTTTTTACAGATACGCGCTTACTACTTCATTATTAAGATGAAAAATATTCGATAAACGCCTTCAATTGATGGATTTTCCACGCGTCCAAGAAAACAAACCCACTGGTGCACGTTGCTCGCCTACTCCCCACTTGGGCCTCTAGGCAAGAAGCCATCGTCCCGTTTTATATGCTTATCAAAAAAGATTGAAACACGATACCTTTTGTAAAATAGTGCATTTTGGCTAAACATATGTATATATATATACGTCACTCCCAAGATTTTCGTCCGAATCTTTGTCGCAGTGCGTCCGACACACATAACTCGCCGGCGCCGCTCACGTAATTTACATTATTCCGCTCCATATTGCATTTTGCCGGTGCACGACGATGAAATTGCCGTGTGTCTGGTCACATTTGCCACATACCCTCGACCGGCTTATGCAAGAAATTCCTTGTAGTTTTTTTAATAAGGCTTTTAGCGAAGACACCATTTTAACGTATGACCTGCGGGAGTTTCTGTAGCTTTTAAAGTTTACTGTAATGCGTAATTAATCTGCTATTTACTCGTTTCAGAATATCATATAGGGATACGTTATGAACACTTGAAGTCAGGTTAAATGAAGAATCGCATTGGGCAACGTCAAGGGTGAATTCGTGTTACACGTACCGCTGACGTGTATAGAAATATAAGCTTGATTGCGAATCTCATGGATAGGTGTTTCAAAAGAAGTCAGTAAAATCATGACTGAGATGCTTCGTACAATAAGATAGCAGGCTACATAGGGTGGCTTAGGGTTAGCTTATCACAAGCATCCGAGACGGCAACATCGTCCACAATCCGGTTAGAAAATCGCACCATGAACATCACTGGCGTCAGTTGCCGGCATATCATTCACAGTCCCCAGCCAAGCACAGGGAGAGCCACATCAAACACAATCAGGAAGGAGGACACAAACAGCTCCCAAACAATATGCGGCAATTTTAATTCCCTTCTTTCATGTCAAATTCTCTCCATCTGTATGGTAGGGCCAGTCTGAATTAGGCACGGAAAACTACGTTCTGCATGCGTAACAAATTGCCAGGCGCCCTAGCCTGTAGCACTGGATGCGTTCTTCCGTCAGGAAGACACTGGATCTTAACGTGATGTGAGAGTTTGGCCACCTCCATAAAAAAGTGTAGTAACGGTATTTCCCTCAGCTTAGTTCTCGGTCTGAGCCTCTCAAGCTTGCGTTCTTGTCAAAACAACTACCAATGGTGCACAAGGTAGATTAACGCCCAAAACCAAGTCAAGAACACTTTTACAGCGCTTCATATATATAGCGTAAGTGGTGACAACTTACTGGAATTCTGACGCCTTCTGGATGCGCCATTGGCAACCTGCATTCGGCCAATACTGGGTCATGATTGGCTGTTGGGTCCATAGTTTCGATTAATCTCGGCTTGATGTCGGACCGGCAAGCGCACCGAACTTTTGGCCAATCTTGCGTGGGATAGGCTTCTCGGTTGTAGTAGCACCTGATTGCGAGCGGTAAAGCGGGATCCATGTGGAATTCCGCCTAACAATAAGTGAGCTATATTGGGGAGTGTCCATTCGACACACAAAGCCACTGATCCAAGTTTGGCCAATGGGTAGACTAACACCGTCCCCTGAGCGTCCTGTTGGGGGTAGACAGATACGATGAACTGACAGCGATTATCGGCGCGTCAACAGGTTAACCTCACAGACGTTTCCAGGCGAACTGTATAGAGTCGACTATCAACGGGCGACCATTGAACCAGAGTCCATTCAGCTTGGTAACCTAAAACGACACCAGATGAAGCAGAACCAGCCGCAGCGACTTCCGGATCATCAGAGATGCGCAACCAGAACCAAGTGGAAGATCAATTTAACAACGACACATGGGTTTTCAATCCTTGTTTCGGGCAAACAGCACACATCAATAGACAGCCAGTCGGTGATACATGGAGGAGCAGTCTATTGTCCAGCTTGTTTCACAGTACGAACGTTAATGGCTCCAAACGAACTAAATGTGGGAGGGATACTTTTAAACTGTCTGTGGTCTTAGTGGCCCCGTCAACCATGGACATTGCAGCTAACAACAGTGGGAAACGAACAGATCTGCCAGTCCTTAAGAATGGACCTACGGATATGTCATTGGCAACATTTTCGCTTACCCGCCCTGCCGTATGCAGCAAGTAATGTGACCCAGATGATGAAACCACGCAACGGCCGACGTGGCATGAGATCATTTGTAAGTGTGCGATTCATGGTTGTACGTGGCCCTGGATACTACCACGGCGCCCAGACCTGGACATGAAGAGGAGTGAGGTCCTCAGCTATGGCTTTTGGCTTAAGTGCTTATCCGAAGGGCAGCGGTGGTTGGCGTAAGAATAAAACTTACCTAGACTCTCCTGAGACTACACAACGCAGAGTAATATGTTTGACAGTTTCCATTTGGTCGAACACTACTGTACACCCACAGACTTTGTGAGACAGAGACAGACACTTGACAGAATGTCACGTACGCAGGCATGGCGCATTTCGAGACTCAGTGTGTCTCGTTACTGTGAGCTAAAAGACCCAATCGTGAACAACTCGCAACTGATGTAATGACACTACTGACATGACTAAATATATGGGGCAGTGGATTTATCTACATGGGGGAATTTGCAGATGCTTTATATCCGCACTCCCATCCTCTACCAGTTGCTAAGCGTCGATGGGTAATGTAAGGCATGCTCCCACAACACCCATTTATCTTTGACTGCTGAAATGATTCATTCTAAGCAGGCTGGACGAATATGAAGGCTTGACATAACGCCAAGGAAATGTGCATAGGTAATCAACGGACGACACGAGTGCCTGGATGGTATTATATTAATCATTGTGACCTATCCGTGTCAAGGCCATCTGGTGGATCTCAGCAGGCTTTCTCGAGTTTGCCCACCGGATTTACACTGAATTTTCGAACTCGTCAACAACAAAACAAATCGCTTGTGTTATCAGTGTAAGCAGACGTCCAGTGGTTCAACCACTGCGGTCAGGCAAGCAGTTATCCGATGCCAGCCAATTACACTGACAAACTGGTACTTCGCCGCTTCAGTGGACAAACCTCGGATACAGCGAAACATAAGTTGACCGATTTGCTTTGGATTATTTACTATTAAGACGCTTTAAAGATGAGAACGCAGGCCGCCAGGTGACTGGATGTACTCACGTGAACAGGTCTGAATAATAGTCAGTTGCTTGGCTACGTGGATAAAAACATGCGACCGATAAGTGCACAACATCGGAATGGACTGAGGGTGCACTTCAGCACACGAGTGACTACCTGTGTATGTATACGTATGATGGAGCGCTGCTCCCCCTTTTCTGTTGGAAATAAGTCACTAATAATAGGATTTCTGTAAAGGGCCCACCACCAGGTAATCAATTGGTAGCCGGGTTCGCCTTGAATACCGTGTCCCAATCACTAAATTCTTACTTGGTATCGCTTTCTCCCCATCGGCAATGTTGGCAAGTCAAAAGTGTCCAATAGGACTTCCAGGGTAGATCATGGGGATCGTTGGTCCTGACTTCTATGCCTTAAGAAGCTGCTACTTTGCATGCATTGTTGTTCGAATCTATAACTTCGCACAGAACATTACGTAGGCGGTTGGATTTTCTTCCGGGCACCAAGATCTTTTTCTTCAGCAAAATGTCAGCACATCTACCGTGTCACTTGGATAAAACTCCGGGTATTCTGCTATGTGGTTTCGGCTGAACTATTTCACCATGTTGAGACAACACTCCGCTATCAGCTTCCTGACTAATAGAGTCTATTACTAACGCAGTGGTCGCCCAGTTGGCTGAAACGAGTCATGTGATTAATTCAAACACCGCTTTTCAACTACGCCCCAAACCGCCTATCTATCTGCCAACTCCCGTTTAACAGCAATGTCGGGTCACAGTCTCCCTCAAGCAACCCGAGACTGTACACTCAGGTGTTCGTACACTCACTGAGACTTTTATGGCCTGCTCAATTTCCCACCGGTCACTTAGATCAATCGTTCATGGAGTGAACAGCCTTCACTTTCTTATCCGCACACTCAACTGTATCATTATTCAATTGTATGAATTACCCCGGTTTTAGTTCCGTAATCCTCCCATCTGCATTGATCAGAAGTGGAGATTGCGACAACACTGATATTCGTCAGCTTGTGTTCTGAATACTGAAGACATTGTTTTTTGCATCCTTCCCCCAAGGGAGGCTCCTGCTGAGGTGGCTTCATTGGTGCAGAGTGATATCAGTTATGTCATCTATTTTGCATTTCCCTTATATTTCCAGAAACCTCTTTCGAAAGTGTCCACAAAGTGCTCTGCTCTTCTATTGGAATACAGATGGCACATAGGAGTACGATTACTTTCTGACAGAGGATTTCAGGGTCAAGGAAACTGCTCTGACGTAAGTTGAGAATTATTTAACGTCACGTGTGTTTCTGGAAAGCCAAGCCGCCCAAACAGGTGATTAGAACGAGAGCTTATCTTGGTTGTTGGAATTGTGTCCAAGGCAAACAGCTCTGGTCATTTTGAAAATACATTCACTTAGGTAAAACTGTTTCCGGTCGAGCAACCCTGCAAGATCCACATAGAGCTTCTTCCGCAAAACATTTGTGATGTGCCACGACTAAAACTCAGCTCTTGTAATTGATCCTGCTACCCATGAACAATATCAGCATATATCAATCATCCGTTCATTGTTACGGTCCCTTCCTGGCCAGTATACATAACTGCTTTGATCCATGCACCCAACTTATCCATGCCTCACGCATCAAACCCTTGAACTGCATCTCCAAGAGCAGTTTCAGTCATTTCAGATCTCCCTGAAATTTTATAGACGCTTGTAACGGACATCGATGACTAGTGTACTTTCACCGAAAACCACATTTTCGTGACAGGTTTCCGACAGCTTAAGTCATGCGACTTCTTTCGAAGGGAGGAATTCCAACATTGCTTAGTAGTCAAGTTGCTAATGTTGGTTTTGATATAAGTATTTACTGCGGTTTAGCCAATGCGCCGATTAGCTGGGAAGGACTCATTGGGTTTTGCTGTTGCCTCCTGTAGTGCAGAGACTGCGTAATATTTCTTCTCAATTTACTCCTGCTGCTCCTGTTTCCGTAACCACTGTTGCTACACTAGTTCAACTAAGGTTTCATCCGGATGAAGCTGCATAACGCAGGTCATTAAGTTAGCTACGAGGACAATAGGGGTACGATCTGCCTGGCCCTTCTGCAATATGGAATGGAGACGAGCACCAGCACACGTGTGGCTGTGCAGGTGTGCCATCATCATTATCATCATCATCAACAACAACATCTCCATCGTCAATATCTCCATCATCATTATCCTAATCGGCAGCATAACATGACTGTTTGACATACCGTACTAATATAGTGTGTTTGGAAACCTTAGTATGGATGAAGAAGATAAAAACTGATGGGTAAAGGACGTAGTGCTAGCCTACCATAATCACTCCCTCCAGACGGACATTCAGACAATCCCAATAGAAAATGACAACAAGAAATTCACTGACCGATCGGCAGCCATATCTTGCAACGTTTCCAACTGTGCCTCCACCCTGGAAGGTGAGTAGCACTATAGGAACCCAGACTTATGGTAATCGTTTTCATGCCCCTTTGCCAGTTCTCATTTTGAACACATCTCTGCTTGCGCCACTGTGTATAACACTTTTCTGTAAACGATACAAATACGCGTTTAACACAGCTAAACCACCGCAGTCTTTGGTGTTGGACACATCCTTCGGTAGAAGTTCCTCTTGCATGAAAACCCCGTGTTATAACTGACTCCTTGTGGACTCGATGGCGCCAACATCAGCAATCCACGGTTCTGAAACAGAACTTGTCAAAGGTCTGAAGATTTCTCATTTCAGCTGGTCTCACGTCTCTCAAATATAGAAAAAATAACTCGTATTGTAGCATGATACACATGTCCCTTGAGGTTCAATGATACCGCTTTGCCTCCATAGGTATCTCATACTAGCAAGCAAGAACCGATCCATGGGGATTCGTTCGTAAACCTCATTTGTTGTACTACAAGCATGACTCAGACAAATTTCAGGACACGTAAAACGCTCCACAAATTCCAGTGCCTTTCCTTGGATTGTAAGTGGCGTGTTCAGTGACTTCGTTTCCGGGGCCATGCCCCTACATATCGTGGGTGCAAAACCCATGCAAAAAGAACGGGATGACTTTGGTCAGTTCATTCAAAAAAGAACATGCGCTATTTCCTCCTCTTCGAAGGCGAGAATGATATCGATAAGGTTTCAGTCAGCAACTATTTGAACACCAGAGTTTGCAAAACCACCTAGAGTTTGTTTCATTTCTGCGTCACTCACGAAATTGAAGGACGGTCAGAGTGAACATTCAGAAGCTTTTAGAGAGCTTCCGATATACTAATACATAGCCGCAATTCTGGGAGTACAAAAGACTTATTGTATTGATAGACCTCTGAGGCACCTCTTGCTGTGCACCTGTGTTAGAGAGAACAGGTCGATCAACAGAGCTAAATTCTCTTTAAAAATCCAGGAGCACCAGAAGTGTGGACAGCTTATTCCCGTTATGACTGGGGTCAGTTCAATTCCTCTGTAATTACCGCATCCATTAACAGACCCCCTTTTCAGGAAAAGGCACAATTACTAATTTTATCAGTTGTCTTGAGCGATCTTCCTTTGATGAATAGACGGGAATATACCAGACAGGCCCTGACTAAATATTCCCAAACCACCCTTGCACAATAAGGCTGAGAAGTCACCAGTACCACGAGTTCAGTGGTGCTCGAGGGATTTGTAGTCATAAACCTGTGAGACCGTGGAGGTTTTCAGGTCCACCCTACATTGTTCTAGAGCAGCTCGACAAACTGGCTGGGTGGCAGCAGGTGGCACGATACTTGTTGTTCAAAATGCCTCCCCCGCAACTGGGACGTCCGTCCTTATTGAAAATTGTTGGGCCAATTTAATCCTTGGTGACTTCGCTCACAGGTGGTTCGCAAAATAGTCCCCCGAACCATCAGAGATAATCTTGTGGAATTCCCTGCATTCTGCGCCCCACCCATTTTCCTAGACTCATTTAATCACCAGGCTTCACAGTTTTGCTTAAAGCCCACTAATTCTGTGACCTAAATTATGTTCCAAACCAGCGCGAACATTTCTCCGAGATTCAAGTACTGCCACTGTTCTGTATGATATCAAATGCCGTGCCACGTGTGAAATCCCGGCTTTTTTCAAGGACGTAGAGATCTCGTGCTACTGCCAACTGACATCCGACGGTGAAACAATTGAAAGAGAGTTCAGAAGACGACCTCATAGTTTAACTCAACTTGGAAATCTGCCAGAATCTCAGTTGCCAAAAGAGTTGTCCGTTCCCTAGGAGGCCCGGAAAAGCTACTCCGGGACAGCGTGCGGTCAGAATCCACACGAAGGGGGTGGTAGTCAGTTACTGATCCCCGACATTAGTAGCTGATGACGGCGTGATCAACTAAGGTTCGTGGCTTGCACGCTGTTGGACATCACCTTGTACCTGTACGATTTCGATAAATCATTTCGATAATAAACGATAACGCAAAACTTTCAGTCTGAGATTCCTTCAAGGACGTTGCCAGACAAACCTTACAAAGGTGACTGCCAAGTGATATCCAGTCAAGGAAGGACAATTGGGTCCGGTGAATTAGAACGTGCCTAACCCTGCACAATCTGCCGCAGGCAGCTCCGGATCGCCAAAGTTGGAAAATGAGGAGTGAGTTGGCAGTGGAGGAGCAGTCAGCTTGGTGGCCGCGTTCGGATCATGAATTCTTATTTCTGATGAGCATCACACGTAGATGTCAAGCAGGTCTAGTTTGCGGCAAAAGCAGTCTATTTCCTGTTTCCTTTAAATGCTAAATTAAATGCAGCTGGATAAACGTGGCGTAGAGCCCCGACTTCTGCTTTTGAGATGCCTGCGGTTGTCGACACTGGTTGACCCGCCAAAACCGACACAAGACGACTCAGTTACTCAGTCCCAACCGAAGGGCATACAAAAAGAGTACTACCAACGGAGCGAGGTAAAATAGAAGAAAAATTGTTTGAAACATAAAGAAATCTGGCGTTAGACTGAACTTTTTTTTTGCTTGTCCGGCCTGATGTACACAGAAATCAAGGCGACACGGCTGTTTACATCATATGACGGCCGTTTTGGCCTTTAGCTTGAAAGCCTGACAGCAAAGTAGCGGCCTTTGGCGTGGGACTACCAGTTTGTTTAAGTTTAAGAAACATGTAGCCACGTGTTCCAGCCTCCAACCTTGAGGATCAGGAGACTGTGCAGTCCAAAACTCAAACTTGAGAGCTGTCGCGGAAAAGTCCAATTTCTCCAGGACGGAGCATTCTGTATGTATATGACTGAATGCTACTCATCAAATAGCTAGCGCACATGTTTGATTGCTATTCAGGCGGTCAGCAAAAAAGAATAGTTCAGCAGAAAATTTCGGAGTGCACTTCATCCAGGAGGATAAATTACCTCACATTCCGGTCAGGTGCGGTTTGTTGAGATGGTTGACCTTTTATTTGCAGTCAATTTCTATGAATGCACATTCTATTTAACTATAAGGCTGTGATCTGCAGCACCTAGGTACTCGATATCATTAGGAAGTGGCCTGAACTAACAAACCAAAGAAATATAATAGCCTGACGAAATGAAGCAATAACAGTAGGTTATCAAATCTTTTCAATTAGAAAACAGTGTTTTACAGTCAGCAAAGTGGAAATAATCTTCTGTCAAATCCTCACCATGCAGCCGGGTTTCAACCTGGTGGAAGCATTGGAATATCCCACCAAGCGATAGCATCGTATGTTTGTAGGACAGGGCTGTCAAAAAAAATTAGAAGTTATTTTATCAATTATTTCGTTTTCTTTGGTTTGGAATTCTCAAACAAACTGGCAATTTTTTCGACTGGGGTCTTATTATGCTGCTTCATTCGACAAATTAATCTATGAGGCTTTTAAGGAAATGAACTATTTTGCACAGCTGTGTCCATTTATGGGAATTTTCTATCTTGTCCGGAACGCATCAGATGCGTTTAGGTTGCAGTGCAAGGCCATTTAAAGTGTGCTTTGGAGTGTAAATTCGTTATCAGCTCATCTCACTCTTTTTTGAAAATCTATTTGAAGACAGTGGAGCAATGACGTAGTAGGTGAGACCAACATAAGTAAGGGTCGCAACTTTGGATAAATTGCGGAGGCTGTGGATAAGGGTAGTTAAAATTCGCCGGCTTTGTACTAGCGCTTTCTGTCTTTTCAATGTATTCCCGTGAACAGAACTGTCATCCTTCATGGAAAGAGGCCCTTCATAGATAAATTTACCTTTATCAGTCGCTAACATAACGCGGATAACCATGGAGAGTTGAACGGTTTTTGAGAGACTAACTGTTAACCTTGACTACCAACCTTCAATTCTTGATTCGCCTGAAAAGCACAACTTATATCTTACTCTTCTGAAATATAGTTAAAGCTTCAACGGTTCTGTGCTTGCAAACTGGTATCTAATCTCACAGGAAGTGTTATTCCTGTCACTGTATGCTCTGTTAAGTGAAAGTTGTTGAAATGCCAATTAGTTTTTTATCCTAACCACAGCTCATTCTGGGATCCCCACTTTTATAGAGAATAAATTTACTTAATTTAATTTAGTTTACTCCATATATGCAATTGGGCCGTTAAGTTGACTCACCAACTTCAATTCCAAAGGCAGTTGCCTATTGATCTTATGCTCCCGCACAAGTGCGGGCCGGACTACTCAGTAGAAAGCACAGGCTTATGTAAGACTCCAGTTCAAGGGTGGTCACCTAAACACAGCCACACGGCACAAATTACGTGCTGTAATCGGTCGTTCGTACGCAACTTCCCAACTAATCCTGCTCTTGTCAACGAAGAAAGTCAACCTCAGATGTACGCCACTTATTGTACCTGATCTCTCTGTTTCACGCATCGTTTACCACTTCACATGCAGTTACGGCGAAACATACATTAACAAAACAGATATGAGCTTATGCGAACGCATCTCAGAACATTTGCCCCATTATTTGAAGTAGGTGACCAATCAATCGGCCGATGCCCTGCAAGGTGAGACCCGAAGACCTACCTCATCAACCGCCAAACACGCTGTATCCACTGGATACAGAGAAGACCCCACTGCAGCGTTCACCATTTTACTGCGCAACGTCAACTCATATTGACAAATCAAAACCGACCCAGTTTGTGTGCACGAAAGACCCGGACACAAGCTCTCAGGTTACCTTGGGCTTAAGAAGCCGATCTGCTTGGCCCGCCATAAGGCTGGCTCTGTTCCACTGTTTTGTTTCTATTTACCCCTATTTATGACGCGAAATTGATGCTTTTAATATTGCGGCTAAAGCAGTAACAGCGAATTGCTGACAGCCCGTAGACTTTTCTTATTGTACTATTCAGATTTCAGTATGATCTGAGCCAGCGTAAGTTAACAACAGAGTTATACAGCAGTAGAGAACAAATAGTATAGGTAGAGCCAGACCATTAGACATGATTGAAGAAACATTCTCTTTGGTAACGAATCTTATCGGTAGTAGAGAAAATCAGCACACAGCACATTTCCCAATCGGGATTTCTTCCTATAGGTTGAGCTAATCTATGCCGAAAAACTGTGCAGCGGTTTCATCCTTATTGGGAATCATAGGCAGTGCATAGCTCACGAAACTCAAAGGAGTTTAGAACCCGTGATCTGCTAGTTGGTAGTTTGAACACCTAAATGAGTTTCGTGCGCACAGGTGATGATTCCCAAAACGGACGAAACAGCCGTAAAGTGCTTCTTGGCTTTTAACCATTGAGCGATTTCACTTACATGATGTGTTCTCAAGTAAAAATACCCAAATCTCCTCACACTATCATCAAATAGCACATTCATAAAATCTAAGGGTTTGAGCGCAACCCTTTTTTATTCTTCCGTACTGCTAGTAGATTCCGAGGTGCTCCACGCTAATTTTCGCTCGATCAGTCGTCCGTTTGTGGGGTAGCCCCTTAGTTGACAGCGTATTTGACCGTTATTTTTTTACCCAACTCAGGCTTAGTGATGAAATACGCATTCCAGAAATGTGTTATTGATTTTATTGGTCTAACAGCATATTGAGCAATTAAATAACGTCATTCGAAAGCTCTAGTTTTATTCATTCTGGTTCTTCAGGCCAAGTATTCACATAGGGAAAATGCTCTTATGCTATTTTTAAATTTCTGCTGAAATTTCTACGTCTGCTCAGTCTCACCTCGAGATAAATGGCGTGACAGCCTCGGAGAATTTAGAAAACAGCAGAAAACTTGCCCAGCTTATGCCTAGGAATGAGGTCCTCCTTAGTGTATTGTTAAACATCGTTCTTGTCTGTCTTATCATCCCCAATCATCATCGAATACACAAGTCTGTGCAAACCGGAAATCAGAAAGCTAGGAAGTCCACAAAGTGTGTTGCTACGGTCTTCATTGTGATATATGTAGCATTAGAAACTAGGTCGATGGTTCAAGGTCAATGACTGCAAAATAAAAACACGGGGATAGCAATCGATTAATAAGGACCACAGACGAGTGAAAAAAAGTGTGTTCTCCCATCCCCAAGTGGAAGATGTGCCCTTGATTGTGTTCTGTTGCACTTTCTGCTAAAGATCTGTCTATTTTACCGATGTAAGCGTCTCCGCAGCTGCAGGTGAACCTGAAGGCTACCTGAGAAGCAGACAAATTAGGCTCACAATTATTGGGTAGTTACTACCTAAGCACGCTCTAAACCATAAGTGAGCTTGCCTCTTATGTCAGGATTAACGTTGGTACCTTTGAATTGAAGGAAGAAGTATGTGTCTTTCTCAATGACGGAAAAAGCCGGGGTTGTCTTTGTTCTGGCTCTGCCGTCAAATTCACTAAAGCACTCTTCAGCATAGTTTCTTTAAAAAGTTTCTTCTCTTGCTCAAGTTACTCTAGGCCGCATTGTCTTTTCGCTCAGGAAAATAAATTCTTTTCCAGCCTGCGTCCGTGAGCTGCTGTGGTGTAATAATATAACTGTGAATACCGAACGCTCCACGTGTTCTTGCGACTGACAAAGCGTTGCAAAGTCCCGTCGGTACGTTTATAAATAGGCTTATTCAAGGAAGGTAGGCTGCTACTTGATTCGCACTCACATGTAAGGAGATTACGATGGGTTGAATTACGAGTGCCTAAAGGGGCTGAAGATGCTGTTTCATTACTAACGATTGCTATAAACAACCTGCTTACATAACAATGATTTTGGAGTTTCATTAGAAGTCTTTTGTTCGGTCGTCCCTACAAAGATTCCACCAATGTTAGGCCTAAACGACTGCTCACAGCAATGCCATCGACTTGTCTATGTGCTTGTCCGTAAAACCTAAAGCTGTTTGTCCAGAGTACAGTCAGGTCTTTAGTGCGGCCAGTAAGAAACCCCAGAATCATATTATATCGGTTGATAAAATCACGTGAAAAATCAACTGCTTCTTGGATGGGTACACTGGCGACCAATGAATCAACTTTAGTGGAAGTTAATTTCTAGGAACTCACCACGAGGTTACTCAGACTTTCTGCCAGTTTAGAAGAAGGCAGATGAAGATAGTGAAGATATAAGCTTTTGCATATTGGGTCAGAGGGTTTAACCAACTAACTTGCAGCTTTGTGGCAAGTGGAACTGTTCATAAAAATGGGTGGTCTCAAATGGTACATTTGTACACTTTTTCCGACTCATTACTTATATGACTCGAGTGGTTGAGTCCAGCACTGAATAGGGTGGAAGAATTGTTGACATGTCGCAGCAAACATCTTTCAGCTCTAAAGTGAGCGCTTTTTCGTGCCATTTGCCTCGCTAAACCGCCTCAATCAGCATTACATAGGAATGCTACAAACGTTTGGTCTCCCTCATGAACATTGTACCACAGGAAAATTACAGAATCCCCTTTGACGAGGAGGAGGCATCGGTCGTAGACACCAAACGGGAGCTATGCCATTCCACAAAAATAGAGAAGGAATTGCAGTCACTACCAACCCAGTAGAAGTGTCCGCTGAAGCCATTCTGCATTAGTAGTGTGATTTTTCGCAGAGATTGGGAACTATATTGCAGACGTTTCATTACTAGTCTAGGTGACTTCATCAGTCTGCTTTATAAAGCGGAGTAGTGTGTTGCGTCCGAGGAAGTGCCTTGAGTTTATATGCTTACTGGCAATGGAGAGCGATCTTCATTTATGATCAAACTTTTGCGTATGCATTGATGTTTACATGTTCTTTGGTTATGCACTTTGTAACTTCCATCTATTGGCCACCACAAGGACTATCTTTGACCTTGACCTCAGCGCACTTCCTATTACTCAGTCCCGAAGACACTCCACTCTGTGGATTTAGTACAATATTAACAACAGGAACAAGGTACTGACTTCGTTTGATGCTCAATCTCTTATCAGCGACGCTCTCGTTAGTGAAATGAGGGCATTATGATTTTGTTCGGCAAACTGGCCTATACTTGGGACGTCCGCCAGACTATCTGTCTAAAATTTTAGGCCTATAGATGAAGTGCAGCTTTGCTCAACTTTTCAAGATATAAACAGATGTACAATGTCGTCAATGGAACCCCGTTGAGACCGGTGCTCGCGGACGTATTTAGGGACCAATTTGGGCAAAAAAGCTTAGAGAAAAGTGCTGTCATGGGGACGATGTGTTGATAATATATTTGCCACTTTATTGACCAAAACCAAACGGAAGAAACTGTCGCATGTTCAGCAATGTAGACGTCCAGTTAGGATTTACAGTGGAAGTCGAACAAAACGCAGAATGGCATTCCTTGTTGTGCTCCTTGCTACGCGGAACAGTGGATCAGGACAGCCACATCGACAGGAGAACATTTGCACTTCCCCAGGCCCTACCGTATTGTCACAGCCGACAACATTACGCACGAAGTACAATTACTCAAGCACACCATGAACACGAATCGTTTTCCCCTGAGATTCACAAAGAAAGTACTTACAGTTTTGCCTAGTTAGTCGTTCCGCAACAAACTACATGCATTCCTACCCGGCTCAAAAGGACCCAATTGCCTTGCTCGTAAGATCTATCAGATTAGTTGTATCCGAGGGCTAGGTACATCGTCCTAAACAAGAGGTACTTTGGAGCACCGGTAGGAGAGCACGTACCGAAATGGCTTGATAGAACCGAGGTGCGTTGTCTGAAATCTGCTATCACTAAACATCTTGAATGATAGTGATTGCGTCCTAGACCCAGCGAGGTTTTCACACTGGTCTTTGCAGATGAAATCTTACCATTGCTGAGGCAGTGGCAGTGCACCTTTTTAATCTCATATTATGTGCACAAAAGCAATTGCTAACTAACATCGGTGCCCTCCTAACTCTTATCATCATGATGTCATGTCTGGCACGTTTCTTCCTCTGTTCCCTCATGACTAGTAAATTTTATCAATCTAGAATCTCAGGCCAATACTGTCACGTGACATGAACGTGCAGAACACTGTGAGTATGCCCATCGTCATATGACTGTCTAGTGTAATATCCCGGGAGTAACTGGCCAGCTGCGGTTCAGATGTCCGTGAACTAGACAATTTACGCCCTAAAACTGGCCTTTTACAGTCAGTAGGATCGGTTTTTCTGACACACTAAGAACATGAGTTAACAATATCCTCTTTAGTGGCAAACGTTTTAAATTATTTACAGAAAACATTCCGGAACTTCTTAGCTTATTTTCCACCATACAGCTTGATGTATACACCAGTTGTATAGGATGTTCTCAAAGCCCCACCCCAAAAGAAAAATGCCCCCGCTTAGGAAAATGAGTGGTCTTCGGGGAATAGTACTGTACTCTGTTTATCGAGCCACCACACCGTTAACCTCAGATGGCCCAGCGAGATGACTCAGTGGTTAGAGCGCGAATTTACTGACCGGAAGGTCCATGGTTCGAAGCCGACCTCTGCATCTCGACTTCTCCTATCTAGGCTTGGGCAACCTGGCAATATCCCAGTCCTCATGCCCGTGGCATGGCAGCTAGGCACCAAAAGGGTGCTACAGCTGAACGATTATCTTATTTTAAGCTCAGATTCCACGGTGTTGCGAGTTTCCCATGAAGGGTCCGTATATTTGGAATTTCCGGCGTGGTTACTACTACATCCTAAATCTATTTGCGCTCATTCGTAGTACTGCAGCAGACCACACTTTAATTATCAACTGTCCGCATTCGGGCGAATTTCCGGAATGTACAGTAGTTCTTGCATGATGGTTCTTGTAGGCATGATGTGATAAATGTCAACGACAAATTCGGTAACTCAGTTGCTGTGACTGCACTATAACTCGTATTTGGTGGTTAACTGAAAGATCTTCTAGGAGGCTCCTCCTAAAAAGGTGAGGCTAGTTGATGGTCACTGCATTTAGCCTATTCCAAGGTCAAAAGCGTCCTTAAAAAGTCACAAGTAACGTGAGCAAAATGGTAAAGCTATGGACGGCATTGATAGCATCTTCGCTCTGTTCGGTGCCGAAAAGTTTAATCTTAGGTGTGTATATGCTTCTCAAATTTACTCAAGAAAACGGGAGAAAGATGTTCGCATTTAAGTCACTAAAGGTCAATTTAGAAATAAAGGCGTACTTGCATCCAGTAGAAAATTAGCGCTGTTGATAGGGGTATGGAGCAGATGGTATAACGGTATCAAACAAATCAAGAAGTAACTAGGACGAAATCCAAAATAAACAAATAAACGGCACACAGCTTGATCAGTAATTTCGGCCACAACTTTTGTCCGGCTTTCAGCTCCTCAAACGTTTCGAGCGTGTCACGCAAATCCCCATCACATCATTATTGACAGAAATCCCAGATGCAAACACTGCTGTGTGGGTGACATACGAACGCATCAGTTTGAGTGAATGAAACCTTGTGATGGAAATAAGAAAGAAATGGGAGAGGGTGGAAGACCTAGAGCCAACCTAGAAGAAACATCCGAGCTGTCTACATCCTAACACTCACTCAGACAATCAGTATAGAAACTGACGGCACAAACTGTCATCGGCTATCCCTCACGTCGATCAGTGCTTCCAAACAAGCACAGGGAGGATCAAGTAAAACCCATACCAGCAATTGAACAGTACCATCATTCCCTTCGGTCATGTCATATTCTGTCTACCTCTAGGTTCCCGCCACTCCGAATTAGGCAAGGAAAGCCACACTTGTCACGGCAGGTGGTAATTCGGCATGCGCAACACATCGCCCAGCCACCCTAGCTTGCGACACTTAGTCCGTTCTTTGGGTGGAGTATCCTATGCTTCACCAAAAACCCGTCTCTAGCGAAATACACGCACTCGCATACCGATTTGGTTTTGACGGGAGACTTACCTGGAACCCAGCTAAATCTCTCGTTTATGGTGTTTTCATGCAACTGAATGTGCTGCACCAAGCCGCCTCATGTTTCAGTTGCCACGATATTCGAGATATCCCGATACATTTATAGACATAATACACTACTTATAAGGTTGTTGAAAACCTTTGACAGTCCACAACCAGTTTCACCTTTCTTAGAGCTCATCGGTTAGGCGCAGCATCCGAGTTTCCGTCAACCTTATTTTCTCCTTGAACCCATCATGGACTAAATTAGCGAGATACACTCATTCGCATACCAATTGGGTTTTGACGGGGGACTCACCTGGAACTCAACTAAATCTCTCGTCTATGTTTTTAAGCAACCTTATGAGTAGTGTATTACGTATATACATGTGTCGCGATATCTCAAACATCGTACCAACTGAAACATGAAGTGGCCTGGTGCAGCACATTCAGCTGCCTCATTCAGCGCATGACGTTCACGAACTTGAACAAGCTTCTTGAAGACAATTAACCGGTCGACAGGCCCAAGTGCACCAATATTTTATGGCGCCCATATACATGTCTTTGCTCTTGACAGATTATGAGGGTATAGTCCACACAGCCCCTTTCCGGCCGGATCCCTGCTCACTCTTCTGGGATCCCGTTTTTACGCGCCTTAGTAAGACGACGTAAAATATGCGACGCAAGAGTCTGATTACGGTGGGAGTCCTCGGTGATGGCCACACGCACTGCAAGTGTCTTTTTTCGAAAATGGACACTAAAGCATGCTTACTTCGGTTGACCGGGGTGGCTTAGAACAATTCCAATCCAGGCAAGACCAGCCGAAGTGGCTTCCGGATCACTAGAGATGCGCAACCGAAATCGATAGGAAACCGAGGCGAAGGTCAGTCCAACAATCTCACTTGTATCTTCAGCCCTCGCTTCAGACAAACAGCATGCATCAATGGAAAGCGAGTCTAGCGTACATGCAAGAACAGCCTGTTGTCCAGCTTGTTTCAGCGCCTGAACGTTAGCGCTGTCAGATGAACTGAGTGTCTTGGCTTGAAGGATGATTTCGAAGTGTCTTCGGTCGTGGCGGCCGAGTTAATCGTAGATATTGCAGTTCATGACGGTGGACTACTAGCGGGTCTGTCAGCCCTTAAGAATGACCCTACAGATGTATTGCTAACAATGAGGCAAGGAGGGGAAGAAGAATGAATATGGGAAAGAGGAACAAGAGATGCATCAGCAGTGGTTTATTTTAGCGACAAGTAAAGCGATCCGGTTGATGGCACCAGGCGAGAGATCATTGGCATGTGTGCAATTCATGGTTGTACGTAGCCCGGGTACTTCCAAGGTCCCCAGTCCTAGACACTAGGACGATTAGTGTCCTCAGCCAAGGCCAGCTGCCAAACCGCCTGGCAGCGTGGTTGATTTGAAACCGTCAGAGCATCCTACAACAGCCTGAAACCTACGTCACACATTTTCTAGCCCCAAACCTGGAAGACCAGGAAACCGTGTTACGCGGACCTCTATCCATTGACCAACCTTGTGAAAGAGGCTCTGTGAGTGTCACATACACACTTTCCAGCATATTTCAACGGAACGTGCGCAAACCGTCAGGTTGTTGTAAGATTTTGTCTATTCTTGAAGACAGGCAAATCCTAAGTGCCCACAATTGTATAATTTCATTCTTTATCTGTGAAAACCAACCGAAGACTGGCTGATCATCATTCATCGCGATTACGCTTAAAAGTAATGTTTAGCCGGTTGGGTTGCATAAACAGTACCACAGTTGTCAGCCCCTCTAGAAGAATCACTTCGCGACGGATAGATAAATCTTATCCCACGGGAGAACTTTACATGAATCCACAGATTGTCTTTCAAATACTTCCCGGTACTGGTGATCATTTTTGCGCCTTCACCGATGTACCTGCCATAAACACTTGGACCACAACCTCACTTCGGACGTTCGCTGGAGTCAAATCAAGGTAATTATCATCCAAATCCGTGATTTCTCTCACTTCATTTCTTTAATCAGCTATACACTGCCTGTGATATTTAAAACCGTCAAACCAGATATAAAATCCGTGTTTGAACTGAGTACTCTTGATAGCGTGGCTATCAGTGCGCTCTCGAATCGCGTGCTGTTTCATTCGTCTATTTCTCGCTTATCTATGTCGTCGCGGAGTCCCCTGGACGGACTCGTTGACTTCTTATATGGACCCCTTTTCCACTCACCATTAAATTGCGTAGCTACTCCCTGTTTTATCGACGCTATGCGTTACGGTATTGTCACCTGTTTGCTAATAAAGTCATATTCCAGGTTTGTCCTCATTTCTATCAGCTTTGTTATCGTTAACATCTTATAAAACCTTGTTCATCGCTTGTCTTCTGATGCTGACTTGGTAATCGTAATCATTTCGAATGAGCTTTAACTCGAGGATCGTCACGTAGGCGGAATCTAAACATGTTTTATTTCGTGCACGACAACTGGTCCAGTGGATACTGTGTGCAGAATGTTAACCTTGTAGCGAATAAAAATCAATAGGGGAACGAATTGGGTGCCGTCGACTTAGCGTAACACTTGTGAGTGCTTCAAAGAAGATAAAGCTGCGTAAAGGTTCTTTGTACATCAAACCGTATAACTTTCAAGACACTATCGGATATGTAGATAAACGGACAACCCAAATGCCAAATGACTATGAGTTGTAAGACAGAATCAGGGTGTGCCATCGAAAAATATGCAGTTTTCGTCAACAATTATAGGAAGGTTTAGTTAACCGACCACTTCCCGCGCAACAGTTAGCAAGTGTACAGGATAGATAACCGGCTTCTTCCAGAGATTGCAACGAAGGGTTGACATTTGTTGAGGCTGCGCATCTATGATGCATTTGCTTTCTATAACTCCGTATGTGACCATATATAGGTTTGTTCAAGTCACCATGAGTATGATTGACCCCTTAAAGCCTTCTAATCCCCAGGTAATCATATGTATCACACTTATGAAGGTCCTGTCCCCTCTACCGTACATTAATGTCTGTAAATTCGTGTATCAGAAAGCTGACCCATTCTTACGCAGGAAGATGGCGGTGGAAAGTGACCAAGCTTCATTTTATAAAGAATGAGTTTGATACATTTTCAGCACGGCGCACGAAACGCTTCCGGATACGGACATGGGAGCAAGGCTTCCTAGTCGGTCAGTGGCACCAGAATGCGGCATCGTATTTGGAAAACTTCATTTAATCCAAATGACGGAAGAATATTGGGTCCCGAAACTGAACCTTCTGTTTGATATGCAAATGCAATTGCCCCCGTTTCCACCCTGCCTAAAGTGACCGACCTCAAGCCATCTCTTCTGATGGATAGACCCATCTAGTCCGGTAGTACCTAGTGAGGCGTCCTTCAAATGACATACTTTATGTTGATTAGGTGGGCTTTTGCTCTATTCCGAGGATTGTCCATCCACAGCCAAGCGGGTGTGGTAACAGCCTAATAGCAGTCTTTCTACTGATTTGTGGGGAATTATAACTGTCCGTATTACTGTCCGTATTACAGTCGTCAATAACCTACAACCTTGGAAAGCACTGGTCACAATAGAATCAACCTTTAATGCAGTCCACTCAAATCAGCCAACGCAAAAACCCATCATGGACCACACGCGTTTCCATGCCGTCATTTACAGGAGGCCAGGTTTGCAGAATAACAACTTGTCAAGGGAGGAGAGCGTGTCTTGGAACTTCCGACCACGCTAAAGAATGCTGAGCTTTCTCAGTGCCTTCCTCACTGAGGAATGGGACTGGAAGCCCATGGACTGCATTTTTCCTGGTATGTTAATCAAGGCAAATAGGAAATCAGGCAACCGAACGAAGGTTTCATGCGGGAGATCTTTTTATCGGCTCTAGTAAATTCAACTTTCTCTGTTTCCACCATAGAAAATCCAAGTCAAATATCATAGTTCAGCATTGGAAACTGCACTTGCAATGTCCCATCTACATTTTTAATTTATACTACTCATCAATTTTGCAGTAGCACGATGGTTGATTGATTGGGCTGCACGTATTCCCGGTTTTTCCACCGACGACATGGTAGTCGCAGAAGTTCGTTGTTTACGCTTGAAATTGACTGTCCAAAGGAAGGGCTGACAACAAAATACGTAGCATGATATGGTAATAAGTGGATCCTGCTCAAACAAATTCTCCGATAAAAGACCAATTTGATGTAGGCATTATCGCTTTCGAACGTAAATATATTTGCACGTTTAAATGTTGGTAGGTCGTAGGCAAACCAAATTATGCATCCCCCCGGTGTTTATCACTTATTAGTACTCTTCGTAGAAAAATGCTATGTAACAAGCTGGACGGACCCACTCTGAGAAGTCGTCAGTCAAGGAGCCAGTTACAAGAGTTTCATTCAAATTGAAAGTCGTGATTGAATGAAGAATCAAAAGTGTGGCCAACCCTGCTCAGCTGAACAGTAGGATATTTAATTTGCTTGAGTAAAACTACTCACAAAGTTGCTGAAACCTCTTCGACAACTGAAGATCTGTTCCACCCTCCTTGTGAGACACATTCTTCTGAAGAATATAATAAACTACGGATTCAGCTGGGATTCATTTGAGCTTCCCGTAAAAAACAAATTGGTGCGCAAATGAGTGCATTTCGTTTATTTGATTTTCTATTTAGGTTCCAGAGTACTTTCGTGAGAGATGCACAGGTAATGACTCCAAAAATGAGTTAGCGGCTGCAAGCTGTGTCACAGCAGTTCGTCGTAAGCAGAATTCATTTTCAGGGTGGAAAATCAGTAGGTCACTATACTCATCTGACAAGATGACATTTATTCCATAAACAGTCCGGCACTAGCAGGCTGTGAATTTCGGGTCATAGGAAACTGACAAATTCACTCCATCACAGAGCATTTCACACAGTCAGATCAGTTGAGCCTGGTTTTGATAAATCTATGACCATGTTAAACACGACTAGAAGAAATTCTTCGCCATCATGAATTTTTCAGTAAAGTATGTTGCTTCTTGGGCTGTAACTGACCTATATCCCCAGGATAAGCGCAAGGTACACCACCGCCAAGTGAGTGCTACTCCAACCCAATTGGGATGCACGATGTGGTTTAAGGCTGGAAAAACTCTGGACAGAATAATGCACTAAAAACCCTTTGGTACCTAGACATGTTTTACACCATATAATGGGTAATGAACGTCCGGTAAGTGAGTACAACACGCATTACCACACAATGATTCAAAGGAGGACTCAAGTAATCATCATGTGCGGAAAAATGGTAAGGTGCCCTGAGGCAAAGCACTACAGTATAATCGCACCAGTCTAATACCTGTGAGCATCTTTGTGCATCACCCTCCGTTCATTGCAATTTGCAGCACTTCCGCAATGTGAAGTGGCAAAAATGAGGAATGAATCCTTTGAAATGCAAACATCCACACTACTTATCTCCTCAATCCCAACTAGCTACCCAGGTGGGCACTGAAATTTGTAATGAAACTTTTGTTTTGCCCAATATGAACTTCCCCTGGAAGAACCACATCCTACAAGTTCCTTTTATCACCCTGTGGTCTCATTACCACCATTATCCCGCGTGCATTAGTTGACTCACTGTGGTTCACACAGCTGTCTGGTGGTTTAGATGTGATCTTTGCTATAGTTACCAGTGAGACCATACCCGGTAATTCTTACGAACATTCTCGCTTTTGGGACCAGTAATTGGTCTTTTACTAGTGCGCTGATTGACTCAGTTGGCCGCAAGCGGTCATTTCAGGATTAATCAACCTGGGAAGCAGTGGAAAGTTCAGAATCCTCACTAAACATAAAAGTTCGTTTCCAGCAGTTCACGAGGTAAAGCATTGTCATTTCCAGGACCATACACCTGAGTTGTCGAAGTCAAACTCGCATTAAAAGTACGCTGCATACTAAGAAAACTAATGAACCAGTGCCTATTCCTCTTTTCTCCTGGACAAGTTTGGCTTTTTTCGTTTGCTTTAAAGCAAATATTTTCCGGTCGAATTCCATTGTGCTTAAAGAACAAGCTGAATGTCTAATTTGTCGTTGGCTTTTTGTTACGTAGATTGGCAATCTTATTACAATTCAGATGTCAAGGTTAGCGAATAAATCGACATTGTATGCCCGACTAATAGCCCTTCCTGGCCAAGCGTATGCATTGTGGTCATAATGAGCGAAGTAATTTATCACCTATCGTTGTTATTACCAAATGTATTGTTGGGTGTTCATCATTCTGAAAGCTCTTATTCTCCTTCCTAGCAATCCAGTATGTATGTGCAAACCAAAATCGGTAAGCTCATTAAGACGAATGAAAACGATTTTTTTCAACCGCTGATATATTTTGTTCGAACATCTTTTTTCAATAAACAGTTGTTGTTTTCTGAGTCCTCCTCTCAATAACCGCACGAAGTAATTTACGGAAGGTTGGACGACAGTCACCAATATTCACCCAGTGGTCAAACATTGGAGGACACACAAGGGAGTACTCAGGAAGTAATTCAGAGTAATCATACTCAGCCACAAGTTTGTTTAAACTTGTCACAACGAATTTGAGATAACTTGAACTGGTCAACTGTTCCCACTCATTGTGTAGGCTGCTGATCCCAACACGATCGTTTTTAATGCCTCCTGATGTAAGACTCTGAAGCAATTTGGCAGCATTAGTTGAATCATTCACTAAATTTCCACTTTCACCATCCAAACCACGGGAATTTTATTCTGATAAAGTTGTTAGACAGGACACAAGCTCGGACCAATTTTAGTGCATTCCACAATCATTCCGACCTTTAGGCTGAGCTAGATCATGATTCTTCTTTTCCCGATGCCCTCCATGCGTAAGAAGACTGTTGATGTTTTCCACACAGCTAACATCTTCAGACAAATGAAACCCTGGTTTGTGATGAGGTATCAAAGATCAGGTTAAACCAGTGTAACTTTTATACGACTGAATCAAAAAAACAGTGCTGTCCAGCAATTGTGTTTAAAGCCTAGTGAGAAACGAACCGATCTGAAGGTTGTTGGTAGTGTGAGGAGATTTAAGATTTTTGTGGAGATTTCGTCCTTTGAGTGAAGTCAATCTATGCTGAAAAGCCCAGAAGCACTGTACAGCTGTTTCATCCTTATTGGGAATCATCAACAGTGCGCATCTCACGAGACTCTCCGGAGTTTCGTCATTCACCTGAAAACTCGCATCATCCATTTTGTAATATTTGACAATTAAACCAGTCGTCATATAACCAGGATCCTCATACAGCTAAAAACACCTTTAACACGATTGTAAAATGAACACGTGCTGCAACTAGTTTATGGTTCAAAGCGCTGATGCTGCAAGTATAGTATAAACTTCACGTCTATCTTATTCGAAATTCTGGCTACTGGAATATGTGTTAGTTACAAAGAAGTATCGGAGTATTTATTGGAGTATTTTGCGCCTCGATACCCAGACGGGGCGGTTTTATCAGATTTTTTGCATTATATGCTATATAGGTAATTTAATTCTCGAGTGTTAAAAACAAAACTTTTACACTAATCCCGAGGGTTCGGTTACCTATCAGAAGTATCCCGGATGGAGAAAGACGCTAACCAGTTAGTAAGGTGCGAAATGGCACTATTATCTCTTTGTACATTACATAACTAATGTGGTCGGAACAAAGTGACTTGGAATGGCAAAAGATTCTTAGAACTGAATGATCACTATTAGGTCTTATGATGCAGACCATTCAGATCTACTAATGGCTTCTTAGTTTCAATAAGTTGTCCGCTTCAGTACTCAAAAAGTTCTCTTAAAATATTGCAACTATTTTTTGTAGTGGAATGAATGAGATCGCTACATAAAAGGAATAAGATGGTCTGGGCGTGAAGTGTTAAATTTCAAAAACACAAGTAACTGCAGTCCAGGTTCGGTTGAGAGGAGTATGCATATCCAATTTCAATAACGGTGCGTAAGAGGCATAAAACAATATCGACAGTGTATACAGACCTAGATAATTTTTCATGGCGGTGGGGAAATTTCGTGACGAACTGAAATTTGGCAACCGTGGTACTTTGGAAAACATGCGGATTTTTTCCAGAGTGGATTCGTGACTTCTAAGTATAATGTAACGCATAAGAGCTCACGGCGTTTTCAGTATTGTGATACGGTAATTTCAAGGAACAATACTTTTATTTATGGACCACCGTTCGTTGCAAAAGCTAAGGGGGTCCAAGGAAAACCTAGTCCAGACATTCTTGTGCATGTGTTCACCCTATAAAACTAAGATAATTTTCAGCATACTAATAAAAACACTAAGGTTGTTCAGACGTAGTACACTACTCATAAGAATGCTGAAAACACTTAGATGGCCTACGACCGGTTTTGCCCAACTTCAGCCTCATCAGGTAGGCGCAGTCCCCGGGTTTCCGTCAACTTTATGTTATACTTGAACCCAAGTTGCACAAAATTGCTTAAAAACATCATAAACGGGGGATTCCGCTGAGTTCCAGGTGAGCTTCTCGTCAAAACCAAATTGGTGTGCAAATGGGTGTATTTCGCTTACTAAGTTTGTTGTTCTGTGCGAATAAATATTTTGGTCACATCCTTTTGGCCCGATATTAGACAGTGCTCCAGATCATCCTGATACCTGTTGGTCTAACTGATAATATCCAGATACTCATATCGTTTAGCTATGACGATGCTTTCCAATACGGCCTAATTCCTGCACAGCACTGGCAAAATCTTATAGCATTTTGAAGACGCTGATGTTCTGACGTTGAACACAATGATGTTGTCCAGTATAACATTAATTTTGGTTTAATCTAAACGCCGCACATTTGAGAAACACACTTTGAACAATATGTTAAAAATGTTACGGAACAATCCTTTGAACCTAAAAGGATATATTCCCTGGTCTTCCAGCTATTCCTCTTGGATATGCCACTGACTTAATGAGTGGCCATAATGTCGACCAATTTAAATAAGAAATACAGTAGAAAAAGAAATATTTGACTCCTGACCAGACTTGACCTAAGTTAGGCGATAATGATGCTTTGGTCTGTGATACTTTCAGGCGTTACTTTACATAGAACTCAACTTAAGTAGTGCTGATTCCCTGCAGGAATCAAGAATGCCCAAAACTTACGTTATCTTAAGCTACTGTTAAGTTGTCTGGTTTCTCCGTGTTTTTCAGCACAGTTCTTCCTGTTTTCTAAGTCTATTCAAATGAAACTGACCAAAAGTTTATACGACGGACAGTTAAAAGCTTGCTTACTTCTTGCACTCGTCGATACCGGCCCTGTTCTTTCCTGTTGAACAGTACTTCTGTTTGTAGAGAGGAGTTGGTCATTCTGGAATGGAACGTAGACGATCAGGACGAATTTTGGGCCACCACTCATTTAGCCACTAGCCACGTGAACAAGGTCGTTCCATTCAATAAGTGTCCAACATCTTTCACTCTGCATGCGATCTCCTATTGGCTCTTGTCTCTGCATCTGACGGCACCCACTAAAGGTCCACGATACGGCGCCCATATGGAACTGTGACGTTTTGTGGTGCGGTGCACGCCTGCTTACTGTTCTTCTTCTGTAGGTCTTCTGCCCGTCCGATGGGTTTACTTCCATTAGTAACTGTTCACTTGTTTTCCCAATAGGTCCTCACGGACCTTTTCCGCTCTCTACTTCCTCGGGGTACCATTTTGTTTGTTCTGTAACTTCATTTAAATATACTAGTCTATTACCTCAGTTTCCATACAGTGGCTGTTATAACTGTCCCCTGCAGTCCTTCGAATTGTCACGGTTGGCTGTTACTCATCTTATTTTGTATTTATGCAATGCCTTTGCAAACAGCCCTTTATCTTTAAAGCCATAACCGCGGTTTCCGCCCCCCCCCCCACAGTCCTGTTTCCCATATCTGTAATTATTTATCCGCCACTCAAAGTCCAAAGTACAGGTAACCCTACTGACGATCTTTCTAACTTCCGATCAGCATGGGGTAAAATAGAAGCTATACCGGCTATATGTTCTGTGCTCAACAACTCCCTTCTGGTTAATTAGTGATGTTCCATAGTGAAAGGCCAGATCAATCAACTGTTATTCGTAACTCACTCGTTTTCCTACCTGAGTATATAGTCCGTCATTTGACTGTTTGGAAGTTTAAGAGGACTCTTCACTCAGACAACATTAACTGTATTTTTCTGCGACTCTTTCAAGCTGTAAACTTCTTAAAAGTACAGATGAGAGGCTGTAGACTTAACCCTTTATTTTCGTTGTTCCACCGAGAGACGATCTCAAGTTGCAGAACGAGTCTTCAGCTTTATTCGTTGGAGTTTGCATATATACTATAAGTTTACTCTGTTCTGGAGACAATAGAATCACTGATGAATCTACTTCCGGCATTCTAAATCCTCCAGGAACGCACTGCGCACAATGGCGTGACTTTTTCCAACCGAGCAATCCTCTGTTGGCCACACATTCAGTGACTGTTATATTCTGAAACAATACGATCAACTGGCTAACAAAACTCCTCGAACCCATCTACTAGCGTCCTTTCCATACCAGTCTGAAGAATAGTTTAGAAGTTATTGAACTGTCAAGCACCCGTTATTTTTTATGTGGAATCTCTTCATATCTGTACACCATAATGGACCTATTGATATGACATGCTGTCTTTCTTTTCTCAATAATTGCATATTGTGCTAGAATTGTGTACTAAAAAGATACTCCTCGAGTTTGGCATCGTTCCGTAAAAAAGTAGATGGCGCACTTAGACATTCGTCGCCATATCGAAAACAGATCAGGCCAGTACACCACTGATGTGGACCGAAATTTTGATGCGACATTTCTCGTAGCAATGATATTATAAAGGAGCAGAGCAATTTTGCTAATTCAACCTGACATCAAATTTACTAGCAAGAATAAGCAAGACTTACCTCTCCTGGCGTAATTCTTACAAGAGAAACAATCGGGTTCGCCGGCCGAACCATGTATCCTAAACCTGTGAACTACGAAATTTTCTTTGTACGTTTTTCTCCTGTAGACAACAATACGACCCTTGTGTAAGTCCCTTTATTTGAGCGTACCGAATTTTCTTGGCAAACATTTTCAGCACTGAGGTCGAACGCATGCTTGGAAGCTTAAGGCAGAATGGAAATGCCGATACCTTTACGGGAAAGTGGTCCCTCTGTCTTATCCAGGTTACAACCTGCTTCTGCATCAAGGTAGAAGCATAAATTGGACTGGAATTCAGGTGGACTGATGTGCCCAACTGGGTAGCGTACGGCGCACATTTCCAGCTGCTGGCCAATCTGATGTGAGTACGACTGCTGCCCGTAAAATACGACCTGACCAATCTTTTCACCTCAAGTTGCATCTATCCGTATGAAACACATGCTCAGACAGAACGGAAAGGCATCTGTCCACCTATCTAACTGAATATTCCGATCAACGGATAAACAACCGAGTTGTAAAACAAGAACTCAGTTGAACATTGGATAGCGGCCGTTGCTGCTAGATGTCTCTATCGAATGTATGCGCTCAAAAATACGCGGTTTTTTGTTTGACATCACACTTGTATGGACAAACGTTCGAGCATCTGAAATAAAACCACCCTATAATCTAAATCCGTTCCGGTCCTTATTCTAAGTAATGTAAAAAAATCTGTTTTATCCCATATGTTTTATTTGAATAACCCTCAGGCACCTAACTTATCACACCAAGTCCTCAATATCGATATTTCATAACCATCCAAACCGATTCACCGCAACGTATTTCCTTACACGGCTTGCTTTTTTTTGTTGGAATATTTGTAGTGACGCCAACAGAGAAATATTACGAAATCACTTGAATTGTAATACGTTTGTCAGGAAGTTGCATTCGCTCGTGCCTTGTTGTCAGATCATCATCATTATTGACAGCAATACCACGTGAGAAAAAAAGTGCTCAGTAAAATGAAACCATGTCAGTTTATTTCAGTAAAGTCTTCTATTCGAAAGAAGATATGGGAAAAGTAGAGAGATCTAGGGCTAGCCTATAACAACCATCCAACGTGAACCCACATCCAACACTCACTCAGACAATATGGGTAGAAACTGACAGCATAAACTCTAGTGACACAGTTTATCCTCCGTATATTTTGGTTCCTCCAGCCGAGCACAAGGGGATCATGTGGACTCCATCCTGGAAGGCGAGCAGCACCAACAACGCCCAAACTTTTCATAATATTCTCCATTCCCCATTACCATGGCACATTCTGTCCACCTCCAGGTTTCCGTCTCTCCGAATTAGGCACGGAAAATAGCGACCGTTTCAGCAAGCAGCAATTAGGCATGCGTAACACATGTCCCAGTCAAATTAGCTTGTAGTACAGTACGCGAAGTTTGAGGGGTGTATCGTCCGCTTCGCTGAAGATCCGTTGCCTAATAAGCTCGTTTCATATTCGTTGGTTTCAGCCGACCAAAGTGATAGATCTGGGTCGTCGATGGTAAAACAACTGAAGACGTCCCAGATCCTCTACCCGAAGTCGGCAGGTCCAGAGACCGTAAAACAATAAATCCCGAACTGTAGTTCAATACCATTATCAATTCATCTTGCTGAGAGCCGTCACTTTCCCCATACTGGATGCAAATAGGTTGAACAAAAATCTACTGTGGATTTCAGCTCCATTTTTGGACAGAGAGGGAGGTAGTTCCTCAGGATCAGCAGCTGATTAACATGAGGCAAAAAGGCATTCACTTATTTCCGAACTCCCACGGGGTTTCCAGTTTCACTCTCCAGAGATGCGTTAGCTGTTGGGAATCCGGCTGAACAATTGAAAGTGGCCAGCTGAATTAGTCCCAAAAGAGTTCAGCCCATCAATTCACACGCTTCTCTTTTTCACGGTACATTTTTGCTCATCGAAGGCCTCTTTGGGCTTGTTGGAACAATTTGCGCACAAACCTTGAGTATTTTACCGCCCACCATCTCTTCATTTTTCTGGGTCCACCTAGTTTCTCGATACTCGCAGATGCTCTTTTTCGTCTGAAGTCTGACAGTTCGTCTGGTGGTACTGTATTGGCCAGGAGGAATACGCGTCCGAGATTCAAAAAATCTTGATCCTGCTCGAGATCCTGTGCTTCGATCTAGTTGGTTCCGCCTTTCCACAATCGGATCGTCCAGCATTTCGCAGGCTTGTGGACAGTACCTTCCAGTAAGAGTCAACAACAGATGACGTGTTGTTCGAATGGGACTTCAGTAGGTGGTTCTGGCTGACTTGTTTCACATAAGGGTCTGTAAGGTTCCCAATGGACAGGCGAGATGTGTGAATCTTGCACACCACTGAAATGTGCAACGAGAAGCAGCAACGAACAAGCGCGTGGTCCGAATTCACCCAGGTGTCCCCGAAAGAGTGGCAGTCAATAACTGACTCACTCTACCTATAGCTAAGGCGATGCGATCTATCTGTGTTGGAGGTTGACCTGCATGAGGGGACGCCATGTGGCCAAGCGGCTTCGGTTGTTTCGGAATTTAGTACAGTCTGTGGTCAGCACAAAACTGCAGCAGGCGTTCGCAATTTTCCGAGCCTGTTGATTCCATTCCAAGACGACCACCCAATTGAACCTCAGAGGCACTAGTTCTGTCTACTTGCGCATTCATATTCCCGAAACCACAACAATAATCTAGCTCTTAGCCAGCCGCAACAAAGCGCCTAAATCGTCCTAAAAATTGTCATTTACTGTGTCCGAGCTACAGTCTGTTGGGGCGTAAACAGATACTATGAACAGGCAGTGATTATCGGTGCGTTAACCGGATAATCTCACAGACGTTTCCAGACGAACAGCATAGAATTGACTTTCAATGGGCAACCATTCAACCGGAGGCCCTTTAGCTTGGTGACTTAAAATGACACCAACTCCAGCACAACCAGCCGCAGCGACTTCCGGATCATCTGAGATGCGCAACCAGAAGCAAGTGGAAACCGACTGGGAGGTCAGTTTAACAAGCGTACTTGGGTCTTCAATCCTCGTTTCAGACAAACAGCACACATCAATAGAAAGAGGGTCGGGGGTACATATAGGAGTAGTCTGTTGCTCAGCTTGTTTCAGATTGCGAAAGCCAAAGGCTCCCAATGAATTGAGTGTCAGGGTTTGAGGGATGATTTTGAAGTGTCTGCTACCGTAGTGCCTGAGTCAACCATAGATATTGCAGATTATGGCAGTTGGCAACGAATGGATCTGTCAGTCCTTGAGAATGAGCCTAGCGACGGGACAAGGAGGGGAAGAAGAATGAATTTGTCAAAGATTGAGGAAGGAGGCCTCAGCGGTAGCCTATTTTTGCCTACTCATGTAAGGTGACCCAGTGACGCAAGTAAGGTGACTCGGCTGATGGCACCACGCAACGGTCGATGTGGCATGAGATTATTTGTAAGTGTGAGATTCATGGTTGTACTTGGGTTGGGATACTGTCAGGGCGCCCAAACCGAGACAGGAGGACGATGTCTCGCGCTCAAAAGCCTGACCGCAAGACAGTGGGACCTTTACAGCAGCCTGGACTCCTAAAGAACAAGTCGTCACATATTTTTCATCCCCAATCTGGAGGACCAAGAGACTATGTTTCTGAGACCTGTAACGAGTCCACGGTTTGTGAGTGGCAATAGTTGCTTTATACAACGTAATCTATCTCGGTGATTGTTAAGTTTTGATGACTTCCGTTCTGTTCGTTGTGTGGTACTCTATCGTGTTCTATGTTATCTATGTGGGTTTAGCTAAATGCAAGATGGCAGTTTACGGCGAACCAAACGAGGGGTGGATTAGCACTGTTTTTGCAGTTTAGCAAGGTTGCGCCGGTATGTCAATTGTGGATGTGAGAATGCCCTAACCAAAATCTCGATCCAGACTTCCTACCAAATGATAGCATTTTAGTAACAATGCGGAAAGCGTGTGAAGAGGTTTTCACTGATAACCCGTCCCTTTGATGAAGCGCTGATGTCGAGAACTACTTCGGAATCCGCCAGAGGCAAGTGGCGGTCGGGGCATGACAGTTATTTCAGCCCTACATTTGTCTACTCGCTAGTAGTCAAAAGATAATAATGGTGCATTATCGAAATGAAGACAACAAGTACCCACCCAGATTATCATACTAAAATCGTGACGCTTCCGTAGTTAAAAGAGACTATCATTTGGCTGCATTAAGTGCCAAACGACAACCCGCAAACTTACTCAAGAGCGTTGAAAGACTCTTGGTACGTCGAAAAATGAAGAATCTAAGTTCAAGGTCATTAGAGAGCTCATCATCAAAATTAAAAGCCTTTCTTGCAATTATTCGGACAGAATGTTGTGCCACCATATCACTAAGAAATATCGTTCAATGGTCGGAAAAGTGGTTTTCAACAGTTCGTATTGCCCATCAGCTCGAAAGTTTCGGATTATTCAAAACCGGTAAAGTGATTTGCTCTCATCATCATAAACTGCACGAGATTGCCCGGCGAAAGTATTAAATTAACTAATTCAGACACTCATTTCAGTGGCACCATTTTTTAAATTCAATAGTTAGGACAAGCACCGCCTGGATGTTTTAATTACATCGGATTCAGATAGTTGTTCGTTCTGACACTGTTTCTGCATTCCACGCTTTCTGGTATACGTCCTAGCATATTTTCCCATCTTCTGCTAGCTATCTCACGGTCCCTTGGGGCTAACCAACCCGAAATACATACCCCTGACGAACACTAACCTTGAGTTTGGAAACGTGGTAAAGACCAACACCATCTTCTATACAGACGGTATAGTTATACTTCTTCATTCCTTTCTACATTCCTACCTCCCTTCATTGTGGTCCAATTGACCGCCACCATTAGTCCGTTTGACAGATGAAGCAAATGGTTTGCTAAGCTCATCGGCCTAATGAGATGGATAATTAGTTGACTTTATTTCTGCAAACTAATGCTATTCAAATTAGTATCTCGACCACTAAGCTATCTCACAAAACCCTCATATTGACGTGGGCTTGTGGGTGGGGGTGTGCTTCATGCTTTGTGGTTGATTAAACTCCCCACCTCACTTTTGCTGAGTGACAAGTTTGTACGACCAAGTCATACTAGTTGTGATAGGCGTGTTGGTCAGGCGTGAAAATTCCAATCAACTTCAGTTAAATCGGGTCGGTTAAAGGAATGAATGAATGAATACATAATTTCCAAGAGATAATTGGCATCGTTCAGTGGAAAACAAATGACCGAGATGCTGAATTGGAGCACACGTATTTGTTTATTCAACTGGTTTGATCACAATGTGATTTTGAGTATCCTTCTACATACAGGAGAGAACCTCGCCAAATTCTTGAACATCGTGTAAATGGTGAGAAATTTGTCAGGTCTACCTTTTCACAAATACGCTTCCATTTTCATACCGAACAACTTACTACGATGATCGTTCTGAAGATAATGTTCGGGATTTCAGCTTCAGGAAACCTAATAGTGTTACTCCTGATTGCGTAGCATCTATCATTGTAGTCGTAAAAGCGATTCAAACATCACTTAAACTGAATGATTGTGTATTCAAGAGTGTGATTTTGTGATGCCTGTCGGCTGGTATGTCAATGGGTATATGTATGTTGAATTTTTTTCTATCAAGCGACATTTACTGATCTTCACACGATTTTGTGGTGTCGGATAATAACCACTTTCGTGTGTATTAACAGCGGAAATAATATTCACAATAAACCTCCATCCAGACTGGTCGAACTGGTCCTCTTTTGGGCGAGCCCTAGTGGGGATGACTGAATGCTCAAAGGCTTTATGCAACCACTGAGAGCTTGTTGATACCAAAACTTTCGAAACCAAAGTGTAAATCTCAGAACAGAAAAACAGCCAACTGTACAAACTGGGTTACCAAGATTTCCGTAGATAGAAGATGCTTACTTGATTCACTCATTATCTGTTCACAAAAAATGATGCCTATACTTGCGTTTAAAAACATTCTGGCCAAAATTGGGCCTGTTTGCCAAGTAATTACTCTCCCTACTTTCTGATCTGATCAAAAGAGCTTCCCTTGTTGTCACATCCTACTTTTTCCACATTCTGTATGCAGCAGTTTTTTCAAAACTAAAGCGGATTTTGTCGGCAGGAATACGAAACTGATGGGTTCAAGAGTAACCTGAAGAATGAGTTTTTGCAAGGGAAATGATTTCGACAAAGGGATGGCTCATTTTATACTCCGTAATTTGTAACACCACCAAACACAAATAGTGTATGCGCGCCTCTTAACCCTTCTCTTTCACCCTACCTGGTAAATTACTAACTGTGTGGCACTGCTTAAAATCGAAACCATTTCTTACTCGCTTGTTCGATAATGCAATGCTGTCAACTTGTGGCCATTTAGCTTACGTAAGATTTCCCACTTTAGGAGCCACACTGTGCGTAAGCATATCCTGCATAGAACGGGTTTTTAAAGAAAACTTAACAAAAGCTTCCAAAAGCGGCTTATCTAAAATGTTCACATGCAAATATTCACACGTATAATTGGTTCGGTTTGGCATTCTGACATACCCTGGAAAGTCGCTGTCGTCCATATTCAAATCAATAGTGTTCCCCCATTGGCGTTGTTGTGGTAAAACTGAGAAGTTCACATAGAATAATCCTTTGTGGATAGATTTCTTCAACTCCTGATATTACAGGGAAGTCGCTTGGGGACATATTCCATCTTGTCTTGTCCGGGCCAGCTGGTGTTCACCAAATCTGGGAACACTCACCATTAGAAGCTGTGTAGCTCTGTGAGTGTGACATGATGTGCCATTAGGATCCACAATCATGTGAGCAGAAAGAGGCATGCTTGATAATGAGAATCCTGCCGGAATTCCGGGCTTAGTGTTGTTAAATAGTTTCACACAACTTAAACATGAGGCAAGAGGGTATGCCATCATTCTGTTTAACCACGACCCTCGGGCACGTGCCGTGAAATTTTAGCTAACTATTTTGCTGGCTCTTCTGACATAATGACGTAAATTAGGTGGTCAATTATAAAAAATCCGTCAAAAAGAGATTTGCCTACTGAAGCAGCAAAAGCTACCACATAGACGTGACTTCCAGAGGACTGATTTGTGATACTGTCACTTCGTTAAATGTTGCTGGACACGTGTTTACATCAGCAGATGGTTGATCAACGGGTGAATTTCATGTCAGCGTCGATGGTTATGGGTCTAGTTGATCGAGTTAGCCCGGCTTTCATGAAACGTGTTGAAAGAACGTTCTCAACTATCCTTAAGTGCGGTTGAAATAGAAGCGGGTAATGTTGCTTCACCTGGACAGCATAAGCAAACTCATGAATCTGACCGAGGCTATATTAGAACAGTATCCAACGGACTATATTTATCAGATTGATAAGAGTTCGTTGGCTCTCAACGAACAAAACCTAGCTTTCTGACTAGTCTAAAGGAATAACAACAACAGACGCGCTCTTTATGTGTCCTCTTCAAAGCCACCCTGGGATGCTTGCTTCAACTCAACCTCACAAAGTTGAGGTTTCTTACCAAACTGCATTCGGTACATCACTTCAGATATTACCCCCCCCCCCCAACGATGGAGAATAGAGATGAAACACGAATCAGAGTGAGGACACAATTCTATTCATTCAGCATTCGCATTCCAAGTGCCTTTATCACAAAATCTAGTCAGTATTCCATTAATTGACCGCCACTCTTTCTGTTCCATTTTGCACGTTTCAATCTGTTTGGGGAGAACTAAATCAAGTCCTCCGCACCAGCCCTAAATTCTGTTATCGGATAAGATGAGCCCATGAAATTTACTATATTGCATTTTAAGAAGAAAGCATTGACTACTGCGACGGCGAAGTGGCTCTGCTTAATCAAGTGGGCCGCCTTCATCTCCAAATCACTGAATTAACAGCCAAAAAGTTTCCCAGCACTCAAGTGGGACTACTGTGTTTGCTAACTACTACCCCAAAAATATGATCTAGTGATCCAGTTGTACTCAACTTTTCTCCAGACCAAGGGTGGCCTTTGTTTTTTTAGTGTTGCATGATAACCACTGCGGAGCTTTACCCTGGGGACCACCCGTCAAGCTCTTGTCACCCAGAGGATGTACGCTGACATCCACTCACGTCATGGTTAACTCAGTCTATCGAGGTAAAAACGCTCTACTAATGGAACTTGGGTTTCCCGAGTAAAGAAAGTGGACTCGAGAAACCAAACGAAGGTACTCAAAACTTCTGAAGAATATCATCAAACTAGAAGTAAAAGAGATGGTCAGTCAGCTGGAAAACGCCTGGAACCGATTGAGTAGTCACTGTTTTCGGAAAGGTTTGGGATTGTTCTTAAAAACAAACAAGAATGTTTCTCGAATATCGCACCAACTGAAACATGAGGCGGTCTTTGTGTAGCACATTCAGTTGAGAGTTTCAGTTGAGTCTCGCGTGATTTGCAAATGAGTGTATTTGTCTAATCAACATGAGGTTGTCGGACACTCGGGGACTGCGCCTACCTGATGAGCATCAAGAAGGGTGAAACCGGTCGTGGACTGTCTGAGAGTTTTCAGCAACCTTGTGAGTAATTTCCTTTATGAAAATATACTACGATATCTCGAAAATCGTACCGACTGAAACATTAGGCGGCCTTTGTGCAGCACATTCAGTTGAAGAATATAATAAACGAGAGATTCAGTTGTGTCTCCCTTGAAACCCAACATGATTTACAAATGAGTGTATTTGTATAAACCAGAGTGTTCTTCATTGGTAAAATCAGGATATCATCAACATAACGCTTGTAATATCTGACACTCGCAGTGGCACCACACGAATGCTTTCCTATAATAGCTAGAAATGTGCCATCCGGACTGTCCACGGTGATGCCCTCCAGCCGATAGTAGGCAACGTTCTCAAAATCGAAACAAACATTTTCTGTGCACAGAAGAATAATACGCTTTAGTGGAGATGGCGGGGTGCCTACTAATGTTTTGGCTGTGGACGAGACAATCAACAATTTGACGTGGTGATATTTGGTATAACTCAGTGACATTCTATCAATGATCTGACGCACTTCAAATGAATCCTTCAAGCAGTGGGGCATTGAAGTTGTCCGGATTGAATTTGAAGCACCGATAACCATCACGCCGACAAGAGTAATTGTGCATAATTAGTATGGACCTGAATGGCTCGCTGGGTACGTAGATTTTCGGTGAACCATGTATTCATGGTGTTCAGCTTCCAATCGTCTCACGAGGGGCAGCAAGTCGATCGTTTTTGTATGGACTTAAGTAGGGAAATCTACTGAACGCCTTGTTCAAACAACGAATCACTGATAACTCCGCTAGGGATAGAAACGGAGTGTGCACGGCCAGACAGTGAGTTATTCAAGCGTAGATTGGCAAGACCACAACTATATTTCTAATAGCACAAATGGGACACTTGAGCATATACTGGCCAGACTGCCACAGTATTCACTCTAATGGAAGAATATGCATTGCACTGATAGATCACTATGATATTTACCATAAGCGGCACATTGCGCGTCCTATTTGCGCCTGCCAGAGAAACCTCATCCGCTTTTAAGTTGTCACCTGCTGAGCGGTCCATATTCATCAACCCTTACGACGTGATTATTTGAACATTACGCAGGTTGGCAGTAAGGCCCCCTGCGCCCACTGTTTTGGCTCCGGGGTAACTTGCTTTTTCTCTACATTGTATTGCCTAATGCTCATGTTTACCGGTTTGGCCCCAAACATAAAACCCACAATCTGGTTGAGTTTGGAGAATGGGTACGAATACCTGGGACTTTATCGAAATATCACAATCGCAAAATTTTCAGTGGCAAACCTTCTAGTAGGGTCATGATGACAGTAATTTTTGAATACTTGGTAGACTGCTTTATGGTGCGAACTCACCGGAAAGCCATGGCAAACCCAGAACTGTTGCTGAATTTATTCGTTATGTGATGTCTGATGAAGCGTTCTGAGTGCGCTGCGCACCTCTGCATTTGACGTCTGGTACACCGCAGCACCATCTCATGCTGGCCGGCCAGAATGATACTGAGATTTTCGCAAAAAATTGAAGTATACAATATGCAACTATCGAATACCATAAGGAGTTATGCACATGAATTGTGGAGTGTTGATGATTGGAACGTGCAATTTACTGATGAGTATGTGTTACCTCAACAGAGAGACAAAAACCACATATACCTTGTGTATGGAGTTTTCTTTCAACCACCCCAGTCAGTGTTACTTATTTACAAAAGTAGCTGCGTAAGCCCACTTGAATTTGATATTGTTGTTCAAGCGTAAAACCCTGTGAAAGTTTGAAAACTACCCTGGGGCTCTACCTATCAGTTTTAGCTTCTTATATGTGTTGTACTGAACTGTGTGGTATCAGTTTATGGTGCGAGTACTGGGCTTTTTCGGGGAGCAGTCATCTGGCTTGATTTGTGGTTTTCATTTCCGAAGAGAGTACGCTGCAGGCAAAAAATCTGAATTGGAAAATAAATTTGCCGGTATCCCTATTTTCAGGAACTTTCACTCATTACAAGATCCTCCGTTTCATTATTTAATGTGTGAGTCATATTTATCAGGTCAAATCACTCCTGATAAAACTCCTGGTTTGCCTCATAAAAAGCGATGTTATCCGGTAAAACTTAGATAGAAATTTCTTAATAATGACTGGAATGGCCAGTCACTGTAAATGAAAATATATGATGAAGCTCCATACGAGATAATCTTTCTCAGGTAAAAAAGACCTGTAATTTCATGAAACTAGTATTATGGATCTATCCAGCCGATAGGACGGTTTTTCTTTTGGAAGCATAAAGCAGTATGCACGATTTTTGACACTTAGTCCCGATATTTCGGTGATAACCCCACCAGGGGCATACTTTTGATCCCATGATCGCACCAACAATATCGTCTCACTAACCTGAAATCTTGACCGCGTCCGCTCTGGTTGACGCCACAGGTGGTGCACACGTGTAAACAAAGTCTAAAACACCTGCCCAATTATATCCCGTACATCTGTTAAATCAACCAGTGGTCCCCTAAATCTGAGTGAAAGTGGTTTAGGCCAGGTACATTTTCCCCCAAACACCCACATGGCCACCGCAATAACTTGGTCACTCCCTGTGCAGGAAAGGCAATTTAAATAGAATACAGTTTACCCCTCAGCATTGTGTTTATCCCTAGGTGCTGTCTCTACACGTCAATGTTTTCGTACCCAACAGGTAGACCATGCGCATGCATTGCTGTGTTTAACATACAAGTGTTCATTAGCATATTAGTACACAGGTGCGAAATCATATCAGCTAAATGAGAAAAAGCTGATGGCTACTATAGAAAAGAAAAGAGAACGTGTCCATTCTTCGGTATAACATGATACACATGTGCTAACGTGCATATGCGTGTGTTTGTGTAAGATCTGTAACCACCACCACTTCTCTCAGTATCCGCATTGCTAGACACTCGACTGCATCCAGTTATCCATCTGCTTCAATTTATACACTCTTTGGTATGCATATGCTTTCTCCAAAAAAACGGCCCACTGCAAACCATCATAGACTGTTTCTTCTTCCATACAGTGCTGTGGTAGGCGCTTAATTATTAGCTAGCAACCGAAACATTTGAGGCATTTGGTTGTACTATGGAAATTAATCAGACAGCCCACGGGAGGTAGATGATAGCTGTCAATCTTATTGTATCCTCAGTGGTATAACCAACGTTTGCGGGGACTACAAAGCCCCAGCATGATACAGTTATAGGGACGAGTGTGTGGCCGAAGATAAACGAACTCCATTTTACATGCGTATGAAAACAGGTGTTTTGTAGTAGAATAGTGGAAACAATGAGCAAAGGCATGCTTTTTGTAGAATGATTATAGTCACTTAAATCGAATCGGATATCAGCTACAACGCAATATAAACAGATGAAGACAAATTATTATGGTTCCCAAAGTGAAAATTGTGTTCAACAAGTTTTTACATATGGGACGGCCCACCAAAATTTGAATCTTTAGAATATAACCAGATAATTCAGTCTCTAACCTCTAACTGAGAATGAGCTCATAGGTGCTGCCGATACGTCATTGATAAACCGTTTGGTGCGGGTGATGATTGTTGTGCTATGAAGTTTAGATTAACTGGCTGTTAGGAAGAACAATCGATGTGTTTGCGCAATGATCCTACACCTTAGGAGCTTCGTTGGCATCGGGAACTAGCATTAGGCTGCGCATGAGGTTTCGAGGCATCTAACTGTAGTCTATCAAGTTCACTTAGGCGCCTAACAATCGAAGGCATTACAGTGTTCAGGTTAAAATCAGGTGCCGTAAAGTAAAGTAAATTGAGGGAACCTTAAAACAGAATGAAATGTGTACAGCGACCCAAAGTATGTTAGCCTGTGAATGTCTCAAAGGCATCTATCATAATTTTATGGCACACGGTGTCAAACAGAATATAACGCTCCGATTCACGAGGGCTCGTGAACCCGCAATGCAGAGTACGGGTAACTGTAGCAGCTGTAGCAGTGATTTCACTTCAATTTCTTTTTTTCGTGTTGATAACCCCTATAAGTGTAATCAGCTGTTATCTGAATTTGTCACACTTTTTCAGAATTTCTTGAGGGCAATGGGATACACCACTGCTTATTCATTACCAACAGTATGCCTCGTGCTATATCAATCAAAAAGATCAGAGAAGCATTATCGAACTAGCTGAACTAGCTACTAGTTAAGTTCGTTCAACACTGAGAAGTCTAGAAGCACAGGACAGCAATTACATCCTTCGTGGGAACAGTCCACAAGGTGCAGCTCACAAGTTTCGAACTCGGAGCCTTTCAGATAGAAGTAGGAAAACTTCCATCCAGTTATATGTGGCTCACAGACAGAATACATTGACCCTGACATTTAAGTCGCTAATATCACATCTGCTGATTGGTGTCGATCCGTGATGTAACCGTCGTAAACTTCATAAACATTCAACTGGTAACAAACTTCAAAAGAGTGGGACAGATTTACAGTGATACTTGGCTATTCTGAATAGACTAAATGCGCTCACTAAATCCAGACCTAAGCTCTGGGAGTGTACTCACTACTTTAGAAAGTGATTTCTATAAGGACCCCGATTGCACGATAACTGTTTAACCTTTGAAAAAATTTTCAGACCGTGCATTCTGCCCGCTTGTTGTACAAATTTCTTCTAACTGCGGTGAAGGATTACGCGAATCACTTTTTTTTCATAAGTGGTTATATAAATAGATTTCACCTCGTCATCGATTAACGTACAACTCCACAGATCATGTAGATTCTTACTGAAAGGTTGCTTAATCTTATCTTGGTTAAACGCAGCAGTGTCATGCACTTGCTTGTGTAGCAAAAACTACAATCCAGTTTATTGTTCCGCACGCATTAGGGTGCACCAGAAGACTGGCTTGGGAAGTTCCACCCCGGAGCGGTAATGTAAGATAAAATAAACCAAAACGTAGTGGTTGTTTATTTATTTATTGTACCTAAGTCGAATGTATCGGCAAGAATCGCCTGGGGCGAGGGTTTTCTAGCTGGACTGCAGCATGGGAAAAGCAGCCACAGTAAGTTTGCAGCCAGCTTTAGTTAAATTCTCGGTCAGAAACATTTTGGCTTTGTAAAGATCATCAATCATTTTGCACACCCGATTATTCTCTTGTTCTGACAATCATGTCAACCATTCTGTCCGTCCCCTCAGACCATATGTGAGTAGCTTTTAATGCGTACGGTAGAACATATACCTTTGCGTCGACCACACCCTGTTGTAAATAATGACAAGTAATTGCTGCCTACCTAGATAATGTGAAACCACTTGTGCTCCCAAAGCCGCTTCCCTGTCAGAGAGACCGCAAACGGTGATGCCCCGGCAACGAGCACCAGACAAATGTCGCTCACGTCATTCACTGTGGCAATCCCTGGGTGGCCTAGCAGTCTGTGATAATAATGCCTCTCACACATAGATGCGCACTTAATCCCCCATCATGTAAGTGTTATGTGTTAAACAGAGTTTGGTAAGTCACAACTGAAACTGAACCTACGCGAACATTTTTGCGACTTGGTCACTCCAGCAGTCCCGGCAACAGTTAGTTAAATGGGGTCGGTTCCTGTTCCAAAAGCTAATGCGTAATGTCTATGATAAAGACACACCAAAGCTAATTGACGTACTTTTGATGACAGCAACTTGTTAAGTGGTTTAAAATCTCGCTAATGGACCGAGACGTGCGTGAATCAGCTGCATTTCGGGGAATTTGTCACCGTCCACAGTTGTGACCAAGGCGTTTAGGTGAGCTGTTAACAAGCAATCATCCAGTTAGCAACGGACTTGTATCTGATGAAACCAACACTACGTGCAGAACATACTAAAGTTTATGCTACGGCGACCTCTAGAAACGACTTGACTCAAAACAGACAGTACGCCAACGTTTCAAATCCCTCTGTGTACATGACAAGTTTGAACAACGTATTTAGGGACAGACGTGATGATTTGATCGTGAGCAGGTTTTTCCGGAGTTCTAAAAGTTACTGAGGTATAAAAACCACTTCCTCCAATATCCCAAATGTTCACGATCGGTTACCCCTAAACCCAGCCTTGATTTAGTTAATTAGTCTATTTTTCTCTGTCATAGAAATGTTTGACTTGTCACGCTGATAAACAGTCTTGATCAAACAATTTTGTAACCCAGTATTTCCCAAATTTAGTAGTAGCCAAAATTTCCCAAAACCGTTACTGCCAACCCCTAACGTACCTCCTCTTTGTCTCTTTATTTATCGCACATAAACTCTGAAAAAAGTTTACATACAAGTAAAGTTCGGAGCTGTTCTCGAGTAGGTGAGCTGTTTTATTAACCAGGCTCCATGCAAGTGACAGAAGTGAGGTGGGGTCATGGTTCCCATAAAGGTTGTGTGATTGTACAGTCGAGTTCGTTGGCCGTTGTTTTTTTATTATTTCGCCCAAAGGGGCCCATAAATAGCTCACAAATAGAGTGAATTTTCTACGACTCCGGACAATAGGCCTTAACCATTGAAATCCTTTCTTTGAAAACTCTCCATTTCTAAGTAGCAATTTCGACTATCTCAAACTTTGCAAAAATACACTGATTTGTGAGCTAAATTGGTGTTACCAGGTGAATCACCAACCGAATCTTTAGTGCCGAACTGACGGGCTTAAAAAGATGAAGCTCGGCATGGAATGTCTAATAGTTTTCGGGGATCCCAGGAGTTGTGTGTTTCATCAGGAAAACATGTCCAACATTACTTTTAAGCACTCAGATAACCATCATTTGTGTCGTGTTGTTGAAGCAATTCAGGAGTAAAGTTTATCTAACGAACTAGTCTGATTGTATGCATCTTTTTGGATAATCTTTGATGCATTTTGACTTAGGAAAGAGGTGCGTTTTTTCCCTAAAAATCACAAAGTATATTCCGACTAGCATTTTTAAACCACGCTTGGAGAAACTTGGAGATTAGCAGAAATGTGACTCAGATCTATTCATTCGGAATGCTTTAGTTTGCGTTATGATGACGAAATTAATTTGAATAATGAACGCCTCCGCTGAACGTTTGCAAAGCTACATGTAAGATAAAAATTAAACGGCCATGTAAGCATAAATTCATAGGACAGTTGGAGATGGGCCAAATCTCAGGAAGTTATAAATCACAAACGGGAAGCGGCTCAGTGTTCATTCAGTGTTGGACAAACCTGCTGCTCGCATGTTTAAATTTTAACGGAGGAGTGCAAGTTTTTAATTTCATCAGACGTAGGCAAAGCCAAACTGTGCATACCTCATGAACATCAAACTTTTATTCCGCTGGATAATCTGTTAATCTCCCCCTGAATCGATTACCAATCGATTGCCTGTCACACATGAGATAATTGATCAGGCTTGTGAACGACGCCTGTTGGCACCCGTTCTTGTCAGATTCGATTGCTTTAATCTTTCAGAGGAATGGGATATTTCCCATCCGCTTTCTCGAAATACTTACCTTCACATTTTCTTCAAGGAACATTACTCAAAAGGTTACCGAATACTCTTCGGCAGGCGATGACCGCTTTTGCCCATCTCGGGCCTCATCAGCTGTCTCTGGTGAAAACCAAATAAATTTTCAAGAGTGTGAATTTGATGAATTTCGTAGAAGCTGGTTTAAGTGGAACATGAGAATGAGGGAAACTCGGAGACCTCCCTACCTCAGAAGCCCCAATGAGGGCAAAATCGCTCGTGGGGTATCGAGGAGTTTTCAGCACCATTATGAGCAGTGTGACTTCAAGAAAATATACTACGATACCTCGAATATCGTACCCAGTGAAACACGAGGCTGCCGTTATGCAGCAACTTTAGTTGAAGAGTATAGAAACGAGAGCCCCAGGTGGGAATCAGAATCAAAGTGATACGCAAATGAGTGTATTTTGCATTTCGCCTGCTTAATTTTGGGCAATCTGTATCAGTTTTATAGATAGTTCGAGCGTTTTTCTTGGCCTGCTACAGCGAAGCTATGAGTGTGTGAGAAGCTATCAGTGAGTTAAGCAAGCAGAGGGTAAAATCCTGCAGTTGACGCGTCTATTTAGCAATCCGGCATACAGAGCGTGCGTAATGACGGGAATATTTCATTAGAAAGCCCGCAGTTGCTTCTCCTAAACGAGGTGTCAGTGTACAATGCTCCCTCCGAGCACAGGTTGAGAGCCTCGTCTATTCGTGGTGGTTACTCCTGGTGCAGTTTGTGAACGCAAACAACGTAAACAAAGACACACTTCAAAACATCACCGTTTTTCAATAGGAAACAGTAACTTTTCTTCAGAAGTGTTCCCAAAGTTGACTTGTCTTTCTTTTTGTTCGTACGATGCTAAGTAAAGGAAGATGTATCCATCCGTTCCCACTTAATTTCATTTGCTTCGATGAATGAGCTATTTGAGACAAAATTGAAATTTGGGAATCTCTGGTGTGTGACGGTCGCAAGAGAGCGATAAATGAATCAGGTGAGCATCGTATCATTATTCCCCCCACCACCCCTTCTGTTAACAAGCTTTCCTAACAATAAAGCTCATATAGCTATCCGAGTTTACGGCTGAATATCTTCTTTAGGCTATTTTTTGGCCAATATATCTACACAGATTGAATTTTCCACTTGCGAGTGCCAGCCATCACTTTACTAACACTTATGCAGACCTATTCGGGTAGAAAATTATTAATAAGTTTTGCCACTTTTCGTCTGTTGCAGGATATACACGCTTAAAATGATTGGAAGTTATACTACTTACTAGCTGCTTGGTCAAAAATGATAAAAGAAACAACCTGGCTTCAAAACACACCACATCAGGTAACGACAGTTCCCTAAAGCATATGTAACGCGATTTGTCCCCCCTGTTTTCCATTTTCAAGTTTCAGCGTTCTCACGCTAGGCGTCAGACATTTTTTTCTTCCCATTGTGACCAAGACCCAGTTTTTCAATAAAATGTAGTTTTATTCTACTCACCTGAGGATTTGAACACACGTCACAACAACTGCCCTGAGTTCAAACGAGGGTGTGGTCCATGTTGCAGCCTACGTCCTAGCTCCTTAGCTCGCGGAGTCTTCGCAGAAGAGGTTTCAAACAAGGCGCAACTATGATTCCATCACTTGTATGCGCAGGAAGAGATTTTGCACGTTCCAAACGATACGTGAACCATTTTACTGTAGAATGCTTTGCTTCAGTTCTGCGCTGGAAGGTTGCTTTCATATTTTTACGCGACCACTTCTGTAACCATTTCCTGTCATTCTCTTAGTACCTCCGTTTTTCTTTCATGTGGCATTCATCTACCCATGGGTCCCTCTTCCTTTTCAGTTGCAACAGCAGTCTCGTATTGCTAATTCCAAGGCAACATCATTCAACGAAGGTAGTTTATCACAAATCAATTCGTCAATCTAAATCTGTTGTGCCTTTCGTTTTTATGGTTATTTCATCAAAGTGTGCATTCTTCAAGCAATCGATTTATCGAATCAAATTGACCTTCTAGCAAATGATGAGAGTCGAGCCAGAGTAGTTGAAGAAAACCAGATGAATGAAAGTGTCTTTATCCCTACGTCTCTGACAACAAGTATATGCAAACATATAATTTTGAATGTCACTCAACAGTTAATCGAAGCATGCTTATAATATGGTGAATGAGAAAGAAACTGGGAGGAACATACCTGAAGACTGTCATCCATGACTATCAATTACTGACTTGGTTTAGGCCAAAATTGGTTTACGGTTTTACCAACAGCCATGAACCCGAAAAAGCGCTCGAATAACACAAGCGTAGGTGGTGATGATCTGATCCAATTTGGCCCACGACAAGAAGCAACATTCGGCTTTATGAACAGAGGCAACAAATGTGGTCAGTTGTACTAGCCCTTAGGTATATTCATCCATAGGTATAGTGTTTAGCATCACAGTGTGTCGGCAGATCTTCAGCGGCACAATCTTGCTAGGCATAATTACTGCATGCCTTCTCTTCGATAGGCTTGGTCAAGATAAGGACATAATCAGCTCCAGGACGCTAGAAACGTCTACTGCATTCGTTTATCCGATTCTGGAAAGAAGGGTGGCCCAAAGTCTTCCTTGAAAACAAACTTTCCATTTTGCTTGCTATAAGCAGAGGTTTCTAAGAAGAAAGCATGCAACTCAACAAGTAAAATAGAGGATTTTCGAAACAGTGTCATAAAAAAATCTGCCACAAAGAAGACAACTAAGAGTACTCCAACAAAATTCACCTATACCAATAAATTTACCTTATTGCCACACCTGTAATTAGAGACAACTTTTTCCATCACATTCGTGAGCCTAGTCTGCCATAATCTCTTGTTGAAAACCCTACGAATTGCTTGCAAACAAGGATTCCAATTGTCTGTTCGGGTTTACTTGGGGCGTTTGCCAGAAAACTAATTAAATTCAGTTTGCGCTATCATTGCTTTTTGATTTGCGAGTTCATGCAGGTGAAGGTCACAGAATTGTGTTTAGTAAATTGAAGTTTCCTATGAGTTGATTCCTACTCAACTGACTTGGATGACGTGAATTTCTATGAGTTTCTATGTTGTGAGGTAAGATCCTGGTATAGTCAGTTGATGCAACCGAAGGTAGGGCTCCACATAAGTGTGAACTGTGCCCACTGAGAGAAACAACAGACTCGCCAAAGTAAGGCCAGCAATGTTTAAAGTTGCGATGCCCAGTAGTTTTCATCCGATCAGATCAGATCAGATGTATTTTGAAGAAACTAGAATGAAAATGTCTGCATAAGAGTCAGTGCCACTGGGGCCTTACCAGTGGTAGTTGATCTTGGATTGGAACGAAACCTCAGTTCTTGAATTTTAGGCACGTTAGCTTAGCCATTTGTACGTTTACATAGCTAACCACATGTTTAGAAGTCATTGGATTATGTGCTAAATAAACGTCTGGTAATCGGTGGGTTAGGATATAAACCCAGTTCAATTATGCTCCTATGAAACATACAGTCAAACGACTGTATGTCTGTAACGAACACTGAGCTCACGTGACTAGAACTTTCGACAAAATTTATATTTCTCAAAACATCCAACGTTACCTCAACTTTGGCCAGGTTTTACAGGTAATGATGAACAGAATTCAATTGTTAAGAACCCACAGAATAATACAGTTTTTCGTTAGCGATACGTTAGCCACAAAAACTAACCCGTTGCATTCGGTGCATAGTAGAATGCTAGATATACTGCATACGATTGACTTAACTGGTGTAGAGCACAGAAATCAAGAAAACTCGGTCTCGGATGACGTCATTGATCTTACATTTCTACAGTTTCCACCATTCTCCAATAGATTCTGAAATGTCAAATGGCTACAGTGGTAAGAAGTTTGCAACTACAAAAGCCAGCTAGGTTCGACTGTGTTGTTGGTATTCCGGTAAACTTCACTCCCTCTGAGAAAGCCCCCATAGAACACCCGAAAGTGAATGAACCCCATGTACTAGCTCTTCGGACAGTTTTTGAACGAGTAGCTCACTTCTGTAGGATAGAGAGAGACATTTGTGTTTTTCATGGAACACACTACGCGTAAGGAACGCCTATAGGTCTTCCAGTCGTCCAGCTGATATGTGCAATGTCTCGTTCACCTTCCCAGATCACGAAGAATGGTGTTATTTTTAGGCAACATGTTACTCTTATTTATTTATCCGATAAGGAGCTCGCTGGATTTCTGTTCACCCAATATTCTAACTTCGTTACATAAAGAGCTGCTGATGCCAACTATGATGGCAACCTGACATGTTTCCTGATGAGGGAAAAAATCAACAGCTTCAAATGTGATGAACCCATAGGATTTCAGTCGCATGATCTAAACCGGCAGAACGGACGGGGTGATTAGTGCGAACACGTTTTTAATTGGCTGTTTAGCCGGCGTCTGTGTATCAACAAGGCACCTATGTCTTTGTGTGTCGCCTGTGCATAGGTTCATCAGCATAGTTTGTCAGTGCATCAGATGTCGTTCTGCTCTTTTAGTCGTGGCTGATTGCAATTTGATTGGCTATGTTCCGTGTTCCAACTCCAAAACGGCTCCCATGCTGGTTTTGTCACCTTCACACCTCCAATTTGATTGTTTGTGACCATAATAGACATTGCTACAGCAAGTGTGTTTGTGTGCATGCATTTCTCCCCCTACCTTTCCACAATGAATAACTGCAAACCAACATCTGAACAGGGTCTGTGATCAGTTTAACTAGTGTCCACACAAATTCGTTTTCACCCCCTACAATTAGACACTGCCGATAGCAACGAATGGTTTGATTGTGCAGGAGAACAAAAACCATCAGGTATTTTCTTCCATCGCGTTGCGCATTCAGTAACAAAGTGTGCTAAAACTTTGATGAGAACGTTTGAGAACCTATCAAACTACCGTTTGTGATGAATATGCGTCTGAACTCCGTGGATGATCCATCTTCAGCCGGCTCCGATAAGTTGGAGGGCTCGGTTGACTTTTCCGAAAGAGTGGCTTTACCCACCAAACGCTGGGAACCTGAAATGTCTTCACTGCCTTCTGCAACAGACACGCATCGGCGAAGCCCTTCTATGAACGATTCAAAGGAGGACTTGCCGGTAATTAACGCCGTTCACTCAAGAAACGTGCGAACCTCAGAAGAGCGACGTCTGCCATCGGAAGGAAAAACAGGAATTCCGAAAGTTCAGTTCAATAACTGGTATGAGCAGGTTGAGGATTCTTGGAGGAAGATAAATGGAGGACAACCTTTAGCTTCAGAGCACGTCTACACACTTCCCACAGGGGGAAGTGATCAACTTAATGAAAACCACATGCCAAAGATTTCAACATATGTTGGTTGTGTTAATGCAAATGCCTCCGCAGTTAACTGTTCAAATTTTCCCCCACGACTTCACCCCTCATCTAAGGAAGATATGACTCCATTGCAGGAAACCCCGACAAAACGGAAGGCCTCACATGCAATAAAAGATATACTTGGTGATCAGGTACAGGGAGACGAAACAAAAGACAATTTAGTGGCGCAAGTTGAAATGTCGAGTCGTACCGATATACCAATGGAGGCGCACACAGCTTGTGGGTACAGTGCAGCTTTTATGAGGTTCTATGCTGCGTGGCAGGAGGCTATCCAACACCAGCGTATTCATCCTACGGTGTCTGATATGAAGCACGAAAATATGACGACGAACAAGTCTGAAAACCATTTAATGCAGTCTTCACTATTACTTGATGCACCGTATAGGTTTTCACCAGCCTCGCTAGTGGATTTTATCCCGGGAGTTCAGGGACCTACAATGACTAATCCACTGTCTCCTCTGCGCTGGTTAGGGTCGATGCCAAGTCGCATCACATCTGAGTTCCCAATCAGCACTACATCGGCATCCTCTGAAAACCATCCAAAAGACTGCACCCTTCCAGCTCCTCTGGTACACTCTCTGTCTGCTAGTCTCACTTCAGAGCAACTGTTAGGTCTTGCGGCGGCTGCAGTGGCAGCTAGTGGTGGAGTGAAGGAATCGTCATCTACAACCTTTCTACCAAGCCAACTACTGAGTATCTTATCCACCCCCAGTGGAGTCTACAACAGTCAGCAAATACCGGCCGGTGATTCGCACGAGGTGGACGGAGGCGACTCGCTTCTCAGTCTAGGATCGGCAAACGTGACTTCCAGTTTGTTCAATTTGCCTTACTCATCCCCTCCTTTACCTCACCTTCCGATGCAAGCCAGGTCAGCGACACAACCACCATGCCAATCTAATGTACCCTTTTGGCCACGATCACACGGTAAGCGCGTACTCTGAGGGTAATGCAAAACAATCGGGTGTTTATAATCGTTTTCAATAGGGACGAAAAGTACGCCATGAAAACATACGGTATGCCTTGTTGATAAGTAGATATAAATTTGTGGTAATAAACCCTATGTAGCAAATCTGTTAAAGACAACCGCCTAATAACTCTGTAAATCATCTCGCCATCCATCATTTCTTTAAGTCCACAATTTACCATATCGCAAATGAGGGCATTGTGCAAAAATGAGCTGTCAGGTTGCCGTGCAAGTAGTTTCAAGTTTTCTTAGTACCAAGCTTCATTATATCACATTCAGTTAACTGGCTAGTAGATAGCTTGAACTGATCAGCTTTGTACAAACTTACGTATTCTGCCAACTGCTTTTTATCATATGTTGTCATATGTCGCGGAATGAGTGGCGTAGGGCAAAGCGCGCCAATTTATTTGTGAACACGTGCGAATAAATGTTAATTTGCTCACGACACATGTACTTTTGGGGAGTTACTTTGACTGGACTCCGTAGAATGCATGAGTCCGTATCAGTATGAGCTTACAGGATATTGATTCATGGAATGAATTTTGGCCTGGCGTAACGTAGCAGAGCCTCGCCACCCTTCAAATTTGTAACCGCCGCTTTATGTACCGCAGTAGATCCTAAACTATCCTACGCGTATTGTACATTATATCACAGTACTACAGTACTACTACAGTACTCCTTCCCTTCAAAGAGTGTATTTTCATGAGACAGTACGCTAATAGCAATTGCACTGTACGTATCTAATAAGATTTTAGTTTTGTCTGGTTATCTCAAGCAACTTTTTAAGTCCACAGTAGGATATTTCCCCAAGTTACCTCTTTTTTGCGAAACTATATTAGTGGTGATGACAAACAAATATAATGATCATCAGTCTAGGTCATAAAAAACGAGTTAAACTGAAGTTTAACAACAAGACCAGATAGTCTGACACAACTATGCGTTCCATTATATTGAAAAATAGAAACAGTTATTAGGAAATCGAAAAAATATCGAGGTGTCCTGAGTTGCATCATCGTGCGTCCAAGCCTTGTTATCATGAATTCGGATTTCAGCCACTGTCTTCCATAAAATACTGCTGCGCACGATTCTCAAGATAAGCTCTGGTCAGGCCACTCAATAAAAGTTCGCAAACGTGGAATGAGAGCTCACCGGGAGTACTTACGAAAGACCACCAAACGATTTAGGTCAACAGCATAGCGCACATTCGACATGGTGCTACATCATAAAGGGGATCCAGAAATTTCCTGCTCTTTGGTTTTAGAGGGTTTTCCTCGGCAGAATGGCTAAAACAATGGCACAATGGCTAAAACTTGTGTGCTTTCAAAACTGTCCCGATAAGGACATTTCATTTTTGGTTTATTGTATGGAAACGATTATTTCACAAGAACTGCAGCATGCTTTTTCCCGCTTGGAAACAGTTACTTTATTCATAATGAGGCTATATTCTCAAATTACTTATGGATATAAATGATTATTATCACGATTCTAATCGCTTCTGTCTGGCCTACTAGCTTCAGGAGTACCCTGACTTCGAACATTAACCACTAGTTACTTGCGGACTGCCTTGTCGGATTAAGACGTGACTGGGGTCTGAAGTACTCATTCCCCAGTTCAAATTCCATCTGAAAATAGGAGTTGTTCTGGGCGAACGATGGTAATGATTTTAGAATCCAACAAAGGCCTGATAAAACGGACTTGACTGGAGGCATGTAGTCGCATATGGTAACATATTTCACGTACAGTAAACTCCTCATGTATCACAAAGTGCATGCATTGCTGTTGCTGTCAACCGTTATTTCTCTCCACAATCCTGCTTCCTCTCAACTTGATCTCCTCAAATTTGCATGATTCTTCCAAAGCTCAGGAGCTACTGGATAGAAGTAAACCATTAGAGTTGAATGCATTAACTGTTTCAGAAAGATATTCGACATGCTATGAATATGCAAAAAGCTACTTTGACTAAAATAAGTTAATGTGACGCTGTGGGTCAATTATCTCTCCATCTGCGATATGCTAGGACAGGTATATTATAAATAATATGTCGCAGTTTTTAAGATTACACCTCTTCTCTCAGTGACGTGATTTATAATTGTCCAAAAGCAATGTTTTGGAGCCTAGCTGGTTGGGAGACCACTTCAATCAGCCTGAGAAAAACACATGGCTCATTGCAGTAGAACCTTGAGTGAAGTAAAATAGAGAGAGTAAACAGGAGACAGATTACCATTGGGTGTATCAGAATTGAGTGTTTCCATCTTCGGCACCAGCCCACCAGAGTAGCAACTGAAATGTTCAGGTGGGATAGAAAATAGGCGGGAGGTAGCAAAAAAAAGACCACAACGGGTCACCTTCAACACCAAATAACCAAATAAACTTCAAAACAAGCTTATGTGAATCCGGAAAACATACCTAATTTTGTGCCCTTAAAATATGCCATAAATAAGAAGGCTCCACAGCTGAAAGCGATTTGTTTGCAGCGGAAACTAAAGTGGATAGAGGGCTACACTATTTAAAAGCATGGATGAAAGTTGATATTCGGTGACTAGTAGTCCAAACAGAACAGTCCAGAAGGCGTTGCGTGCAATTTGCACAATCTTAAGCAAGAAAAAGAAAGTCTACCGGTTAAAATAATACACTTAACCTCGCGGCGATTTGACGAACAGTTCTAATTAATGGAAAGTTTCATTGAACATTTGTAGGTAGGAGGTAGATGGGGGGTCCATACGTTACGACACCGAAGAATGCTGATGTTTTTGATGAAGAGTTTATTTCGCCATGTGAGAGCGCGTCCAAACACATCTGCCACACCAAACCGTAGTTGGTATACCTGCTGGACTTGTTTTGACAGCTCTGGCGTTTACAAAGCTGGAGGACTTTGTGGGATATTCCTGATTATTTGGGCGCTCAGTTGCAAACTTCTCTACTCAGAATCACATCGCCCAGAAGTATCCATTTTTCATTTAAAAGAGTCGATTTATTTAAAAATGAAATTGGCAGCCATGGCATTGCTCATTATAGTTGTCTTGTAAAGTAACTTGTGCATTCATAAACACTTTGTAAGTACGGTAATAACCTAATGGAAGGAATGGGCATGCTTGTCTCTCTACAGACCATCTTTATCGACACTGCAAATGGAGAAGATAATCTGAGACCATCACTTTGGAAGGTATGGAAAGTGATGACCACAGCTTTACTCATCGGACAAATTTAAGCTGATACACTTAACGAAATCATTTCTTTTTGAGGGGGCGGGTCTCTTGGGGTGACCATCGTGTTAAAAAGTACTCATGCGTAAACAACCTGTCCCAACTATGCTTCCTGAAACGGGTGTTCGAACGTTTGCTTAAATCTTCAAGGAGGGACACCATTTTTAGCGAGCTACTTGGTTATCCAAAATTTTCAAAAAGTAGCCACAAAAGCAATCAGTGTCAGAATCAAAAGGGGAAAATGAACGAACTGCACTCCAACCACCAAAAATATAGACTTGTAATTAAGAAATTCCTCTGTCCAATGACTTGAAAACCAGTGAATGCATAGCTGACGAGCGTCATTATCTGCAAAACTATTGTCTACTTCTTCGTTGATTTTTCTAGGAGTACATGTTTCAAAAAATATTTTCCGTTAGGGCATTAGGATCATGTTTCACAATCAGGTGTTCATAACCCAGCTGAGAATTATTCGCACGTATTTCGATCAAAATGCATGATTCTCACGTTTAGTAGGGAAACTTGCCAAAATGGCTACCACTTCGTCGGATTTCTATTTGCAAGTAATCTCCTTACCGCTTGGAACGTTACCTCGGGCGAGTAACAACCAAATATTAGCATGTAACTCGTATATTTGTTCATTCTACCTGAGTCAAATAAGCCAAAATAGTTACAAAAATTCTTTTATTTTGCTTCCCTTTACATGACCCCTAGTGTAGACCATAAAGACCTAGAAGGTGTGATTACTGAGAAAAAAGCGTTTCAATGGCTCCCATCAGGAAGATTATGAGATTTGTAAAGTAAACCAGGGACATCACACCCATAAAAACAACAGTGATTTCGCAACCCGAAATTCCGCAAATTCTGGTGGGACTTACTAGTCTTTCTGTCAATTTTTCCAACCTTCCAACCGGAAATATACTCAAGAATGATACCCAATCCAACGGAATGCTTGTAAAATACTGCTGCTTGTCTTCCCAGAAAGTGATATTATGCTCAACTTATTGCCCTAAACTCCAACAACAGCGGCTTTCACAAATAAACTGTAAACTGAACCGGTAGAAAATGCATCCTGACCCTGCTATTGACAGGCTGATTAGCAAATAGTATACTGTATTCTGTCGCACACGCCCTTGTTCAAAATGATGCTCGAACATCATTTCTTTACAGAAGATGTATGCTTATAACAAACATTCGACCAAATATTTGCGCTTCCATAGCTAGCTGGTATCTGTCAAAAAGGATGGAATATTTGGTTAGTTCTTACTTGTCGTGATCTTTCCAGGCAATAGCAGGAGCAAATAAAGTCTTATTGTGTTAATCAGCGGGGCTTGGTCTGGCCTTTTGTCTAGAAAAGTATCACAAGGTAGGTTTACCAGGTTTCACTTGACAAACACATCAGTTCTATAATCATACAAGATTCTTCGACCGATTGCGAATATTAGTCATGGCACCCAGACATCTATCATATTTAATGAAGCATTAAATTAAGTCTTTTCCAATACATGTTAATTCATATTTATGTGCACTTACGTGACAGAATTTGTTGTGCCCACTGGGACAGGTTTATTCCCACAAGGCTGCTACTCGAAACAACTTAATACTTCTCATCTGACTCATTTTTACTTCCTATCGCCATGATTACCGGGCTGGTTTACCTCTTGACCTAGAAAGGCCTCTTGACGCATCCACGTTCAGATCGACAAAAGAGTCGTGGGTTTGTTAGCTGAGCTGGGCAATTTGATTGCAAACGCTTCATTACCAATCGAGGTGACATCATCAGTGCGTTGTTAGAGATCGTAGTGGAGCATAGCGTTGGGTTTGTTGCTGGGCGTTGAGTAGGGTTGCGTGCGTGTTAGCATACTTGCTGCCAGCCGGGGGTGACCTTCGATCACGATTAGTTGTTTGGTCGATCGGTTCCATTGGTTACTCTGATATCCTGTTATACTCAGCGTATGACCACCGACCCATCGCTACGCTCCACCAGGCTCCCTAAAAACGCACTGATGATGTCATCTCGATCAGTGATGAACTGCCCATCTCAGCTCAGCTCAGCTCAGCGAACATACCAACGACCATCTACGCTACCTGAGCTAATAACATTCTCCTCTATGATAAAAGAGTAATCAGACGACATATTATGGGGCAATATAGAGGACTTGTTGCAGTATTGTCCGTACACTGACGGTTTCATACATTTCAGGTTCACTGTCGCTGAAAAGTTACGTGTAACTCCACGTTAAAATAGTTCATAATTTGTCCTTTTGAGGGCTATAAGCATGGATGAAATTACTTCTGGTGAACACAGACAAAAAAAGTCAAGGCAGTTTATGATAACGCATGAAGTAAACAGTTCACTAACCGTAACGTATACTTTTCAGCGTACTAGCTGAGGCGAAGAGGAAGCGCTTGGAAGCCACCTAGGCATGTAAATCTCAAGAAAAGGCAGGATGGAGCACTGCAACGTCTTTAAAAGCAAGACATTTACCAAAACACTTATGAGACTTTCAAATGTGAGTGATTCGACTAATCCGTAGAATAACCAGCCTCTTTTGGGCACATATATGGTTAAGCACTTGTCCTCTGGCTTAATGAGACTGGTGAGAATTCTTGAAAGATACCCACCTGATGAATCCTCTAGGGACAAGACCTAGCTGATTTAAAGGTACAAACTTTTCAAAACCCCAATTACCTAGATTTCAGTATATCTGGTGTTGGTTGTTTCCAGAGTACCCATAACCAAACGGTAAGTGAAATACTGTCATTATAACCAGAAGTGAATGAAGATTTCGGCTTGCGATTGTACTTGACTGAGTACGAACTTCTGTGGAAATCCACCCATTATGTGTGAGAACCGAGATCATTCAGACCGCGACGTTCATCTTCTATTTGTAAGAAACCATAATCGTCAAACTCGCACAGGAAGCTTTATTTTGTTGGTATATGTGCAGTGAGCGCTGACCACTGTCTATCAGATAGCGATGATTATCCGCCACGATTCTTCGCTGGCAGTTCGCGGAAGCACACATTACCAAGCATCTTGGGGTCTGCACTCAGGTGTTTCTACTCACTAGCGGCTACGAACCCTGCAGGATGTGACACGAAACTGATCCTCGAGGCGGACACTATCAATTCCTAGCTAGTTGCTCTATGCGCTTGGAGGTGTAGGCACCTCAGAACGCTTGATATAGGCCAGCACTAGGTCCCATCCCTCGCCCACTCTTTTTCTCTTCTTTTCACTCTAGGGCTTTAAATATAATTAGACGAACCTCATGGCTGTACGGCAGTGAAGCATCAGCGTCAACACTGATGTTGCTGTCTTTGGTGATGATGATGATGATGATGGTGATGACGATGATGATGATGATGATGATGATGATGATGATGATGATGATGATGATGATGATGATAGCTGAGCTATGACCTAAGTGTCTTGATGTCAGATGTTGGGAACTGGTTATTTCAATCTGAGTTCACTGCAGTCACAATAGCTGATTCAGAAAATCAGGAACGGACGTGTTCTGCCAAGAAAGGAAGCCATATAACGCATGGCCATTGGAAATTGACAGGTGAAACTTAACTAGACCGGATAGGAACCATGAATTACCTGGTATGCAGGTACGCAAACAGAAAGCCGTAAAGCTATGAGCCAGATAGTGTAGAAACCATGCCTCATACCGCACTGCTCAAGTTTTATTTCTTCTGGATTAAGAAATTTAAAAAAAAACTTAACCGCAGGTATCCGATAAAATTCCTCAGGTATAGGTCAGCTACTGGGTAGAAAACGTATTCTGCACCATAATACATGATTGTAGGCAACAGGTTCGCCATGGAGATCGGCAGTCCTGCCAAAGATGATGGAATAAAACTGACTGCTTGATTAGAAACGGCGATTCCTTATTCGCATTTCTCACCACCAAAAGTGATCCCTAGGCGTAGAAAGAGATGTATATTACATGCAGTGCACGTGCATCGTATAATTCAGGAATAGCAGAAATATACTATCATTTTAAGTACTTTCAGTGTTTACGGAAGGGGTGCAAGTTCCTCCCGAATCCAGACAGTGGTCTCAACACTTTGTTCCCACTGATGCAAATGAGCAATTCAGAAGCTGGATGTATGCAACACATGCGCTGCCGAGATGGCCGATTGGTTATTGCGAGAACTTACGGATCAAAAGGTACGTGGTTCGAACCCAACCGCAGTGTCCCGACTGCTCTTGTCAAGGTTTTGGCAACCTAACAGCATCTAAGCCCTCGTGCTTCCTTCGGATGGCATGGCAGCTAGGCATCGAAAGGGTTCTACAGTTAAAACGATACCGTACATAATGTATATACGCTTTGTTTTCATAGACAGAGACTTTAATCTAATTCTGATATATGAAGTTGGTTGTTATTAGATAGGACCTAGTGTGCACGATGTCGACTGAACAGTGCAGAAACGACTCGTCCGCTTAACAGACCGGGTGAAATTCACTAACAAAAACAAACTCGATACAAGCAGGGATCTTAATTTTTTTCTCTGCAGCATGTCTAAAACGTTACCTTCTCTATCATAACATTGGTTTGACTATAATTTATACTCACGTGTTGTTAGCTCACTGACGAAGGGTTACGTTTCTTGTCTGCATAAAACCTATTGCGACTATAATACACATTTCAATCCAACAATAAACGAATACCTTCTGTCCAATGCCTGTGTACATTGTCCATAATATGTGGCTTCAGCTAGCTGATGGAATATATTATCAGCAGGATTCAATGGCCTTATGAATAAAAGCATCACTTTTTCTTCAATTTTCGATAGAAATGACGGTGTAAGTGCATGTAAAAAAAGCTGCCAAATCTAAGGATTGCTCAAGCTATTTTGGACCGCCTCCTGGTGGTAAATGACGCCCCTGTGATGGTTCGGGAAATACCCATTGCATTTGCCTCTATTTCCCACCTTATGGTCCCATCGTAAAATGTTCCACTGACTAATATCTAACAGGAAATTTCGCACTGTTTCTAAATTTTGACAACGAAGATCGAGTTTTCAGCAACGTTATAAGTAGTGCACTGTGGAAAGCGATGCGTCTTAAGAAACTGAATATTTCTAGATGCTTTCATGAATGTTTAGCAATTGCCGAGCTATTGGAGGATTTCGGGTATCAGAAGACCGAAAAGAATAGAGGTGCCATCATTATTGCGGTCCTGGGCAGCTAAGTTTGCCCCAGGTTTGACTGCAATTTTTTAATTCCGGTTCAGACTTTTGGACAGTAGGTTATCATTTTCAGCCGGCGTATTACGTTTATTATCTGCACAGATCATGGGTGTACAAAATCCCTATTTTCTGCAGCTTTTCCCTTAAAACAGCCAACAAGAAAAATCCGTATCTCCCAGCCCAAGTACAACAGCCGACCCGATTCTACCAGACGATAGTCATGATAAATTTTCCAGCTTTTTCAGTATGTTTCTCCCTCGATACTCCATCGTGAAACTTCTTGTTTGATCACTTTACTGTAACCTTGGTTCTACACTTTCACGCCTGTTAATCTTTGCCTTCAAACCAGAGTCTGTAATATAAACCGAGGCGTGCCTTCATTCGCCGTGATCGATCAAAGGTTGTCGTGCACGCGTACCACGGGCTCAAAAAATGCACGTTAAATGTGTTCACTGAATTGTGAGCCGAACATTTTCACCAAAACTTACCGGACGATTTATTCACCAAAAATACACCTTGTGTTGAGGTTCTGTGCTCTTTAACCATAGCAGAAAATGTGCAGCTTTTCACCCAAGTACTGTGAGCTGTAGTAACGTGTGGTCTGGGCACGTGTCTGCCAGTCATGGCCACTGACTCGGTTGCGCTGCGCAGTCAGTCGCATTTAGATGCTGATGAGCAATGCATCTGGATGAACATTCCATGGAAGTTGTAGCAGCCGAGTTGACGTAACCGGCTGATTTAGTGCGTACCCAATTTAAAAGCGAATGTCATTCAACCTGATAAGTTTGCAGTATGTATTCACTAAAGTAAGACTATGTGCCTATTCGAATTTCTGCACAAGCTTACATCTAGCTTCGTTTGCATTTTAGTGTCTGAATGGCCATTATGAATTTTTGCCGGATAGTGTATAAAGAATCCGGAATGCTTTATACCTAGAGTCGTTATGGAATTGGAGGATAAATGCAGTTCTGTTGGCATCAAGAACACTATATCGGTTGCTCAAGTGAATCCGAAAACCGGCAGCGTTGACCGCTAATTTGCAGATTCGAACGAAACATTCATTCGTTTTGTTGGTATCGGTGCACTTCCCAACATCAAGTTAAACCCATTTCACTCCCCAGGGTCACAGAAAAATACTGGTTACTATAATTAATCATTCAAGCAGTAAGAAGTATCCTGCACTGAAAAGTTTGTTCAATAACCCATCTAATGAACCCATCGTATCCAGCTGTTCGGTTCACAGATCATCATGGGAATAACTATACGAATGACTCGTTCTATCTGACATAAACCACTGCAACAGCTTTGTACAAATAAATACCCCCCTACCGTCCGGACGAGGGGTGTTAACTGATTTGAATTTCTGAAAAACTTGCAAACTCAAGCCGTCCCCAAACTCCTAACAAGTTGATTCTCAAACTTGAGCACAACACATCAGTGAACTTCGAGCAATTATGGACCTATCCACTTGGCTTTGGATAATGAAACAGGGATTTTTCTGCATTGAACATTTTGAATCTGCTGGAATCTGTTGAATGACTACAGGATTAGCGAACTCATCGCCGCTTTCAAAGCGTCTAGCGTTGGACAGACCACACACGTAGCTCTCCCTCATACTCACACGTCCAGTAGACCACAGAGTATCGGGTGTTTGATCTACCGAGGGATTATAAATGAAAAATTGGCCGCTGATGGAGTGTGGTGAAGCGCAAATGTGAGACATTTTGGCGCGCCTTGTGTGTGTATGCGAACTGTTACTGGGGTGGGACAGGTGCCGTCAATGCGTATTTTTTAAGGCCGTTAGAAGCAACTATGATGTGGCGTCTGTGATCGAATTTAACTGGCGTAGGGTATGAGGATTGATGATGCTGTTACTGTCCCAGTACCCTCATCATAACACTGTTTAGGACAAGCGGCAAAAAGGCGCGTCAAACTTTATCCAGGCGTACTTTTTCCGTTTGCTGCTATTCGTTCCCCCACCCCATGCATAGGCAAAAATGAAGGACGTCCGGGGTGTGTGGCGCAGGAATGTACACCAACGCGGCAAGCTTGGTTGAGGATCTGAATGAACACTGGTTGACTGATTTGATAAATGCGCGTTTGACGAAATTCGGTTTAATTTAAACGCCCGTGAATAAGATAAATGACCATGGATTTTGTGCGAACTTAGCTGATGTGTTGATCACATTGAAAGAGAGACACACATAGAATGCAATTATTGTCCCTAAACACCAGCTGCCAGAATCTTTGTCCCAAAAGATGAATGAGAACAGAGGTTTGGATAGTTTATTGCCTACTCTTTCAGCAGGGGTTAGGGCATTTAAAAGCGGAAGCTATATAACGGGATAGACAAATAAGGTCCATGGTTCAGTGATATTAGTTGCATTTTAGTTTGGGATTTCCGTGAGGTTGCAGGACGCCAGAAGGATATGTTGCACTGATAAAAAGAGAGAATAATGCCATAATTTTCTAATCTACGACGGCAGACAAGAAGCACTGAATATTCCATCATATTTTTTCTTATTGAATTTGTAAAAGTAGACTGGTAGAAAGACGAGCCGAAGCTACTGGTTGTCATTAAAAAAACACGTAGTTTTCCAGAGAATCTTAAATCTACCGTGCCGTCCGCTTCCGACCTTAAAACCCCATCAAAAACTTTCCTGATGGACGAAACCACTCAGCATTCGGCTGAAAATGCTTTAGGGATCCACAGCCAGTTCGCGGAAACTTCAGGACTGCAATTATCCGCTTGAGGACTACAAGAGCAAAGCCGGTCATGCGGTGTGGACGAGTTTTCAGCAAAATCAAGAAGTGTTCCATCAAGAAACTATACTATAATACCTCAATAATTGTACCAACTAAAAAAGAGGTGGTCTTTGTGCTGCACATTCAACTAGGACCATCAAGCTACGTCGCAACCGAGTGTATTTCAGCGACATTGATCACATTATTTAGCAATGATCGTCAGCGGATAACTCAAGACAAACATTAGGAACGGAAATTCTCCTGCCGAAATCGCCAGAGCTTATGTAATTTTGCATGTTTTACTTAAATGACTACCGTGTTCACACTCAATGTGAAACCGACAAAGTAAGACATATGCCGAAAAGCGACCAGTCAAACAGAGCTGACAGACAGAAATCCAATCATTAACATTATGATGCCGATATTTCTAATAAGCTACATGACTCGCTTTACTTCAGATGCCTCCCAAAACAAAACATTCTCTGTGGGCTATCTGATTATGAATCAACATCCTATGCCTGGAGTTTCATTAGAAATTACCTTACGCGTAACTTGCACCTTATCATTGGGTAAACTATAAGATAGATAATTATTCTTACGTTCAGTTGAAATTGTCAACATCGTCAGCTTCGGTAGCACAACGTTATTTATAGGCTAGGTAAGAATTGGAGCCCGTTGCCCTAGAAATAACTAAAAGTCCCAAGTAAGTTGACGGCGTCTGTGCAATTGTGTCGGCAACTGGGATGGAATAACAAATACAATATATTATCATCCCCAGAGGTCAGAAACACCGACAATACCCTTGCAGGTCCATAAACAGAACATAAAATAACGCGAAACAACACGTGTTTAGTTTGTGTTCATGCACATTATTTTTGAATTTTATGGTTGTCTAACCGGGAAATCCTTAACACCAGCTTTGTGATTAGTCCAAACGGAAGTAATCTTTATATCTTTAGAATCTATGGTAGGTGCCAAGCTATTTTATGATGTCTTTATAAGTCGTAGCAGTAAACATACAACCCATATGTTAAGGTCTGTGAACAATTGATCCAGGACCATTGAAGGTTGCGCCTGGAGGTGTAAAATCTGAGGCACACGATCCTGAATTTTAATCGGCAAACGTTAACTAGAATGAAGATCCTCATAAAAACATCTTGGGAGCACAAACGGAGCTATAGGATACATCTCAGAGTAAATTAGAATTTTCGGCTTCCTAGACTCCGAGAAAAATGTTCGTTCGGTAGTGCCCCCAATAAGCTACTATTTTCGAGCAAAATTTGACCATGTTAAGTACTTAGTACTAACAAACATTGTTGTTTTGTGTGATGAATGGTCTTACAGTTGTTCAGTAAGTAGCTTCATTCCAAGCTTTTCATGTGATTGTGACGTGCAGGTTCTGTCTGTGTACTTAGAGGACGATAACTATCAGATTCCACCATTAAACTCTAATTTAGCTGTATACGGTTGGCATGGATCGTTGTATATCGCATGGCGGTTTTTCGAGATTTTCGGCAGTAGTGCATTTAGCTTCATGGTCCACAATTCCTAAATAGCCAGGTGTTTTAATTTTTTAAGTTTGCTTCACAATGTAGAAGCTTGAGAACGAATAGCACCATGGCATGGTGGTAGAAGGGGTTAGACGCAGACAAATAAATGTCCGAAATCTACATGCCACAGCAAAATTTAGGCTCTGGTTTGATAACTGGACACAAATTCCCCTGCTTATTTTACGTTCCATCCCGTCTTGTGGGTACCTACACGAGGCCTATAGGAACAGGAAAATCTTCCAACCATAGATATTTGTAGCACACGTGACCTCCTGTCCTCATACCAATGAAACATTAATACTGAAAACGATCTAAGTCACTTGGGCTTAAACAGATTTTCGGTTGAATGTTCTTATAAAGCGAAATTGTTAAGGGAGGTTAAGACTACTCCTAACCGAATGACTACAAATTACATTTATTTTCAGATTTTTCAGTAGACAAAGATGGCAAACGCAAGCATACTCGCCCAACATTTTCCGGTCAACAGATTTTTGCACTTGAAAAAACATTCGAGCAAACCAAATACTTGGCAGGTCCGGAACGTGCTAGATTAGCCTACTTTCTTGGCATGTCGGAGAGTCAAGTAAAGGTACGTTCAGTTTCATGTATTCTTTTGAATTAATAACCATTCTTATCTAGTATCTGATAACCACTGATACTGATACAACCATGCAACAATTAACTGTGAGTATTGAAGACACGGTGGTACCCCGTTCATGTCATTAACTGAGCCCAGGAGACGGGGTATACCACAGCTTTCAACCAAATGCAAAAATAATTGTGTGGGATGCTTTGAGATCTGTCCAACAGTGGAATATGGGAGAGAGGGGTATTCTCAATTGTTCAGAATATGCCCCAGTTTTCCGCTTAAACTTTATAAACAACCCAATACCACAAGCTAGATATTTCATTAAAAAAACGAATGGGATATTTAAAAACATGTTAGAAGAAAAACCGTCGCATATGTTTTTTACAAAATAGAATAAAAAGTGTCAACTCATTCTATTTTTTTCGGTGAAGTGAAAGAAGCGTCATCCGTTGAGGGTCCACGTTAAGAGATAATAAAAATGGAGGTAAATCGTACAAAGAATCATATCGTTTCACTTCCATGAGTACGAAATTCGGACAATACAGGTGTTTTCACAAACAAACAAACGATGATCACAAAAGTTCCACTTTTGTGCTAGTAACCCTCATCAAAGTGCTTTGAAAAAGAAGACCTTAAGCGTTATGGATTAGTGTCTACCTTCATGGGTTTGTCTCGCTTACAGGCTGGTATTTTACACGTACTCAGATGTAGACCTTGATGAAACCGACGGAAAATAAATTCTTATGAATCTTATGAATCATCCAAACTTAAAACCTCGGTCCAGTCAACAGGGTGGGTCCCTTTCACCGAAGAACTGGTTAAAGCTGGTTCAGTTTAAGTAGCCTCCTTTAAAATGATAAACATATTGTAAATGCTGTGTTAAACCAGTAAGAAACTTGTGGATTTACTCACAGGACAGCAGATATTTTAGGTTAGCTTTTCGGAATATGCCTCTTCCTAAGCGTTTTTCTAAAAAGCAAAACTACATCAAGTTTTGAGTAAAAGAAAATATAATTAGTCCTCCAAAAAGATCCCTTTCCCCAAAACCTAACCAACCATTGTCACAAGCTGGGATGTACCATTTTTATACACGCCTTCACGTGCCGTCCTTCTTCTCATTTTGTGTAAAAAAGGAACGTCGTCGATAAATACCCACAAAACCGTCACTGACTAAGCTGTCTGGCCTCTAAAAGACAACAGAACAATGCTTGGGCACTGGCTTTAACATATTTTACGAAACCAGTTCGTCAGTCAACCTAGTCAGCTCTCTCATGGCAACGAAAGCGACTATGCACAAACTTTGCTTCGTAGGCCTTTAGAAGTATCAACCTCCCTGTTACAGCGGGAACAACTCTCAACCAGCTTTTTTCCACTAACTTTAGGAAGCATGCAATGAAGCTACCTTGCATGCTACCTTCTTTCACATTTCATTTCATTTTCCATAGGTTGTGACTTTTATGTCACGAGAAAGTAGTAGGAGTTAGTGGCCATAAAAGGCTACTATAACACACACTATTTGTTAGTTATTTGGAAAATGTTATTTTTCAAGGCAAGGTTTATCCCGAAAATAAAGTTAATCTATACCGACAAGCCGACAAGCACTGTTCAACTGTTTCACCATATTGGGAATAGCCAGCGATGCGTAACTCATGCATGGAAACAGATATTTGAACCTGCTACCTACCAGGTGGAAATTTGAGCAGTGCATATTTTGACCGACGGTGACCGATTCATATTCAAGATAACGCACAAATCTTCAAATCAGGTGTTCTGGCGTCGAATGTTTCTTTGACGGACGACTTCGCAAATAAAAGTCCATATAACCTACTAGGTGTCTCTTTAGAGCAGCGACTTTGGCATATTATAGTAATGAGGGATCTTTGATGCAACAAACACAAGAGCACATTAAGTCATCCGAAATTATTTCTCTCCTGCTTTATTGTTTTTGCAATTCCCGAGACAGGTCCTTCTGGCGGTAACTTTGAGGTGTTAAGCAGATCTAGAATAGCTATCTTACATGACCATAAACTACTCACAGGAAATCACAGTTTTGTGTTTTCCGATTAAACACAGATCAGTTTATTGGACAATCCGTCATCACTGGAACGTGTCAGGATGTGGCCACTAAATATACAAGTTATCGGTAACTAGACATACGTAACGTTGTGGTTAGATTACCCTGCATCAGCAGTTGAAGTACATCAGCGTAAAATATACATATCTCAAGAAATGTCTAACCTTAGGCCTAAAGACCGAGGCATTTTATTTACCGGGCGTCTCCAGGTGATAACGAAACACCTCTGGTTTCCTTCTGAGGATGTTTTGGATCCCCTCAAGAAATATGCATGTTTTATTCCTCACAAATTATACCCGGACACCTTGGTGTGCCGTAGGTAAATCATCAGAATTGCCAGCTGGTAAAGGTATATCGTTTGCCACGATTTTGAGTGATAGAGAAATCGGCACAGGACAAACTGATCGACTATCAAAGGTCACTTGGTGCTTGCTGTAAAGGTTAGACGAAGAAAGGACGAAGAAAGGATATGGTTTACTTTTAAAGTCAGTCAGACTTAGTAATTAGATTGAATGCTTAATTGTTCTGAGTGCAGAAACCGCCCGCGCATAAAAAAAAAGCTGCGTTTCATATATAGATCTGTGGCCTCAATTTCGTCCTATATTAGTCAGGCTGAAAAAACACCTAACGTTCCACATTGGCGAAGGATGCGTTTTTGAATGAAGTTTAAACGACTTTTATGCACATATTCAAAATATGCATTATGGAAGGTGTATTCTTTAAGAAATGGATGAGTTTTCCCCAGTGAAACCTGAGTAATGATCATCAAATGGTCTGGCCAGCCAAAATTGGATATTGCCACACGCGGTAGTTGCTTTCTGAACAGAATATTCTTCGTTATTTATGCAGAGTTGTCAAAAACATGCGTCGATTAAATAAAGAATTGCAAGGAACACCATTTGGTGCCCAGTCGGGAACAAAAAATGGCTGCCAATATGTTGATATAAAAAACCTCCTCGGTTGAAGTTGGTGTTCTTAAGGAGTAGGTTTTGGTGCATTAGTAAAGGAAATATTGATCCCTTATTAGTTAGTGTGTTGGTTCTCACACCTAGAAACACTCATATTCTCAGGTAACCGTGGATTCCGCCGACATATGCATCACAATCCACACATATTCTGTCAAAGTGAGATTTTGAAGAGTGTGTGAAAGCTAATCATACCGACATGCACTGTCTCAACAATTCATTTCAGTCTGTATTCCCGCTTGTCAAGTACGGTGGACAAAACTGGACCCCCCGCCTTATTCCAAATTTTCGGCTTGCATAGCTAAAGCATAGTGCGCTGAGCCATTTAACCTGAAAACAGGTGATGTGGAAATGAGTGGCCTGCGTACGTTCAAAGTAAACGCACCACTGTTCGGTGAATCCTTGATCGTCGAGCCCCATTCGGAAGGTTGATGGTCAGAATGCTTTTAGCGGCTTGTAAGATTTGTTGCGGCTTTTCAGTTGAGTCACTAAAGCTGAGGAGGTCAACAGCTAATGTGCTTGTCTAAACGGAGCACACTGCTCATGGGATTGATGGAAACTCCTCGACAACCCACCGCCGTCCTTTTTGGAACTAATCAGGTAGACGCAGTCCCCGAGTCAGCACTAAACTTATGTTCTACCTGAACTCGAATTGGACACTATTCGGGAACACACTCACTCGCAGGCTATATGGTTTGAAGGTGATAACATCATAAACGAGAGGTTCAGATGGCATCATCTGAACTCCATGCTCAAAACAAATCAGTGTGCAAATGAGCGTATTTAGCGATCCAAGAGCTTCTTTCCACCTATGATACAAATAATGTCAGACCCTGAAAATCACTTAATTATCTGCTAGAACAACTTGGGGAACAGTTTTATCTTAGAATTGCCTTCCTCAGCATACGCTTCTACAAAAAATACTGTGCGTGTTTTAGTAAAGGACCGCATATTGTCAGCTAATATTCTGTGACTTCCTGCGTAAGCTTCCTAACCATATCCCTCTTTCCGGTCACCTGAAGATGAACGGTGCTCACAATAATAGGTTGGTAGAAGCAAAAAATGGAGGTTGTTTCTTTCACTCGCGAAGAAGTGTTCCAACGACGTCACTTTCGACAAATTTACTTATTTGCATATTAGTTTGCTTTCCACGGGAGACCAACCTGGAAGCCAGCTGAATCTCTCCTTAGGAACACCATAAAAAATAGATTCAGCTGGGTTCCAGGTGAGTCTGTCGTCAAAAGTAAATTGAAGTGCAAATGAGTGTACTTGTCGTAATCTGTCCAATGTGGGTTCAAGTAGAACATAAGGTTGACGGAAAATCAGATACTGCGCCTATCTGATGAGTTCCAAGAAGGGCGAAACCGATCGTGGGCTTTGGGAGAGTTTTCCGCAAACTTATGAGTAGCGTATTACGTCTATACGATGTTACTTTCTTTTTTACCAACCTTACGAACAAATAATAGCGCACCCTTACCAGTATTTGCTGATACAGTACTAAAACACTGAAGCCATCGGCAGAGTATTTGGCCTTCCCAAGAAATCGTTTTCTATGAAAGTCAGTTTTGTCACTTTTACAAGGAATGATGATCCATAAACTGTCCCCGGGAAGGCAAGTCCTATCTATTGGGTGTCTTAAGTGTGCGGACATTCATCAGCGTCCTAACGAAGTCACAAATTCTCGAAATACACTCATTTTCTGAAAAATTAGGTAGTATGGGGAGACTCAACTGAATCCCAGCTAAATCCATCATTTACTGTATTCTGCACTTCGCTGCTCAAAGACCGTCTCGTGTTTCAGTTGGTATGATATTCAAGATACCTCATTAAAGTTTCTTGAGGAAATACTACGCATAAGGCTACTGAAAGCTGTTTGATATCCCACAGCCGGTTTTGCTTTTTTAAGGCTTATCAGACAGGAAGAGTCCTTGAGTTTCCACGAGCCTGATGATCCCGAAGTGGAGGAACGAAACCGGTCGTGTGCTGTCGAAAAATACTTAGCAACCTTATGGGTTTTGATCCGTTAATTTCAAAATGTGTTTGGGTCTTTCTGCCACACGTGAGTCTTACTGTACACGCAAAACAAAATCCACCTTCAAAGACAATGACTTACCGAAGGCCTCAGCCTATGACTGATTCCAGCGCAACTACCACTGGAACACAGGGAAGTCGTCGCCAGTGGTTGAACTGGTGCCTTTTTTGAAAAAGTTGCACCTATTCTTTGAAGAGTAATCTTTCAACCAGTAGACTACTTACTGAAGGATCTGTCTAGCGATAACAGTTGAAAGATTTCGAGATGTACGGAAAGAGTGCCTATCGAAAATAATGGATATTCTTGTTTGATCTTTCATCGAAGTTCATCTCCAAAGAAGACCCATAGTTAAAAAATGTGCTCATTGATCACTTTCCAACTGCCGGGCTAGCGTATACCTAAATGAACTAAAAGTTTAAAACCAGGGGTGGGATTCCTCCTGTAAAGTTAAGTTGTTAGAACCCTCAGAACGATATCAGTGGGTTTCGAATAAGCAGGTTCTTGGATAGCTTGTTAACAGTAACACGAGCTGGTGAACAAACAGTCTCTCAGAATAACTGGAACGGAAAGTACTCAATATATGTTCTTTTTGATCTGGCATGACACTTCAATACCCAATAGGACAAAGTGCTTTCTCAGTATAACCTAGGTTAACTCCCACAAAACAAAGAAGAGAGCAGTTCACTCTTCAGTGGCCACTGGACTGCAGGAAAACTTTCCTTAAATCTCCTTTTGCTTGTTAGAATGCCACTTGTAAACTACTTGCAAAAGGGATCAATCCCCTGGTCCAATTATGTCAGCTCGTTGCCGAACAATGGTTGTTTGCACTGGGTGGTGGCGAGACAAGGAGCAACAGCTGGTGCTAATTACCCACAGGGCGATCAACACTCCGAAGAGTAAGACCGCTTGATGATGCACTGAAGCAGCTGACGCTTGGACAACAAGCGCGTGAACACAAACAGTTAGTGATGTGTTTCAAATTGGTTAAGTTAAGTGACGGTGCCACTGAATTTATCCTATCATAAAACTTGATTTTACTCAGATTGTTGCACATGCCAAGGATGATCAAGTTTGCTGAACCCCGTTCCGCATAAGTGGCCGATCCAGTTATCATGAGGTTGATTTGTCATAAAACTATTCGGTGCAGGCCAGAACATCGTCCAAATTATTCATCGTGTAACTAGGCATTGTATAAATTTTGCTAACGTGTTGAGATTGCTCAGACTAACCCTGGATGGAATCGATCGCACATAGATGGATTGCTTGTCTTCTTCTGAATCCGGAAAGTGTTAGTCTGTCCATGTTTCTGCTGCAGGCATCAATCTCTGTCCAATCTTCACAAAAACTAATAATTCATGTAAAGTAGTTATGATCGCAGGCTGTGGATTATTATATTAGAGGGGCTCTAAAATATCGTGATATCCAACCCGGCACACACTTGCCAGTTTGGATGTCGCCTTGTTTTGCCTAGCTTCCGTTAAAAGTTCTTTGTAGGCACAAGAATACTTTAAGTTGAGATTCATATACCGTTTTCCTGAAACAGTTCTCAGTCTTCGTTTTCCGGGCGTCATACAATACCCGCAAGTTTGCTGAAAACTCCTCGACAGACCACGACCGGTTTTTAGTCTCCCCTTTCTTAATTTCTGGTGAATATCGCCCTCGAGCGGCAGTGCTGACACCCAGAGTCCAAGGTCGATGTTGGATGGTGTGCTGTTATAACGTCCGAAAATGTCTCCTGGTAGCTGTTTTACTGCTAAATCGGAAAAGTCGGTCTAGTATCCGATCCTAGAGGGTTCGGAAGGGATGGCTAAAAACGCCAAAGTGTCTTTGGCGTTGTCTCCAATAAGTAGTACAGTATCATCAACATATCTCCTGTAAAATCATGCGGTTTTCAGGCGACTCTTAGTCTCCCTCTCCAGTTTTGTATGAAAATGTCCGCTAGTATTTGGTCCAACAAAACACTGCCTCTAATTTGTTACACATGCGATTTCAAGAGATAGAAGCTGCGGTGTACCAAACTTTTGGATCCGATTAGAGAATCTTTACCGCAATCGCTTGCTTTCCATTCACTACCGGGCTGTAGGATCAACTTTCACAACGTACACGCAGATTTTCATTAATTTAAGTTGACTCACCTCACACGTTTACGAAAGTTTTTCATAAGCTCGTGTACAAACTCCCAGTCCTCAAAACGCGTACCCGACGGCAATATAATAAAAACGTTATACAACCTCGGAAACATTTTTCATGAATTTCTGCTTGTCAGAACCCCATTGTCAACAAAGTAACAAAAATCTACTGGCTTCGAATGGAAACTGAACACAACGTTCCCTTTGTTCCACCTATATTTTCGAGTGTCGCAAGGATAGAAATGAAAGCAGACCGCTGATAGTTCAGGCTATTGAGTGCAAGTACTCATACCTGGTTTTATTCATAAGTATGAGAAACATCAACACAGTTTGAGGTGCATATCGAGAGAGAATGTAGCAAAACTATAACTGACAACCATTTCAATCCACTCATCCATGCAGTTTGTCTGTTAGTTAGACAGTATGTGGTACGCTTTTACGAGTTATCTTGTACTGTACTCGTTTTCATTAGAAGACCTATCGGTTAAGAGTATCCCGCTGCGTAATGCCTCCAGGAGGTCATGGAAATCCTCAAATCTTTCAAAAACATTGGTGCAAAACCCTTAATATCAAATTTTCGGGTTAACAGATGTGTTCTACAACAACAGCTGAAGGTAGAAAATTCCATCTAATTGCAGTATGTCTAACCGTCTGTTCATCCGCACCAGCAATAAACATATGTAAACTGACCTAACCAACTAAAGGTTAGATGGCAGGTTCTGTTCGCTAACACGTGAGGGTTGATTCCCCGCAATAGTGCTTGTAAAGACCGGCTGATACCCTAAACTCCTGCAACAATAAAAGCCGCTCAGTCAAGCCATGTTGACACCTTTTCAGCAGTTTGTACCTTGATAGGCAGACGTTCTTATTGTCTTTTTGTCTCATTATCTATTCAATATTCCCCAGTTAAATGACCCGACCATCTGGCAGGCACTGGTCCCCCTGCGTGGAGGACAAGTGACAACAGGTCACGCAGCCAAAACCACAAAAGCCGTCAAACTGTTTGACCAGACGAGCTAAGCAGGTGATGAGTTTTCCATTGTTTGATCAAAGACAACAAACGTGTGATTCTCAATGTGGTAGATCTAATAATCCTAAATAGATGGTATACATTAGTGTAATAGCAAATGCTGCGTTCAATTAACAGGCCAAAATTCCCACATATTATTACTCTTCGCCTCAAAATTCGTTGTTGCCTTCCGCACACTGAGGCAGTTTGTAGTTAGAAATTTTGGGACGAAAAGGTTTTACTGGACTTAAGCACCAGTTGTAAATGTGCAACCTATGGTTGTATATGGGCTCAGAAACTGCGCGGACACCCAGATCCAGACAGGAGAATGACTATGGTCTTCAATCAAAGCCTTTGGCTGAAATGCCTAACCGCAGGATAGCGATGGTTGGCGTACGACCATCAGAATGGTCTACACTCTTAAGGAAAATATCGTCACATATGTTCCAACCCCCAAAGTGGAGGATCACGAAACTGCTAGTCAGGCTCCTACCTATTGACCACCCTGGTATGAAGGTCTATGGATGTCATACGTAGACTTCCCAGTATAGCTCATTGGGTCATGGATCTGTACAAACCGCCACGCCGCGGTAGGTTGCTATCAGTGACGGTGGTGAAAGCATCAGTTACTCATTATTGATAGGCAGATTTATTTTCTTAGTTCAGCCACTGAGCATATAAGAAACCAGGACGAAACGTGTCTGAACATACATCAAGCCGTTTATTTTCTGCCTGTATAAAGCAGATAGAATTACATGGCTGAAACTGCCAAAGGTCATATATGTATGGTTTAACTGTTAGAAGTGAACGACATCTGTCATTTGAACAGGAATGTCATCACACTTACCAGCAATATCATTGGGTTCGTACTATGCGATATGTTTCTGTGTTCTGTGTAATCCTAAAAAGTAGCGATGGATGGCATTATTAGACTCCTGTTTTGGGTCATTCTACTACCTATGAACATAAATATTTTTCTTAACACAGTTAAAAGCCGAACACTCCTGTTAAATATTATACCCTGTTGACAGGAAAAACCACCAGTTTATAAAATAGTGAGCCTTATTTAGCCTCTTTGTCATCCGATCTTGTTTCACTAGTCTCCCTGATTAGTTGTGTACTGCTACTGTTTGGGGAACTGTTTGATTCCATGTGAGCCTAGTGGAGTAACAGAAATAATGTTTGTATTGAAAAATATCGCAGCTATTGATAGACTGGACGGGCAACCTACACAGGTTGAAGAGGACAAAACCTAAAGAGAGCTCAGGCACAAATCGGCTGGTGCGGTTTCGTAGACTACTCAGAGAGCAATGTATAGACATATAAACCATTGTAAAATGTACAGTTTTTTTAATAGTACGTTCATCACATAAAGTTTAAACTAATTTCACAGATGCGTTGCACAAAGCCCTAACAAATATGTGAAGTATATGGTTGCGATCAGTAGCTCCCGCACCAAGTCATTGTTCCCCAATTTACAAACGCTAACCTGCGGTTTCAAAGTTTTTATTTTCCTGCGGTCTGGCTTTCCCTCAAAAAATGATTGTATCCTTATTATTCGTTGACCGAAAAAAGAAGTACTAGGCGTAGAAACTACAAAGGCATGAAAGTTGCTTTATTCTTCTCGTATAACAACGCAGTTGCTAATAAACCTTTGAAATCTTCACATGCTCGAATCAACTTGCATTGCCATATATGCTCCGCGAACTCTGTTCATCTACTCTTCAGAAGTATGTGGTGGTCTCACTTGCTTTCTTTTTTTTACTAAACTTGGCTGCCAAAACTTCATTCAACAAGAAGTTAGCCACCAAAGACGGATTTTAAAATAGTGGTTTTGATGTTTTCAAAGGGAATCACCTTACCAAATGTTCAATCTTTGGTCGTTTGGCCGGCTCAGCTCCTGTAGTCTGTGCAAGAATTTTCAGCTTATCTGTTTTCAAACAGTTAATCTCACGGTGCGTGTGCACTATAACTTGCACAAAAATACTTATTTAACCATTATACTTAATAGGTGCGAGTGGAAAACAAAACATGGTGTTTCTCTATGATAAGACACTGTGAAAAAGGGTGACCTGGTTTTTCCTGGACTGGTGTTTCCCGAGAAGTGCCGTAGCACACTAGGTCATAGAGAACAAATAATGTTAGAGCAGACTCTTCAGTAAAGTAGCCTTCGTTCGAAGTGGATTTTCCTTGACGGAATTATAGTTTCAACATAAGCTTTCGCATCAGAGGGGTAGTGCGTCACTTCCTTACTGTAGGTGTCGCTGCTGAGTGGTGTTCAGCGAACTTGCCATTCGACTAGATAGTATGTAACGCAGTTATTTGCAGATGCAAAACTATGCTGCAGTCTCAGAAGTCTCACTTCTGAAAATGTTTCGAACAAATGTAAAAGCACTTTATTAATAGTTATATGATTTGTATGAGCCGTTCGCTCAAACGCTGTTAATAAGTCAATACCAGAATAGCGTTTTAAAAGACAATGTTGTAATGCATTATTTCCAGAAGATTTCTCACTCTCATAGGCGATCAAACTCAAACAGGTCAACGGTTTTTTCCCACGAACTTGAGTTACTTTGTGGCTTACGCGGCCTGCTTGAGAGAAACGCCAGCCAATTTCCTCTTAGATATTTGCAAGGGGTGGTCCCCTGAAAATATGGTTCCCAGCATTTACTACAAGCTCAGTTCGTAGACTTTCCGAAGAGGGAGCATCTTCCACAGCTTTACGCACAAGTTTACGCCAGTTTTACTTGGATTCGGTTAACTACTATTTTCGTTTTAGCGGATGGACCATAGTATGAGAAAAGAAACGACATTCCATTTTTAGGCTGACCAATTCGCCGTTCAGATGTACTATTCGACCGTACAGCAAGTACCGACAGTTTTTTAATCAATAACTTAAGCTACCACGGGGATGTGGGTAGCAATGTCTGTACGACGATGGAGCAGATTGGATGCTTATACCAGAATGGTCTTTTTGTATCGTAGCTCGGGATTAGATCACACGAGAAAACACGCCTAGAGACTGAAGCATGCAACCTGATAAATTCATCAGGCAGGTGCCCATGAACACACCAAGTCTGGCCGAACTCGAAATATAGATGTAATTAACATGTCGTTGACATCGCTGCGACACTTGACACATGACAGTACTACTCGGATAATCGCATAAAAATGCGCTTGATAGACGACAACGATAACGACAACAGCTTGGTTGAGTAGGCGTGACAATTCTTTGGCATACGATATGCCGCGGCAATTGTCAAAAATTTGCATATCCTTTATTCGTTCCGATTCGGTGAGATAGATTAATGAATGCTTGATTAGGACGGACAACAAAGAGTGTGATTAATCCGAACAAGGTGGGGGCTGGTGTGCCTAATCGGCGGAATTAGGAGGGTCACAGATGGCCTGCACCAGGTCGTTTTGTTGTTAATATTGTTGATTTTATTCTCGGGACGACGATCGCTTGGATACCAGTCGATAATGGCCTGAGGAGAGTTTGTATTAGCACATTCAGCATACTCTGAGTACGTCATCACGTTTAGTTAGGTTAAAGGGAACTCGGCACAAAATAATAACTTTTGTAGGCTAAAAAGTTCGAAAGCCAAACTATTAACAAATCAGTAAGTTTACCTTGGAGGCATAAGTTTGCACAAAATATTTTCGTTTCCCTGAATAGGACCAAAACTAAAGTTATTTTCGCAGTTGACAGCCAGGGGATCTAATGAAAGTTCTAAAAACTTTCTGAATTGTTTTCCACATATTTGACGAATCAGGCTGGTCGCCTCAATGTTTACTTGTGCCTGAGGGTTTAGGGTATAGACTCTTTGAGACAACCTACAGGTCCCTTAAAGCCCCGGATATCACGAATATTTTTAAGGGGAGAGTTATTAACTAAGCGCAGCTTAATTAGCATACTACCTTGTATCTGTGCCCGGTGACGGTCAAAAGGTCTGACTAATTGTCAGTCAATGAAACAGGCTATCGATGAAGTACCTCGATGTAACTGCAAGTAACACGACATTTGTGAGAAGAATTCAACGTACATCGCACAAAAAACCAGTGCAGTGCAAGTGGACTTTTAAAACATGAAAGGACACTGGGAATCCGGAGGTACTCAGCCCATTGCAAAGATATTTACACGCTGACTATTTAGATTTATTGCTTCCGAAAAGATATAATCTCACATAAATAGACCACTTTGTCTTGGTCCCGTGAACTTCATCACTGGATCGTTTGACACGATACAAAGTCAGTGAAGGACTGGAAAGTTTTGCTATTTCTAACGCAACAATTCCCAGCTTGAAACATCTGTTCTGCAGAAATTACGGAAATGTAAAATTTCTTGGCACAAACGTGGACTTCCTTTTGGTAACACGAGCCAGTTCCTGCTACTCAATAGCGGGCTTTTCAAAAAGGTTAACTTATAGACGAGAGTTCCTGTTTGGAAGTCTAAAGTCAAAACAAAGCGTATTGACATAGGATTTTATAATATGACGTTTTGGGCAACTGTTTTCAAGGCTTTCTACGACAATTCAGCACGGAACTCCTGATTGTCCGTCTACCTTATATATTCTCCAGGTTAGTGAAATGTGCTCTGGAGTTTGAGCTTGGAGTGGAAAACAGGGTTACCTTTTATAGATGGTGGTCGAGCACATGTTGTACGTGCCCCCAAACACCCTCACCTGATAAACTTTCTCTGACGCTTGAGCGAATCCGACTCATCACATACGGATGGTTTCAGTACGTACACGCAGCAGCCACTGTACCGCGTAGACAACGAAGAGCAGATACTAGAAGACATTTGAGATCTTGAGGTCTAATGGGCCAAATTTCATAGCCATAGAGTAGGACTGCTCACATACGACTCTGTAAACCCAGTGATATTCGTTTCTTACGCAAAAAATGATGCAAATTTGTATATAATGCTCGTGTCCTGATGATGCGTGCATTGTCACAGGGCAGCCATGGTTTATGCAATTGTCAAGGTGAGTGAACCTGTCAACACAATCAAGCCCCTTATCCTGAGAATTTCAGACGGGATTTTTAAAAGCGAAAAGTCCTGAAGAAAAAAACTTCAATTTTGAAGGTGCGAACTGCACACCGATGCAAGGGGTCACTTCCAATATTTTATTTAGCCCAGTAAACAAAGATAGAAGTCATCGGTAGTAGAGTGTTTTCACTAGCCCGCTCTGCTGTGTACAGCAAGTAAGGTAACCTGGTGAAGGGCATCACGAGACGGTCGGTGTGGTATGAGATTATTGGTATGCGTATATTTTGCGGTTTTTTTGCTAGCTAAGACACTACCAAGGCGCCAAAACCTAGACAGGAGGATGAGTAGGGTCCTCGGCCAAAGTCCGGTTCAAAAGCATGACGAAAACCGAACCGATAATGGCCTGCTACTGTCCTTTATGTGAGCAGGCTGGCAGCTGCTCAGAACTTCGTTTGGATGGTTGCCCCTTGTACAATGGAGCTGTCTCCATAAGACCAGGTAAACTGATATATTCACAACGATAAGGTCTACCAAAGCTGTCCGCGTTTCACGTAGTACCTGAGGAATCAAAGGCTCGTAAAAGATGCAGTTAGGCAGAGTGCAAGGAATTTACCTTCAGGATTTTCCTCTGAACCTTTTTACCAATATTTTGCTAGTTGAATCAGGCAACCTCACGTGAATAGAACCTTCTGACACCTTTTGAGCTAGCCACTTTAGAGACATGGGATTTAGTTGTCTTTCAAAAATTGCCTGGACCCACTTTTCCCAGCAAAATGCTTGCGAGGAATGCCACCTCCTTCTTTAGAGCTTTGTCTGAGCAAACCTCTCTGAACCCATCAAAGAGGCGTTTCAATTTGACCTGAAATTTGGAGGATTGTGTGCATTGGCCAACAACTGTTCCTGTGTTATAGTAAGTCCAGAAATGGCAGTCTGCTTTCCTGTTCAGCTTCAAATGTAATCAAAGTGAAAGAATTTTTCTTATCAAGGTTGTCCAGACTAACGTAGGATCAACAGCGATCTCACAAATAACAAAAATATCATCCTTATACCGGCCGTGAAAGTAAATGTTCGTTCGCTAATAACGGTCTTCTGAGCTTAGACATGAAAGGAGCTGCGAGAACTGGTTTAACAGGTGAGCCGATTACCGCTCTATCTACTTCTTATAAAACCCGCTGTAAACAGAATACTTACAACCTGTATACATCGTAATATTAGTCCCTTTGAGTTACTTGAAGGCAAAACGGTGGGTATCTGATGAATTTGGAGGATATTTATCACATATTACACAAATAATCTTTCAGCTGTAATACCTTTTTGGTGCCCAGCTAACGTATCACCCAAGGAAAGCACGAGGGCTGAGACACTGTCAGGTTGCCCGAGCCTAGATAGGAGCAGTCGAGGTGCCTTGGTTGGGTTCGAACCAACGACCTTCTGGTCAGCAGGTTTGCGAATTGACCGCTGAGCTATCTCGAGTTCATACCACGCAGGTTCCAATAAAGTTAAGGCAGTAAAGTTGCAACCTGGGATAACACAGTTTTGTGCAAAATTTTCTATTCCTTGACTAATTAAATAAAAGCTAATGTCACAGAGGCTGTAATTCATGACCAGTTACATCGACGATATCATGGTAAACATGAGTCACATAAGCGAGTCGATCAACATTCCGATTATCTGAGTGCCATGTACCTGAAAATCAAAACAAGGAAAGCGTACCGCTTGTTTCACAGAAATGGGAATTTACCCCATCCATTAGGCGACAGGTGAAATGTAAAGTAAGCAGCAATCTAAAAAGGGTGCTATGTTTATTGACCGTTATAAAATTCAAAGTAAGTAAAGCTGAATTCTTCGTATTCTCCAAGGTTGGATTTCTTAATTGTAGGCTGCATTAAGGCTTAATCCAATTCCTTTTAATGCCACATAACCTCAAGTTCCATGACATGAAATATTCGAAACGACGGGACCAGATATACGAGGGGAAATAATTGCCTTCATGAATGATTAGACTAAGGGATGGAAAATTCTAAGAGTGTCCACCAGTGGGCTGCGTAATAGCCACACTGCACAGAGAATATTTGAGGAAGATTGTCGAATACTTGTATTCACAGCTTCATTACCATGCCAAAACTACGTAAGCGTAGAGCTTAAATCACGGCATCGTTATGAACGAGCAAGTCTATAAATATCGTACCGGACCTCGCCGTGAAATTCAGCTACCAGTGAGGACGAACAACCTAACTATTCACGAATTTTCGTGCACCAACTTACGGTTACGAGAAATAGTGTTCTCTTCTCCGCTTTCTAATTGCCCATGCAAGCCGATTCCAAGTCAAATGCTCGGCAATTACCAAGTCACCGTGATAAGTGATGAATGCAGTAAGAGGTAACAATCTCCCTATTCCTATAATATTTAGGTTTCCTGAAAAAGCCAAACACCGGTTAAAACAAGATTCATAAATAGACAGACAGAGTGCTAATTACCAAATATTCATGAAATGCGTGAACTAGCAAACGGATATTCATACACATAGGAATCTAAGTTGTAGCGTAGCTGACAGTTACACTATGGACAATCGCGCCTTCTCACGCACCTCGATTTTTGTGTTTCTAGGTGTAGTGTTTATGCAACTAATATACAGTATCCCGGCAAAACATTTTTGGTGGCTACCAATACGGTGAATAAAAGAATACACCTTCAAACTGTGGCAGTTTTTGGTACATAGCTTCTTGTAAACGCCAGGTTACCCAAGCAGCAGTCGGAAAGCTTTCGTTGGCTTCGATATACGGACCTTCTAGTCAGAAGCTTGATGCCGCAGTCGCATGGCTTCCTTGAGCTCAATGATTTAGGATGTTTGTTTTTGAAACATGCATAAACACTTACTTAGAACGAAATCTTTCCCAGTTTCTCTTGCACTAAGTGCTCGAGGATCTCACTCTTCTAGTTACATTCTAAGACGCTCAAATATCATTTGACAAACTTATGTATTTTAGGCACTGCTTGCGTAGCTTTATTGCCAAACCGCCCTTCATTTGATCAGATTTCAAGCACAGTGCTCCACGATATTTCACCAACGTCGTTCGTCCTTCGTTCAATCACACAGTAGCCCATGACTATTTTCTAAAGCATTTCACTGTCCGTTGGAGCTATTATTCTTATGTGGATTTCCAACTCATAAGCACTCATTCAGCAATTTGAATGCATCGTCTATGCTTGTCCAACTAATTTTATTATTGCGATGGTCTCTTGTTCTCATTTGTTCATTAAGAGGAGTCACAAACAGTTGTTCTCCCGAACATAAAAATGGATACACACGCGAACAATATTGGCCAAGAATGGGTAGAAGAAAACATTGTGGCATCTTGCCCTGTGACATTTTTTATTGTTTCATGGTTCAGTGCAAATTGACAGCGGATTTTCCGCAAATTTCTGCTTTAATTGGCCCCACATAATGACTAGCATGCCCTGAAAAACTCTATCCTGGTCAACGTGAGACGCACTAATTATGTTGATGGCTCGGCGGCAACGCGAGTGTTATTGCCGTGGTATCATTGCACTCGGTGTGCAAATAAGCACAATGAGACGGACGGGGTGGGTATGATAGAGCTGCCACTCAGAATGGGGGCCAAAAATGACAGCAGACATGCAAAATTTCTCTAATTTTCCCATTTAGTAACCACATCCTATTGGTTATCGAGACGGTTGACCAGAAGACATAAGTTTGTTCCTGATGATGACTCTGTTGCCGCTGGAAATGCCAGTTTGATTAGGGAATGTATCTATTGGAGTAAAAGAAGGAGACGTTGTTTGCAAAACACCCGAACAGTTTCGCCAGTGCAACGATCTACATTTTGTTAACGGTTTAAACTAAGTCGTTGCACTGATTGTCATTAGCATGCAACAGGGTCTTCTTGGGTGATATTAATATAACCAGATCAGTATGACGGAGAAAGTAGTACCATATTTATGCCTGCGAAATTATGAGCACTGGTAAGAGAATATGCATAAAATCATGTCACTAAACGTTATCGGTTTGCATGGATGTACGTAGGGTCTGCAGCCAGGATGCTAGAGACTGGCTGAACATAGGGAAGATGTCAGGGAATACTGATAGTTGAGTGGATTCACAAATTGCTGACCTGTTCGCCAAGCTTGACAGTTGGTTTGCAAATACATCCTCCCCATTCGAGAAGATATCATTAGTGCGCATTGTTCAGTGAACCGTTAACATTTCCTTGAATGTTGACGAAAATTTTGCAAACCAGAGGCCAAGCTCGGCGAACGGATGAACAGCTGACTAATACAACGCCGTTATCGACATGTGGTTCCTCAGCAGGGATTTAAGTATACTTTTGGACTAGAATAAAAGACAGTGCCAAACATAGTGGAATTCACTTCCTCCTTTGACGGATTCAAGAGATAAAACGAGTTTGGCAGGCGACTCACAAGCTGAATAAAACCGTTCTGTTTTGTGCTTTCAGGTGAACTTTGTGGTTACCTAACCTTCGTAGCTTAGTGAACCTAAATTTTACCGAATTACGGAATAAGATAAAACCGTCATTACATTCGAGGTCTACTGCAGGAGACCGAGTAACTGAAAACCTTTCTGTCCTATTCGTTTATCCGCAACGATGTGAACTACCGATGGCCACCTAAAGAGGCTAAATCATATATGAGATATTATCCACTGGTGCACTAAACCCGACCATTTCACCAAAAGATGGCCCGTAGAATACTAGATATATTCGGGCAAGCCCAATTGAATGACGAGAAATCACAAACCAAGAGTTAGGATTCATGAGAGTTGTCTATAAAAGGCGGCACTATATGTACAAAAATACGTATGTGAAAGGGACACAAGTCTCAAGTTATGGGGATTCCCGTCTTAATTGTTGCATGAATTGGTGCAAGCCCAAAGAAAGCCCGGAGAGATCGGTAAATCGATCTGAATTAGCGACAAACGTGCGCGCACAGCATGCGGTAACTCAAAGGGTCAAAAGGCGCGCGTAAAAAGTCCGTCAAAATTGGTTCGACATGTCAGGATTCAAAAGTTCATGAGGAGTTGCGGGTGAATATCGAATCAATGAGGTAGACGCAGAAAACAGCGGGTTCAAGCAATGGAAGGGTTTGATCGAGATAAAGGAGATAGACGGCCATTATCTTTCATGTCGGACCACGTCTACTGACAAATTGATATTTTTCTTTTAGTAACGGAGGTCCTACATGTGCTTCAGCCAATAGTTTCAACCCATTTTAGTGTGCGCTTTGTCACTCAATCACCCGGCTGCATTCTCCTATCTGCTGGTGTTTCTGAAGTTCACAGCTGTGTTCCGACCTGTGCTTCGCAACAAGCATGGATATGTGCAAATAGAGTCAGGCTCTTCTGTTGAGCAGTTTTGAGTAGTCTAGTTAGACATTAGTCATATCGAATGTTGTTCTCTCTACTTCGTCACCTCCCACTAAAAACTGTAGAAACACTGTTTCCTTCCAGTTAGTCATTTTCGAACATCCAGTTGTATTTCCAATCACATACCATTAGCCTATACTTTCAAGTGTTCCCTGTCATTTCTGTCAACTTGATTTATAGAATATTTGGGCAAATATTTGGGCAACAGCAATACAAAAGCTTGATGGACGTGGTCCATCAGCGGCCCTCTCAAATCCATCCAGGCTCAATCCGTAACACTGCCCGCGGGATAAAATAATGACTGAACTGCCAGAAAATGTCAGCCACTCGGTGTTCGTTTTGTATTCACTTGACCTAGCCTGGCCCGTTAAAGAGCAGCACTGAGGCCGGACGAGAAAGCGTGCAGTAAGTCAAAACAAACAGATTACTCACCTGGTCAGAAAGCATAACCTTCCAAGAAGGCAACAGTTAGCCTTGAATGAAACGACTGACTGAGACCTAGTTTGTTCCTGATCCGATAAGCTACTACTAGTGATTGTCCCCCAGGAAGTGAACTGTACCTTTCTGAATCGTTTGTTTTCACGCCTACAGAGGTGAATGTATCCAAGGGACTCTCAAGAAATCTCAGCCAAGGTGCCTCTCCATAAGTGATTTTTTTACTTGGTCAAACAAAATACTAGTGTTTGGTAAAGTGCATACCAGCCAACACTATTCTTATGTGAAACTTTGCTGATGAAATAAAACTGCTCGCCTCCCTGTAATAGAGGTGCAAATAAACCCGGATGAAGACTATTACAAACAATGTCATTCGAGCCTGGATTACTGTTCTGTTTACACCCACTGGTAAACGAAGAAGCAATCCAGTAAGCTTCAATGCCTGTGAATGACATACAAGCTGGATATTAGAGCTAGGCAGGGACTAAGTTATTATCACCCGAAGCAATGTACCAGTGATGCGTTTAGACAGTGCACCCGGATACCTGAAATCTCCTCCCAAACGCTCGCACTACAATCAACCGGTGCTCCATACACATCTCACCAGCCGGAGTAGAGCATTGGGATCGTGCTCAGCCAACCTAATTTGGAAACTTAAACCCCCTTCAACGACGCATGCATTGTAAGCTATCGGTGATGAGTCTGTTGTCTGTAAAACGTCACATCTGCCCCATACACCCAGCTAAGCAGTGTCCACACAGCTGAACATATCCGCTCTTATGCACGTTACAGAAGACATATGGACAATGTCACACCTGATCCACTCATTCAGTCGGTCGGTCACCCAAACACCCCTAATTTTTACTTGTCAAGATGAGCGGAGCTCCGTGGACTAAGAAACTCGTTTTCAAACTGAAATGATGATAAAGTTAGTTTCGAGTGTAGTCCTCGTTTGACATCAGTAAATTTCAAATAAACTTGAATCTGTCTACGTCCCTTTGGGTGTGCGAATACGAAATAAGGCTAATGGAAATTCTGGAGGACTTTTAAAAGCACTAAGTTGACTTTGCACCGTCGAAAATCATTTACCACCCTTATAAGTAGCATCGTACCAGCAGTACTTTATCCTGCAAGCTGAATCAGTAACAGGTAACTTAGTTACTTCAAGCCAGTTGTCCGTCCACCACTGGCAGCAAGCTTCGGCTTTGTTTTTGGCCCCCTTCAGTTTTCATTGGGTGCTTTTAAATGGGGTACGGTTATCCTTACAAAACTGTGACTAAATTTGATAATAGTAGGGAAGGATACCAGAATGGATAAGTGCTTCAGTTAAGGTGGCTCCCCCTTGTGTTCTGCATGGTATCTAGCTTATCCGAAAATGCCACGCAGGGCAAATATTTGGTTTGCTAAAATCACTTCTTCTTTGCAGTTGGTGTGGTTGGATATTGGACGGAATACCCACAGGTACAAGGTGTTTGTATGGCATTATTATAGCAGCAACGTAAAGTTACAGATCACACGCCTTATGAAAGTTTCACCAACTACGGCGTATCACTAATGCATTTGGGGAACACGGTAGGTAATATATTACGATACAGTATTCCTAATAACATTATTTGGTGAAAAATTCGGTTGACGTGTCTAGATGTCGGTCTGTAGAACACAAAATATTTCTGTTGTTCCAGAGACTTTCCCGTTTAAGGCAAATTGTTCACCACTAAAAGTAACCATTTTTTCATAAATGAAGATGTGTTTGACCCTCAAAATGCATCCTTAGTTCCAACAGGGTTTAGTGAGCTGGGACTAAACTTTTAACAACCAGGACAGTTAGCGAAATACACTCATTTGCAGACAAATTTGGTTTTGCTGGAACTAAGCTGAATCTCTCGTTTACTGTGTTCTTAAGTGGGCTGTCGAAGACTTTTCAGCAACACTATGTGTAATGTATTACGTCTAAACCAGGACAGTTATTGGGTTATCGTTCTAGTCGTCAGGCCAACCAATCACATCACCAAAGCCTGAAGAACCTATTCAGACCTGAAAATTCAGATGCGTCCAGCTTGTGCTGGTGGAGCAGTGGTAACACGCATGTCTCGCACGTCAGATGTCCGGAGTTCAAACCCGGGCGCGACCAAGGATATGCACTGCTGATGAGCTCCAATAAGAGCGTAACTCGATTTTAGTGCTTCCCTCCTTTGGTGTAAACTCATCAGGATGATTGCGCCATGACACGAGGACGACCGTTCAAACGAAAGTGATGTGAGCGTGAATCCAACAAATCCAGCAATCACATCGGTGCAGCACGTAACCACTGCTGGTCTAGTCTTGCTTTATGGTCACACAGAAATCCAGGTACATAAAGATGATGTGTATTAGATGACCACATGGAAAACTGAAGGTTAAAAATCGCCACCTATCTACTAAATCCTAGGTCATTCTCAAAACGTCTATAGAGTTGACCGAGAAATCACCAGGCCTCATCCTCCACACACTGAGAAGCAACTCCATGAGGCAGATACGGTTTTCGTTGACAAACGGTTTGCGCGTAGATTAGGCCAGGCACACACAAACATGACTATCGACTAACCTTTGCATGTTCCGAATAGTTAATTAAACCCGATTCATCCGAAGTCCGAACACTAGCACCTCAACTCCCGAGTGACGGCAGTCGTATTCATTTAGCATAATACTTACCGATAAGCGGTATGTAAATACTTACTATCAGCGCTAGTATTTTTTGTCCCAACTAGCTACACCTTGAAGCTTTTCTGGCCTTCGGAACGTTTAGGAATAGCGAAAATGTTATTTGCATAAAGCGGTCGTGTGATTTCACTCTACTTGGCTCACCACTAACAGTAATCAGCAACCAACATGACAACTAAGGCGTTTTAGATGGGACGAAGGCAAACGCATCACCGTTTTCATTTCTGCATAAGAACTATTATTCTATACAACCCAAACTGAATATAAGTTTGTGGTTTTAGTTTACTAAAGTTCGGGCCCAGAACGAAGTCGTGATCGAGGACTTCGTTGTTTTGGTCAGTGTAAAATCACGGACAGAAAGAGTATAAGAACCTATCGTTAGTATTTCGCGAAAAACGGAGTTGTCTAGGACTACAGATCTTTCTCCTAGTTTCTGTAATTGTTTGATTTGCTTATCCAGTTCCTCTAAGAAACAGTTGCTTGTGTGAAACTTCGTTCTCTGGGTGCCTAAGTATTTACTACACTATTTTCTTGTTCACTCTTTGTTTTGGACCATGAAGCATACCCACAAAAACCAATGACGTATGTATTCGTAATCCTCCGCTCGCCCTATTTTTTCGTAAGATTATAAACCGTAATTTTCCCGGTGAAATACAGGCAGACCAGTGTCGGAAGCTACTGTGGTTTCAGAGACTAAACTAATGCCATGAGCTACGTTAAACTAAAAGCCACCGTTTGTCGTGTCCCGGATCATTTCGTGGAAGTAGTACTCGGTCCATTAGGCTTCATAAAGCAAGTGATATAGGGAAAAGAGAGAAGACAAAAAAAGAAAAGAGAAAAGGGACGGTTTGCTTCGGCCTGTGTTTAACATGAAGGATTTAAACTGCCGAAAAATGAGAGGGAAGAAACTTCGTTCATAGTTCTGTTTGGACTTGTTAAGCACATTTAAAAATCATCCCAAAATTAATTGCGGAATTCGCGAACTACACTCGCTTGAACGCTAAGCTGGTTTTATTGGGAGACTCAAATGAATCCCTCGTTTAAGATATTCTTCAACTGAATGTGCTGCACAAAGGCCGCTTTAGGTTTCACCTGGCATGATATCCCAGATGTCACAGTAAATTTTCTTGAAGAAACAACATCACTGCACGAGAGGTTCGACTGGGAATCAGCTGGGAAAACAAAACCGGTCGTCGGCTGTTGAAGAATGTTCAGCGATCTTATGAATAGTGTTCTTTTAAAGAATTGTAGAATTTTCGTTGAGTTATTGAGTTGTCACCTAAATGAAGGTTTTTTCTAACGGGTGCTGTAGTGTTTTTTGTTCCATTCTCTAAACATCTTTATATTCTGACCTGCATAAATAATAGCACTTAATCTGCAGCAGCTTAGGTTTATCGTCCTACCCACACTGTTGTTCGCTGAGGTGGTCAGTTTTTAATAACGCAAATTTTCGGATTATGGCACATCACTGGGCTCAGTAGCAAACTGTCTCCAACTTTGGAAGAAAGTGGTAAAATGATTAATACATATTTTTACTCGTAACTAAACATCACCTTGCCAAAAACAGGAACAATAGAAAACCTCTGCAGAAGCATTTTACAGCTGTTTCACCCTTATTGGAAATCATCAGTCGTGCACATCTCACGAACTCACGACATACTGGCTAGTAGTTCGGACATTTAACCGTTTGATTACCGTTTGGCACGACCAATGCGATCATTACAATTTGAAGAGGTAGTCTCTGTGCGACGCCTGTTAACTTTTAGTGGCCACTAGCTCTAATACAGGGTGGACATTCATTTACCACTCTGGTATTTGTTCAGTCAAAAATAACTGTCCTCATATGTTGCTAAAACATGCGTGAGTAGAAATTCTTTCACATTTCTGTCAAGTTAGATACTAAACGAAAATCCTATCCAAGGTCATGTTTCTCTGTACTTTGCACTGAGTGTAACGTTAAACACTGTAATTTAGTAAGTAGAGAAAGGAAGGAAGGACGAAGGAAGTATGTTGCCTAAATCAGAAAATTACTTGTTTATTCCTTCAAACAAGCTAGTGGTGAGGCTGAATTTATTTATTCTAAACCATTGTTTTTCACGAGATTATGGCGGTCGATGCGGTGTAAGTCAACGAAATAGCTCAGGAACCACACGAGTTCAAAGATAAAGTGATAAACCTTTATGTGGATGGTTGCGGGTCATGACCACTCTCAGGACCCAGAAGCTGTGTACTTCTGGTGGAAAAAGATTGCGGCAGAAATTCTGTACTTCTCGGCTTTTTTTCTACAGCTTACTTCGCTCATTATGAACATCTTAAGTGCCAAATATTCAGCAAATTGGAGTACGCAAGCAACATTTCATTCACTCCTCTCACTGATAGCACAAGCAGAATACTGTGGACAATTTCATCAGTTTTATAATGCAGCTAATGTTGGTTGTGTTCAAAAGGCCTCCCTTAAACTGCCCACTATTTTAAAATTGCCGCAAGATCAAATCCGTTGTTTAATTTCTCTTAGGATTTTATTACGTCAGGTCGAGTAGGACCTTGCAGTAACATTTTGGTCCCACACTAAAAATAGCACTTCCAAGACCACATCATTGCTGTAAAGATTTGTCGTGCTGTAATTGACTTGAGGTAATTGATCCACAGAGCTAGTAAGACCTGAAATACCGATGTCTTTGACTAGTGAGTGACGAAAGAATTCTGTATAAAACATCAAGTCCTGATTTCATTTTTTCCTTTAATTTTCTTGTATATGAACCACACCCTCCCAGGTCTGGTTTCAAAACCGACGTACAAAATGGCGCAAAAAGAATGCCGCGGACATGGTTACTTCCCGAGCAAAATCCTATCATGATCCGCATGAACCATCCGGAATTTTAACCTCAACTGTGGGACAAATATCGACGAACGGTGCGTCGTACGCTGAGAACATGGAGTTGGGAAGTGGTAGTTTGAGTGGTGAAGACAGTCGGTCATTGGAAGAGATGTCCGAACACAAGTATGGACGAACCACAAAACAGGAGTGGCTCGGGGTGCCTTATGACGCCGGAACAAATCCATCACTCAGCTTAAATGAAGCCGCTTCCAACGACAGCCATATCAGTGTGAAAGAAGAGAAACCCGACTTGGTCATACAAAGACCTCCTGTCAGTGATGGGATGCCCAAGAACGACCCAAGTATGAACAGGCCTCCTAGTATTTCTGAAAATCCTGGGATGATGGCTTCCGCGTTTCCCTGGTTGTCCACAATTGGATCTCAACGATATTTTGATTTCAACACATTGCCAGTCAAACAAACAACTGGTGGGAATCCAATGCATGTATTTTCAAGCCTAAATTGTGCAATTTCGAATTTCTTGCCAGCTGAAACTCATGAAAGACATACAAACTGCGAATCCGGAGAATACCGGTCCACCACTTCAGATTCCCAATTATCAATGCCATTTTCCCCAACCCGTTCAGATGGTAATGCCCGCAGTCAACAAGTACAAGGCAGGGCAGCTCATGCGGATAATACTGTTCAGTTTCCTTGTCCATCAACATCAACCCCTGTGAATGCAGTTCCTAGCCCTCTTTCACCAAAGCCAACACGGTCTGTGGACAACTCACATCAAACTACACAAAACGAAGCGCTATTCACCAAGCACATGCCCTCTTCTAAAAACTCCTACGTTCTCACACATTAAACATGGAGAAGTTCTAGGACAACAAAGTAACGTAATCACAGAGCACGTTGGTCCACCGAATCATGGAGGCACAGATAAGTTGAAATAATACTCCCAGTCTCTCCAAAATTGTTTTCGTTCTCCAAATTGAATCAACACTTGAGGCTTCCCTCTCGCAAGAAAGCTCCTCTTCAGCCTCTGTGTCTACAGAAAGACATCATTGAACATATTGTTTGAACACATTGTTTGGACAGAATTGATGTGCTTCCTCTCACCATTAGGAATAGATTACACAGTCATAGATGTTCCTTGTTGCTTCATCAAAACGGAAGGTGAAAATGGTCTACACGGTGATTTTACAGAACCTTCACTACACTGCGCCTTTTCCTGATATCGCCTGATATGACCGCTTTTGGTGGACACCAGGTTTCCGCGGATACCCAAATGCAAATAACTACATTATCCCCACACTACTAGCTACTCTGTTTCACCTAAATAATCAAACACAATACTCTAGTGGCATACTGAGATGTTTTTTATTGGGTAAATAAAAGATGATAACGGTACTCCTCCTTTCCTAAAGGATCGGTTTCAGCCGGTCCCGTCATCTGTCGATTTGAAAAGGTTCGTTTTGCTTACCTTACCTCAAACTTTACTACATATTGGTGTTTTATTATGAGTCAGTCAAAATAGATTGCCCAAATACCCTACCCTTACCTGCTACAAGCAGGTAAGCGGTAGTATTAGAAAGGCCACACAATTAGGGACAGTAATGTTTGACAGTCACTTGTGAACATCGTAAACCAGCCTTCTTGGTTCCTTTCCAAAGACAACTCTCAGTGAACATACAGTGGCTTCTAGTCATAATTTGTAATGTCAAACCTTTTCAAGGTGAACTACGCAGAAGTACCTATAAACGACATTGCTTACCCAAAAAAATTTCTAAGCACTCTTCTGTTGAAAAAATTCGTAGCAATAATAATTTTAGTGACATCTTTGGTATAGATCAGCTCCGAAAAGAATTAACTCATACCCCATGACACGCTGGGGAGGAATTTGTCAAAGGCAGTTCAATAGTAATCAACAACAAAAAACCCAACAGACGTACTAAACTACTCTTCGACAGCCCACGACCAGTTTCGCCCTTCTTGGAGCTTATCAGGTAGGCGCATTTCCTGAGTTTCCGTCAACCCAAATTCCATAAAATTAGCGAAGTACACTCATTTGCATACCGATTTGGTTTTGACGGGAGACTCACCTGGAACCCAGCTGAATCTCTCGTTTATGATGTTTTTAAGCAACCTTATGAGTAGAATATTACGTCTACACATGTACCGCGAAATCTCGAAATCGTGCCAACTGAAACATGAGGCGACATGGTGCAGCACATTCAGCTGCCTAAAAACATCGTAAAAGAGAGATTCAGCTGGGTTTAAGGTGAGTCTCCCGTCAAAACCAAATTGGTATGCAAATGAGTGAAGGGTTGATATTCAATTCAAATGCATATCCAAAGATGAGCCACATTTTCAAATCGATAGTAATTAACAGATGAATATTCTTTCACAGTTAACTGCGAAGCAGAAAAGGTTGCTGAAAACTCCTCGGCAGCACACAACTAGTTTCGCCGTTTTTGGGGCTCGTCGGGTAGGCGCAGCCCCCCGAGTTTGCCCCAACCTTATGTTCCCCTTGAACCCACGTTGCACGAAATTAGCAAAATACACTCATTTGCATACCGATTTGGTTTTCACTAGCGACCCAACTGAATCTCTCCTACACGATGTTTTTGTGACTGAATGTGCTACCCCAGACCACCTCACGTTCCAATTGATACGATGTGCGAGTATCGCACTTGCTCAGAACGCGGCCTGATGCAGCACATTCAGTTGAAGGACATCATAAACAAGAAATTCAGTTGCGTCCCCCGTAGAAACCAAAATGGCTTGCAAATGAGTGTTATCCCCTGAGCTCTCTTTTCGATATTGCAACTTAGACATACATCTTGTAATCCTTTACCTACATTCGCAAATAAGCAGTTCATATAGGCGATTCGCGTAACGGTTGCCACATAGCTTTTTATTCACTTTTGACAAATATACTGTCGCGCTTTTGTTAAAGGAAAGCCAATGCAACTGGAGTTGCCCTTCCTTGAGGGGCCGTCACCCAAATTAAATATTCTGCTAGGAGATATCACTTTGTTCAGTCTACCGGCTCCTAAGTCCATTTAAAACGAGAGTACTTTTCAGCAAATACTAGCCTGGAATAGCGTAAATGTAATAAGTAGAAAATAAAGTAAAATTTTTCTGGGAAATGTAGTAAAAAGATAAGCTAAATCGATTTAGTCTAACTGTCTTTGTCGTATCTTGAAATCCTGCCGAAATGCAACAGGTATGACGAAAAAATAAGAACCAAACGGAAAACATTTTGGCCAAAAAATGCTGTTCAAGTGACGACTGGAACAGTCTCCCTGTCTGTAATCATCGCTCTTTATACATGTCCTTTCCAACCAATGTTCATTTAGAAAGTTTTGGGTATAGTCTACTGATGAAGAGTTTGAGATACTTCGTCAAACCGGACCATCCTAAGAGAAAATTCAGCTGGGAGATAAAATGTGTTCCCCTGGTCAGATTTTTTGCACCACAGGAGTGTAATTTTATGTGCTGGACAGCAGCCCACCCCACTTCCCTAACCAATGAAATATGCATGTTTTTTGGTCCCAATGACGATCGTCATTGGGAGACAGCATCCAGAAAGTGTAAAAAGTCACCTTTCTATGACGGAATCACCATCCCGATGAGTTTTTATCTGCTTGTTTGCTTTCCCAATATTAAAATTGTACGCTCAAAATCTCTTTTTGTATTAGCTCATTTCATGTTAATTGCATTTTCGTCATCGATCACGGAAACGAACAGTATTCCTAGTGTAACTGACAGTTTAATCCATCAATTCTATACACCGGCGCGTGTACTGATATTACTTGTCATGTTAATATTCGGCATCATCATTTCACCATGTCGTGCAAGTAAATCATCCATAATCGCTTTCGTATAATAGTAATTGGAACACTTCCACCGCTACACCCCCTTCTCTAGGGCCCGCGCGTGCGTGCAACCTAAATAGCATCGTTCCCTAACCTTCAAGTGGTAGGCACTGTTCCCTCTGACACACAAACAACACACGCGCAGCTCTATTTTAACCATAAATCTTGGTCCGATTCTGCCGGATATCATAGTCATGATTATGTTGGGGATGATGATGATGATGATGACGGGAATGATTATAACGACGCTGAATTTGATGCTTGAGTTTAAAAGGCCAACAGCCAATCTGTCAATAGTTTCAACTCACATGCGTGTGGCACGCTCGTTATCTTGTGCGAACACAGACGTGAGTTTTTGCGTGTGTGTGTGTGTGCGTGTGCGCACATGCATCCATGTGCTTGTTCGTCGGCAAGTACGTTTATGTCTTCTCTATCTTCCGCCCGCTGCCCTCCCCTGCTGCCGCCTACTGTACACTGCACAAGAATTACAGGAAGTGACTCGTTTGCTCGGCTTGACGGTGATCGTTGTGTTTCTGGCATCTAAGCCTGAGCAGTTCTCGTACCCTTCGGTCAATTGTGTATCATTATTGACATTCAAACTGTAATAATAGGCGTAGCTGCAGCAGCGGCAGCAGCAACCACACTGTGGGTAAGACTTCGTTTACTTCCTAGCTGAACGGATGCGTGTGAACACTAAATAATGATGGACACTGTTCGAATAGAATTGTCAGGTCTTTGACCGCGCCGAACTGAATGCAATATTGAGTTCGTAAAATGACAGGCAAAACTGGGAAATATTCTCAGAGCAAAATTGATGGGACGGAAGAAAAGAAGCATAGTATTCGTCAGATCGACACTTTTGCTGGTGTCCGTTAACACCTGTTTAAGAAAAAGACAACTTAGTTCATGGCAAAGATCAATCCCAATTTTTGATAAAGTGGCCATTAGCTTTGCGGCATAACGAAATATTTGTGTAATTTTTTGTCGCTGGAATGAGCCAAAATGATAACGACAGAGACGGTCATGGAACTTACCCCACTGGCAGCGCAAGCAATATAAAAATCTGTTTTTTTTTCAGTGCTTAAATAATAATGATAACACTAGTGCTAATAAACACAGTTGTAATAAACAGTACCGCTGCTCCAGTAGCGGAAAGCCAATTCAGTGGAGTTATTCAGATAGGTGAGGCTACGGAAGTATTCCTAAAGTGACCTCCAGAAATGGTCACATAGTGTCCTCCAACGGCATGCCGGCCACAAACTCAGATCGATCACATTGCCATCAGTTACCGATCGCGTCATCGTCATCATTAAAGACAGCAATATCAGCGTTGACACTGATGCTTCACTGCCGTAAGTTACCGATTGCGCGCAGCAATAACTGACTGCCGGTCGTTTTGGAACATATTTGTGGATTCTGACCACGTACTCCTCTGGAGTCGCTTCTCCCTACGTTTTCCAGGGTCGCGTAAGGTGCATGCAAATCGCTTGGCAACTGAGAGACTGGCAGATCTGGATGCCAGACGAATTTACCAGAATCCTCCTCTAGGCCACTTCCAAATGTACCACCATCAGATGTGAATTCATACTGGGACGAGACCGCCACCTCTTTGTATAGGGCTGGGAGTGTTGCCAGTGCACGGCGCTACCAGGCTCATTCAAGCACTGGATATCCGACCGAACGGTGGCACTGCTTAAATCTCGGAGAAGTATCCCATCCGATCCCGAACATAACTTGACGCGACGGATTATCAGACGTCAAGTGAAAATGAGCGTGTGAACCGACCGTGAAGTCTGGTAGACACAGAAAGTCAAGGAAATGGGAGAGGACCAGAAAGCCGGTAAAGCCCGAAGATTATTACAGTTGATCCGTGCGACCGGTCCCCGGAAACCCTCTGTGAGCTAAACCATCAAGGATTGGGAAGGAGTGACCATCTTGAATAAAGAACGCCTCGACCGGTGGGTCGAATACTTTGAACAACAGTTGTCGTGACCGCCAGCTACTACTCATCTAGAGCCAACAGTTGACGTAGAATTCTGGATGGTGAACGTGGAACCGCCTACGGCCTCGGAGCTTTATGACTGTAAATGCTTTCTCAAATGCCACCGACCCTCTACTCAGGATGACGCCCCACCCGCATTGTTCAAAAATGGGAGTGAAGTCTGATCTGTTTGCCTGCATTTGAGAAAAGGAGACTGTCCCAAAATACTGGGCCATTTTCAAAAAAGGGGCTCGTAGTGAGTGTGGTGACCACAGGGAAATCAGATTAACCCCGGTTGTGACGAGACTGCTGGCGTCACTTGTGCTTCGTCGCCTTATGGTGACTCATGAAATATTGACCCTAGAGCAGCAAGCGGGATTCCGGCCTGGTAGGGGTTGCGTTGACCAAATATTCACACTTCGTCAGGTGATAGAACAACGCCATACGTATAAGCGACCCACAATTCTAGTATTCCTGGATTTCCAAGGCGCATGCGACTCGGTTGACCAGTCTGTTCTTCTTGACACGCTTACCCATCAGGGAACATAATACGTTCTTTGTACTCTCAGACTTCCGGACGTGTGAGAGTATAAGGAGAGCTCTCCAAAAGCTTCCGTACGCAAAGCTGTCTTCCAGAGGTGTCCACTATCTCCATTCCTAATTAATTTCCTAATCGGTGAGATGATGATTCGAACACTGGAAACTCTTCAAAACTCCGGTGTTTAACTAAACTCTGACGAAAAACTTGTCCATCTGGAATATGCAGGTGACATTGTTCTCTTCTTCGAAGTAGAGAAGAAGGCGCAGATATTTTTGGATGAACTGACCAAAATCATCCCGTCCTTTGGTATACACTTTGCACCCACAATGACATCCAGTCATTGAACACGCCACTTACAGTCCAGGGAGAGGCACTCGAAGTTGTGGAGCGTTTTACGTATCTTCGAAGTTGTATTAGTTCTGATTATAGTGTGACAGATGAGGTCAATGCACGAATCTGCAAGGCTCGGGTCGCCTTTGTTAATTTGAGACACCTATGGCGTCGAAATGGTGTACCCCTGAATCTCAAGGGACGTGTGTATCAAGCTACAGTGCGGGCTGTTTTGTTGTATGGCTGTGAGACTTGGTCTGTTCGAGCAGCGGAACTGAGACGTCTTTAGGTGTTCGACAATAGTTGTCTCAGAACCATGGCTTGTGTGGGTTGATGTCGGCGAATCCGTAACGAGGCAATTAGAAAGCGAGTTTTCGGTTGTGCAACGGGTACTTTCATTGAAGAATGTATCCAGCACCAGAAGCAGCATTGGTTGGGACATGTGTTGCGTATGACTAACCATCGTTCGCCGAAGAGAGTGCTGTTTGCCATGGCCAACTCAGAGTGGCGGAAGCAGAGAGGTGGCCAACCCTTGACCTGGCAGAGGGGTATGAATGAGATTACGAAGCGCTTGGGTGCTGTCGGTACTACTCGCCTTCCAGGATGGAGACCGCGTGATCCCCACTGCGCCTGGTTGTAGACGCTGCAAGATATGGCTGCTAATCGATGTCAATGGCGTTCGTGTTGCCGGTTTCTATCCAGATTGTCTGAATGAGTGTCCGGAGGTGTAGGCCCCTGGGAATGATTGTGATAAGGTAGAACTTAGTCCCTTCCCTGACCACATTTATTCATTTGTTCACCATAAGACTTTCAAATAAATCATGGTTGTACGGCAGCGAAGCGTCGGTGCTGAACACTGATGTCATGTTGTCCATGATGATGATGATGTTTCTATTTTGTCTTTCAGGGCACCCCCGCCAAAATATTCCCTCATCATTTAATTCCTCTCAAAAAACCTATGCAGCAACCTGACACTGACTATTAAGCGACGCCAGAAGTATAGTTCATAAGCGCCTTGGAAATTATCTTCAAAAATATAAATTCCTCATCCTCCAACCTGGGTTTTGATCATTCCAAGATGGAATTTCAAGTAAGATAGTTTACGACAAATCCTATACTTGCTTCGAAAGGACAATGTTAATTATCGGCACATGCAACTGAAAGTTACCTCGATTCTTAAGATGACTTGTCTTCTGGCTCCAATAAGTTTTGGGGTATCCTTTATCACAATAGTAGGTGGCGCATGAGTATTCCACGATAAGTAAGATGACCGTCGTCCAAATCTAGGGGTCAGGGAAGTGGTCAAGGTGAAACCATGAAGTCTGACATGTTGCCCAATTCCCTCTAGTTGTAAGCTTAGCGCTTATGTGCATCAACATTTTGTTTCTGGCTTTGTAAATGAAACCTAATTTTGACAAGTGCAGCTTGATTTCTGGCAATATGTGTCAACGATGCGTTAACTTAGGCCCTATAACTTACACCCAACAGTTTGGGTTCTTTCAGCTACAAGGAGTTTCAAACATGCTACAGTGTGTTTCATGGATGGTCTTACTTATACTTTTAGCAATGGTAAACAGTGTAACAGTTGCAATTTTGTGCTGCCGTAATGATAAGCGGTAAACCTAAACGTGGAGTGAGAAACTACGGTATTTTCCTATCCAAAGGTGCTTAGAAGCAACGGAAACCGCGAGTCCAGTCGTGGAAAATATCCGAGGGCCTTCGAGCCACTGTTATCCTCTAGATTCTGAAACAACGCTTACGTCAAACAGTTACCTTGTCCAAACCCGAATGTGTAAGCACACGGAACATCCTAGAGTTAAATTTACCACTCTCTTTTCACAAACTCTTCAATCATTATGATGTTGAAATGACCCTGTTGAGAGTCCTGGTGATGCCGCCTGAAGTGCCGAGAATTTGTTATTTGAATGAATCAATCATTCCCAAAGAACCACTTGTTGTTTACCGGCGTCAATGTAGCTGAGTGGGGTGTCCTTCGGTGGCCGCAGCCAGCCACGAATAGACTGCCCATTGTAATCATGTAATCTTTGATGCGTCTGCGTCACCTCATTGAGCAGTTTCAACAGACGCTGTAGGTGGTTGAAGACTTCTTCACCCTTGAAATTAATGGGGACGCACATGTTTGTCACGGTGTCTGTCATACTGAGACGTGTGTTGACTTCCTCAGGGAAACAAAAAGGTTCAACTGAGACTGCGGTTGTCTGATGTTTCCTGTCCCCATAAATCACCGGAAATCTTCACTCCGCCAAGCTTAGCTTGCTTATACTGAGTAGGGTGCGCATGTCGGCGGTGTTGATCCAGGCCAGTCTTCGTCGGAAACTGATGGCACCAGTCAACGCAAGCCATTCATGCCAACACATCCCTCACATTTGATCCCCACGAGTCTCTCCTGTGTACTGACTGGGATTGATGCAGAGGCGCCGACTGAAAAATGTTGATCACTGTCGAAAGTAACCAGTACTTGAAACCAAGCAGGTCCCTTTGCTCCGTCCAGAGTAACTGGACTCTTAGCGCACTCAGACTAACCTCGAACTACCCATTCGGCACCATGGGAAGGGTGGGGATAGTTCAGCACGCCGTTACCTCTTGATCATTTTTTGGTATGTATTACTGTCAGTATATCATAGGAAAATGAACGATTTTGCCCCTGTCTTGACACTGCGTTGTACTTCTTGATGTTCACAGGTGGCTAAATCATGAACTTCCTTAGCAACATTTGAACGGGTATACTGATTATGAATCGTGCAAGCGTTATCAATAAAAATATACTGCTATTCGCTTTATTGTTCTTCCTTTGTAGTTACTGTGAGTCAGTACTGCACTGACAGCAAGGTACAGGTAACAGTCATCATTCACACAGGCAGAAACTGTGACGTGAAATAAGCTACTCCAAAGAACAAACGAATAAATTATTGTTGCACGCATTACTGTTCATTGCGGTTAGCGTTTCCCGAATACTGAAGTACCTAAACCATTGGTAAACAGTCGGTGGATTTACCAAAACTCTCTGAAGCGATAACTACCCAAGCGGTCCCAAACATTTTCCAATTCACCTAAACTATCATTCGTCTCGGCTGTTTGTTCACGGACAGTTTACTGCCCACCGATTTCAAATAGTCCGCACCACATATCTTTCATCCACCTCAGGAAACCAGTAGACCACAAACAGGTGGTATTATAACAACGGAAACACACTTTACAACCATTATCACAACTGTGTTTTGTTATTTCAAGAGTCATAAATCAATGTTCAATAGTTTGATTTCGCTGCGGAATTCGTCCCGTCAAGTTCATAAACGGAAAATCATTTACGACAACCTTGCAGATCGCTGTCAATTTGTGAAATGATTGCAGGTTTTTGGATACGTGTGTGTGTGCGCACGCGTTTGTGTGAATACAGTGGGCTAGGCACAAACGTAAATCCAAACATCTACAGTCAGCTTGTAATTCAATCTAAACAAAGCTTTGTCCCAACATTATGTGAAGTTTTCAACGTACCAGCTGGACCACAATATCTAATTACTCTGGTCGTAATCGGACGCACAGTTTCGCACCAACGATATACATGATGTTGCACACAAACATGAACAAGCCTATCAGACTGAAGGAGACTGTAAAGAATTGGCGAATGCCAGGTGGATGTTTTTTTGACTGTGGTGAAATTTGATAAAGAGCATTAGGATTCTAATGCGCGTACTGTCTAAATACCTGTGAGAGAGAGACCAGCTGGATAACCATCGGAATACTACCGCACCCCGGTTACTTAATATAGGAGATTATGGTCTTAAGGGCTTAAATGGTCTCGAAGAATATTTTCATCTGTTAGAGTTCTTTTAATCAGTCTTTGTACCTCAGTTCACCCTAGTCTGCCATGGGTGAGGGGAATTAGTGGAATAGAAGTCAAAAATCCTTCGTGCGCCGTAAGTTTTCGCTACGTGATATAAGAATAACTCAAGTCCATTGTTCAATGGACTATACACTGTCTCACAAATATAAATGCCCATAAAATCCCCTGGAGGAAAAGGGAAGTCCACCGGACGTCGGCCATATCACCAGTTCCATGTAAAAATGGAAACATTTCATGATCAGCCAGTCACTTTTAGAAAGTAGTATGTCATGTTTCCTCGCACATTTGAAATCTGGCTCTTGGGCAACAAACGTTTAATTGTGGTCTAGTTCATGTTTTTCACGGGCATATCACTTCTCGAAATGTCACAGTGACACCCCTCAAGTTTAAGTACCAGCTCGAGCTTGCAAGTTCACTTTTCTGCTGGATATCTCTGGGATTTCTTTCTTTGGGAAGCATAAATTAGGCTACTGCCAAACATAATTTGTTTTGTACATCAAACCCATCCAAATGGCCAGGTTCCATTCTTCATTTCATCGAAAACAACCCAGAAGCTGTAGCACTAGGTCTCACCTTGTAATCCTAGTGTGGTGACTGGTTTTATGGTAGCTAACCAAACTGGGTAAAACAAGCAAGATGTCCTGTCATTTGAAACCATCCATACCTGAATTCAAAGAATAGTGGCTCCATAATTAGCTGCAGAATTAGTGGACTCATGTCATAGATTGGCCAATTAGATTCCAGCTTGGTTTAGCTTCTATAAAGCGTATTCTGGTATGCAAGCCGATTGGTTTGGATACGGCTCTTGAGGGAAGATAAATCCGCCAAACCTTAAACTGTGAGATTTCGGTAGTAGCACATACCTTTAAATTTATATGGTGCTTCATCATGAGGCTACTTCCATCGCTGTCTTAGTATCTCTCCTAATATTCAAAGCTTTCTGGTTGGAAACGTATTAAAACAACCTCCTGAAGTAGTATGTGATCCCTGTAGTTGAGGTTTCTTCACACTGCAGAACGGGCTTGTGGAACCTTTCGAATGCCTGCCCAGTCTTTAGGTTCACTTCTAGGGAGCAAACTTCGATTTTCTCAGTGGTTTCCATAAAAAGTATTCTGAGAAGACCGCGGCTGAAAGAGGTTTCCGAAATTGACAAGCTATCTAGCCCTGTATAAATGTGACCAGATTAACATCAGCGGTATCTAAGTAATGCTACTCAATTCATTCGTGGAATGTAATGGTTAGCTGCGACCCAAAGAGTGCCTGATTTTTACGCGTACCCTTATTAAACAGCGACGTCTCATTATCTCGAAATCTCGATAGCACAATTTAAAACCACCCGGATTTCTGTGTTCTCCAATGAAATTGTTCATGTTTCTTTGGTTAGTTTTATTATCTTGAAAGTGCAAATAAAGTTCTCCATAAAGACTTACATTTTTGATCGAACTGAGCATCCCAACTTGGAGACACATTGACGTCTGTTTCCCATAAGTACACGCGCCGGGGTTTTTACTTATCCGACAGAGAAAATGCGGCCAGCATAAACATGACAAACAAGCTGAGAATCCAGCTTGTTCGGCCTACGGGTAGGACAATCCTGACGGTACTCTTGCGTTTCACACTCTCCACTTTGGCTCGATTTTGGCGAATGCTGACAAACTTGTTCACAAACTCCAGTTTGTATAATTTCCTTCCGGGGTGTTCTGTTTTCTGCCTGTCCTTCCCATATCAAGAGATCTACATTAACAGCTTCTATAATTTCCACCAAGATGTCTAGATATATTTTTCTCGTATCCATCCATGGGAGCTGCCTCACTATTCTGTTTCCGTCCACTCAGCAAACACATCCGATGCGATAGACGCACTCGTCGGAGGACCTCCGCATCCGGGATTTACCTAGTCCTTTGAAAACTGGGTATCCACTTCAGGCAGCGCATACGAGATTTGCTTAAGTATCAGAGGCTTCGCCACTACCTGGTCAGTGTTTCAATGCTGTACAAGGGAACGAACAGGACCATTCATTCTTACTGCAAATGAGTGACCCAGCCACATCATTTTGGGCATACTTTAGCTATTGTTTTTTGGTCCCACTGTTCAGATAAAAGAGGATCGATGCTTCGTTTTCCCAGTCACCGGCATCTCTGTTCACTGCTTTCTGTAGGTAAACCACTCAGAGCGTACAGGGCACAGTTGCCCTATTCAGCTGACTGCCGTCGTCATCACCTGGTTCTTCAACTTACGCCACGGTTCTTCCAGTGGTCCAAATGGATTTAGGGTTGTCGGAGCAGAGGCCAGTTAGTGCTGGTACAGTGAGCTAATTTTCGGATCTTTTAGACGTTCTAAGTCAATCCTAAACGTTCAATGTAATCTGACGTAACGTGGTTGACGAAACTAGATGTTAAGTCTCGTTCATACAATCCGGAAATCTATTCCACAGTCTGCCGCTCGCGTCACTCGTATGGTGCATACCTCTCGAAAGTCTCGCTGGCGAACGATAACGTAATTCAGTAGATGAAAGTAGCCAATGAATTGGTGTAACAATGTGACGATGTGTTGTTGCTTGAGACGACGTCTAATTTTAGTAGTAGCAGGCCTGTGAATAGCGTAACGTCTGTCACCTATACAACCCGAGTTACTTTATCCCCTTTATTAGCAAGATAGGCTTCTGGATAATTAGCACTGCACAACCGTACAAAAAGGGTCAGCAAGTAGGCTTATTTGGATTTTGAAACCTGTTAGAACTGCATCAACGGATTGATAATCACTTGTAGCCTCTCAGGTAACAAGTATTACCGGGTATCTTAACCATTTGACAGTAAAAATAGGACCTTCTGTATACAATGGAATCTGTGCTAGATTTATGGGACGCAACAATTCACTCTAGACAATTTAGTTTACGCAAAAATAGCAGCATCACACTACTTGTCTGACGGTATTGGAAACTGCTCAAGTAAGCAGTTTCTGTCATCGGATGTGTCCGATGTACCACTGTTGTCAAGGAACAAACTTGGATGACATTATTGATCTCCGCAAGCACTCATGCATGGCTTCCGCTACCCCAAAATCAACTCATCCAAGACATGCGGAAACAGCAATATGATATCAAGTAGGAATGCACACCTGCAATATTCCACAGTAAAATCTGTCTACTTGTGTGTGGGAAGTAGTATCCTTTCTTCAGAACGAACCGATCGGTTAAAACAAAACGATGGACTGACAGTAAGTAAAAAACAAGGTAATTATTTGAACTGGTTCAAGCCACTGGCGCGAAACGACCAACTGAAAGGCAGAGTAGACTGCCTCAAATGTATGGATCCTAAGCGACAGGGAATTAGTCAAACGTCCACTATGAGAGAAAACTTGGAGCATCGGTTCGCAGCTGAAACCCGAAGAGGTCAAACATGACTGCCTTACCAAGCAAAGTTAATGCGATCGTAATTATCGGGGAATTTATCTGGGCCATGGAGAATTGAAACCAGTCTATTCCATACAAATACATATAGTGGCTCACAACTAACATTTTGATGCAGCTATTCATAAGTGTAGCTAAATCACGTATGCCTTAGCTGCTGTGAAAGGATAAGTGCATAAATCAAACAGGAACGGCCAGCGCCAACTCCTCAGCGCAAGGCTAAACTGAACCCGTCAGCAAGGTAGGATTGAGCATTTAACCTGCACGATCAGTAGTGCACAACCGAAGAAGAGCAACCACAGTTACTGAAGCACTGCGTTCCAATGAATTATTTTGTTCGGATAGCAGTATGGAGTGAACCAAATGAAGTTCATCCAAGGGTCATATGCGTTTCTTCCAACTGAGCTTTGGCTATTTGCGCCCATTTATTCGAACATTTTATCTAAGCAAACGTTTCTCAGCTTCTCCGATTGTATTCGCCGCATATTAAGGACCTACTGTAGGCGCAATGCCCGTGGATCTAAGGGGATGATAAATGAAGCAAAATGAAGCAAGAACAAACAACAACTGGCTAAAAGTGACTGTACCACAAGGCTTTTTACCTTTTATGAATTCCGTTGAAGAAATTATCCTTTGACAGTCGAACTACTGTAGACCATGGAAGAAATTTGGCGATATAAGTACAAAAAACTCGAGAACGAAAATAATTGATTCGGATTCTTAAAAATGGGTTTGTTGGTTTTGATTGCTCTTAAACGCTCGAAATCATATTTTAATTTGACTGATTCAGCACTTTCCATAACATTCCCAAAGTTTTTTCTTGTATATACAAATTTGACTTTGAGGCCTAATGAAAGTTTTCCACATCTTCAGGTTCGTAGCAATTCACGGGATATGTGTTATGCTTGAGTAGCTCGTGAGTAGTATGGGCCGCTAACATAAACGTGCTCTAGCCATTCTGTGCGCCGATAAGGATAAAGGGACACCATCTTCCTTGGGAATTTTTTTCGACCCGGTGACCCCCGGAGTGACACTTAATACACAGTGAAACAACAAAGTTTACCAGCTCGTATAGATATCAGTGACTGGGCAGTCTGTCTGAACCTGCCAACGCTTGCCGAAGTGTGTTGCTGTTGGGACAGATGATCCTTACGTCCTTTTATTTATTAGTTTTGTAGCTAAGCTTGATTCGCTCGTGACATTCGTAGGCAGTACTTTCTAAGAAATGATTTCAGTTGGGCTCATAAGTTGCGATTTAGCCAATATTGGGATTATAATAATAGACCTACTTCTTAAAGAAATTAATTTTTTTGGTCCCTAACTTCATCTCATCATTCAGGTCAATTTATCAATAGACCTACACGTCTTCACAATAAATACGACCAACCAGACTAGCCCAACGGTTTCTTCAACTTCAGAAAGTGACTTTTAATTTCACCTCTAGGTATGAATAAATTAGGAGCTCTAAACTTCAACAAGATTCCATGTTGCGTTACTTTCAGTTCATCTCCGTTGGTCGGTTGTAGAAATGATTTTTTCGAGCCCACCGGAGTTTTAATTTCATTTGGAACACCGAGGGAGCCTCTATCAGTCATCGCTGTGAAAAGAAGAAGGAAGTTGGTGGTGCGGGCGCCAACCCCCAAGGGAATAGCTGAATTAGAGTTTATTGAAATTGGTTGCAATGGAATTATGGAAGGTTCATAGGTGGTTGGCCGATTTGGAATAATCCCTTACTTCTGAGGTGTTTTCAACATTATTTGCCCAACACATCTTAGAGAAAATACGTTTGCGTTTCAGCTGTTGTGGAAAACTCAGCTGAAATTGGAGATTTGTTCACCCGTAAACCACTGACGATTCTTTCTGAATAAATAATTTTGTTTTCTAATAAGTAGATGTACTATCCGCGCATATTCGAATCGAGCTGCTTGAGTGCCTCGTGGTAGCTTAGACTGATGTGCTGTGGTTCTTTCAGGTGTACCATTCAATGTAAAAACTTTTGTCAAGATGTTTGGAACTCTATTTCTCTACTGCACAGTTCAAATAATACACTTAGGATACTAAGATGAACAAATTTTACAGACCAGATCAAGCCGTTCAGCTGTTGCCTAGTTTGGCACACAGCTATCATGCATACTCATTTTCGGACAATTGCCTCCTGAGACGGGATTAATCAGCTGCAAAAACGTCTCAGATACACGGTGCAAAGACATGGCGATCGGCTGACAGATCTGCGCAAACCACGGTCCACTCTCAGATTCAGTGACAAGCTCCATAGACCACATAGAAACCGAGCTGTCGCATGCCGTCATAAGAACGTTTTTGAATACCATCATTGGACACCTTGTCTGGACAGCGAACTCTTACCATTCATTAAAGATATACAACTGGAAAACAGTTGGAATACTTCTAGGTTGTTCAAGATTAGTCATATTTAATCGAAAAGTGAACTAACCATGACTATTTTGGTCTGGTTCTAGCAGTTTAATGCTGGGGATGTTGTGAGCAAGCTTCTGGGCGAGTTGAAATGCTCATTTTGACCGTTGAGCGGTCCTAATCAGACAAGTGAATAGCACTCCAATCTGTTGGGCGAATTATTCAACAGATAAATTTATTTTGCTAAATTGAGGATTGTTACGTACACATGAGCGCACTCCGTACTATCTTCAAGGTCATTTTCGGAAAACCTCTCAGCTGCAATCTCCAAAGGACAGGTTTGAGCTGACATATTTTTTGTTGCACTGAACAATTATAAAACCTGATCCTCAAATTTTACGAGTAATTACAAACCGCGGGATGACGAAATCCTCCTACTAACAACCATAAGCATTTCAAGATAATAGGGAATCAGCTAATGCAATACTACAGCCGGTAGTTGCCACTGTTTTGGCACAATTTCCGAAGGTAAGATTATTACCCAAACCTTGGTTTGGATGGGCTTCATACTCGTTCAGGACTTATGTAGAAAAACGGGGAAAACAATACATCAGAATTTTACTGCCAGCCATATTTGTTTTGTCGGGCTCAAGCTAAGTTGTGGAAATGAGAATATAAGCACCACGATACAGTTAAACACACGCACACAGCTGTGTGGAAACTGTGGACAGGAACGCCACCGAAGAACCGATAGAGTATTCGTCAACTACGCATTCATCTCACATTGCACAAGGCGTGGTAATTATCCTGTCATGTGTCATCAACCATCTGTCCGCCTAGAATGAACAATTTGGTTCGAATGAGATATGTTTAATGCCAGATAGATACGTGTGTGTGTGCATGCGCGCGCATGAGATTCTTAATGACACTGAATGACTTACAAGTCCTTTGCACATATAGCCCCATCAGTCAGAGTGGGAAACCGATGCCAGGGGTGCACACACACACCAATAGAGAAACGCAATCGAGTGCAGTTAAACTCAAAGCATCCGTTTGATTGTTGAATAAATTATAACGAATCAAACGCACATTGAACAGTGAATTATGGCGACGATGGTGAGGTGGGAGGGGTATAGTGGTGACAAATTTCCAACTGGCAGTTATCATTTAAAGCATGGGTTGGCGTTAAGTGCTGAAGATTTTATCGCTTCATTCGTGACCGAATCAGGGGTTAGGAGATACGATTTTAGTGACTTTCTAACAAATGCGGGTTTACTATGGAAGTCTCACGTAAATGTCCTTTCACACATCTGGATAGGGCATCATCAAATGGCGTGGATGAAACTGAACACAAATTCAATAGTCTGTTGAATATTTTCTGCATAACATTACCCTGTTACCTATTCGGTCGTCTTCGGGAAGATATGAATAAGATCATTGATGAAATAAGTTGCGTAACTCATAAAAAGTCGTTCTGTAACCAAATGGACCTATGTGAATGCATCTGTGCATTTCCGTGATTTTCAAACTAAATTGGTTTTTATGCCCGTTAGGTAGTAATGCACTTCCTCACCGCACCTGCATTACGATGAATACGTACGTTGAGGAACATTGTAATTCTTCAAGGGTGAATGTAAGTAGGAAAATTAAACGAATCGGACTGACACACCGATGTTATTCTCTCGCCGTGTGAAAAACGTTGCTTGACAAAAACAATTTCCTTCCGTTGAAATGGACGGTAGCCCCCGTTTAAGAACCCCCCCTCCAAGCAGCTACATCTAGCCTTGCAGTAGGTATGCTCTTTATAGGCAAGACAGTCTATAAACAGACATTAATACAACTAATCTACGTTTACGCTGCTGAGTGTTTCACCACATAAACTAAACACTTCCTCATTTTCTTGTAACTTCATAACACCCATTACACTTACATTATATAGAAACATACAGCTCGACTGGAAATTGGAGCATTCTGCCGTTTGTATATAATGCACATCCGTACGCCAAAGTATGATCGTGGGCCTTGATTCTGCGTCCCGACATTTTTACGTAGAAACAAATATCTAGGTTCATCGGCGACACAATAACCTTTATTTACTTGTTAGCATCGGTTGACAGGGGGACACTTCGTAGCAAATACGTTCACCTAAACACCTATCTACAATGTCACACATTTCATCAAGACCATGGCAGTAGGTGTGCATTCAGTTCCGCAATTAAAATGGTCGGACGATGGGGTCTCGGAAGTGTGCGGTAAGAAGTGATGAGGTGGGTGTAGGGAAATGGCACACCTCGGGGTGTGTTAGACTGTCAGGGTGTAACTGATCCAGCTTTATTCATTGACATACATCAGCAACTTGTTACAACATCCATGTGCAACTGGACACACGCCGACGCACCCACAAATAGTGTAAAATATCCAACTCTGTCGTGATCATCGGTAGGTAAATCTCTGGAGCAGCTGGTTGTTTCAACTAGTTGACGCCAGATGTTTCCACAGTGAATGTCTTTCAGATGGAGGCCAGCTGGAACTCAGTAGCTTCGACGGTTTGGAAGCAACGTTGCACTTCTCTCTCCATCACATTATTGTTACGCATGTTCTCAACAAGGAAGTAAGTGCGGTTATGTCTAGGTGAACCAGGTAGCATGTTGGCAAGTTCTGCTTCCGTCTTATTCAGCAAGGCTTCAACATGTGATGGTTTCGTAATACGCTTTTCGCTTATAACTGAGGATCGCATTTGACCGATAGCGAAGTTTCTGTTTAGCCGCATTTCATCGCGATGTTTACTACAGTGAATGAAAAAGGTAAATTATATTAATTTTATTCGACTTGACTGAAAGCCAGCAAAATGCAAGCTTTACACAAGATCTAACTAGAAGTTCTGACCAGAATCCAACAGGACGTCGGTTCCTGCAGTGCTGCCTTTTCACAAAACAGGCAGGCTTCTTTACGGAAGGGCGTACCAGTGAAAAATGTGACGGCTCCGAAGTAAAGGACTCTTTGTGAGAAGGCTACATTTACTCGTAAGTTTGTTGTTAGGAACCAGTTAAATCGTGCGGTCAGTGCTTAAAATTGCAGGGTATCACCTTCTTTGTAGCAAAACAAATTACTGAGTTAGCAATATGAAGGCTTGTCTCAGACAAACACCGCCTTTGGCGTTTCCCAAAGACGGTTTTTACAGCGACAATGAATGTTGTTTAGGGGTCAACTAACCCCCTGCATGGGAAGATTGATTTAGCTTTTTGACTTCACCCTATTTTGTGTCTTCAGGTGGGCATAATCCTCAAATGTTAATTAGCCTTTTCCCTTACTTTAAAACCAGTTTTTTATCGGTTGAGTGAGTCCATATTTTGAGTGCTGCGTTAGTGCAAACATGCATCTTGCTTGGATCCGGCGGATAGTTGGAATGGTGTCGCTCGGTTATTGTCGTAAATTGTTGGTTTGTGCGCCGGTGAAGGCAGTTGATTTTCGGACCCCTCATTATCATTTAAGGAGACGCCGTCAGTGCGCTCACTGGATCAAACAGATCTCTCGTTTGCGCCCGAGTACCTCTGTGAATATTGGGGACCAACCGGTAATATATAAGAGCCAACAGGGGGACTAAATTATGCCCAATAATCTAATTCGCTAAGCCACCCAAACTCTTTGTAGAAGTACGTTGTCCGCAATATTGTACACAGCTTCGTCAACACGCTCATGTGATTCCATCTATTGTCCTCCCTTGAAGAAGGCCAGCACTGCAGTTGATACCAGAAACTGTATCCAGAAACTCCGTCACTGCTAGGTACAAACCCGCAATGTGTTGAAAGCACGTTGCGCACACAAGAAACCCGCAAAATCCTCAAACTCCTCCAAGAAGGCCCGCACATCCCCATCCTCAAAAAGTTGTGGCAACGGGATCTTCATCCGTATCCTGGTCACGGCACCAAATGAAAAGAGGAAAGCCCTGCGCTGCGAAGTCATTTATTGGCAAACACCAACTAAGCAGTTACAAGTTATTGGAGGGGAAAGTAAACGTCTCGTATGCACACAGTTTTTAAAAACTGAACATTCTCACGCGTCTCCTTGAACTGTCATGGATATTCATTGACTATTACACAATTGTACACGAACAGTGCAAAGCAGTTACACAAGTTCCGTAATAAACTTCGTCTTCCATTAGACGCGGAGCGGAGCTTCGACACGACCACAGACAACTCGCTGACCTCATCAGTTGTATACGCCGTTACACCGGTAATTAATGCACTCAGCTTAGTTCTACATAATATAACAAAGCACAAAGATATGAAAAACGAAATTTCCGGAGTAATAGAGATCAGCTGTTCACCTTTTAAGAGCTTATAGACAATTTAAATCAAGACTCGCTACATATGAACTACGTTTAGGGACAAGTCATTGTCATAAAGCCGTGTTGTTTCCAAAAGCCTGATAATTTCAATAAATGCTAGAGCCACTGTTTCAAGAATTATCTGTCACCTTTTAGACCAAGACTTGTGCTTGTCGCCAAAAGTAGATTGTTGTCGTCCATCCAGCTAATTGAATGGCATTGGAATGGGGCTGCAGTTGTCGGACACCTCACTTGCTTCACAGCATGAAATTTGACCGCAAATGTTACGATGTTTGAACTGAGATCTATGTGCCCCATTCTATGTTTGAAATCTGCGGCCTTCTTCTGAGAAAGTGTCATGAACGACAGCGCTCGTGGCATGTTAAAAGTAATTAGCATTTGGCTTTCCACGTTTGCACTCACGTAGTGTAATGATATTCGTATCTCACGGAGGTCTGCTCTTCAGAAATTGCCTGATTTCAGTCTGCACATCCAGTAAATTCGGTATCTGATGTCCAGTCTTCGGGAGCTGTTATGAAACGCTTCATTCGAAAAAGGACAGATCACTTTCCTAGTTTGACTTCTCGCAGTCTTCCGAAGGCGTGTTGACTGACCGAGCAAACGGGGGATTTCTCTCGTTCAGTGATATCCCGCTTGAACGACTCCAAAGTGGTCACTTTTGGTATCACGACTAGCGGCAGACTCTAGCTTCATCAGCATGACTGTCGAATGAGAGCTGTTCGCCTGTCTACTCGTGGCGTGTTCCCCATTTCTGCGTTGACCTAATGGGAGCAGTAGGTCATCATACGGACTGTTCACACAAGATTTAATCTAGTGAGTCATGTATCCGTTTACCTCCTTGCTACAAAGTGTTTACGTAGATCTAACACAACCCAATTTGCAACTTGTCTGATGCATCGCATTCTAACACCGTACACTGAGTTCAGCTAAGTGTCGCCGAAATGGAATTGGATTCTCGATGAATGTCAGGTGAGTGGTGAGCAAACATTGTAAAGCAGTTCAACACTGGGAAGAAAAAGCCTGGGTTTGTCAAGCGAACAAAGTATGTCACCGCGATTTTGCAAGATCCACGGTGGTATAACTAGAACGAATCGAATGGGCAGTCACTTCTGCATCTCGCCAAACCCTGGACAGGAAACAAATCAATCTCAGCATCAGTAACATTTGAGACAACAAAGGTAGCTGTAAGTGAACAGCGTAATAAAGCATCGCGGCCAGATAGTCGTGATTTCAAGGCAGTAACCGTCGGTCTGCTCGTTTCATCCAGCAAAACTGCTGTACCCTCGACGATTTCAAGGATGAATGGCTTGAGTGCATCCACGACCAGATCACTTGATAGCCCAAGCAAAACAAATGAAATATGGATAAAGCAATTTCACGTTCCGCTACCTTGCCGACTAGAGTTTGGATTCAGAGGCGATGTGTAAAATCGTGAAACTTCTTAGAAAGATAAGCAACATCTTTTTAGTGTGCAAGCGTATTTAAACCAGATGGGAATAGGGTGACGTTAAACAGCTAGACAGCACAGAAAAACTCCTCACTTCATCCAAGTCCGTAAAATCACTAGATGCTGGGGTTGCTAAAAATGCCCTGCTGAAAATACTTCCTTACCGCTTGTTGTGCTTAAATAAAACTACCGTGGGGAGTAAAACAGTGGGTGGATCTTTGTGAACTACTGGCGCCACAAGCAAATGCGCTCTCCCTGAAACCGTCAGGGTCACTAAATTTTAGGACGTTTTACCGTTATGCTTCGGATAGTGTGCCTTTTCAGGCTTCCTATGTGGACGCAACTACCAGCTGACTAAAACCTTTGACCATTAAGGTAAAGAGCTTGCCCCATTTCGTCAGTTCTGCGTCCCTTAACAGTCTATTCTATATTCAGTAGGCACATTACTGGCCCAGGTCGAGCGCAACCAAGAAAATATCGAAGACGACAACACGAAAGGAATAAACGCCGTTTCACTACAGCCTGAGGCCGTTTTTTCGGAACTGGAGAGATGTCTATCTACCCGTACTTCGTAGAAGTTCTAAGGAAAATATCTCATAATCAATATACAAAGCGTAGCAGATAGCTGTACGCATGCCAGCTAACTTAATGTCGTCCGTCACTAGACATATTATTTAATGCATGGATTGCAGAAAGGCAACTGACATTATTTTTCTGACACAACAACGGTGTCCATCCCCTGCAGCAACCAATATCAGATTATTCCGCCAACACACGTTTTCCAGAGGTTTTGTATGTGCGACCAGATGCACCATTCCACATCCACGCACAAACGGCTGCAACGCAATCTGAAAGCGACCATTGGTTTTTCATGGGGTGCAGCGGTTTTTAGCCTACCTACTGAGAGCTTCGAGTAGCATAAGTTAATTGTGAAAAATGCGGACAGCCGAATCCACCTGGATCATCGAAGCGATTGCCAGAAATATTGTTGTGGACGACTGTAATGTTGTTATTTGAAGAACGATCAAATGCCTATCAAAAAGCTGCGCGGACTGAAAACAGGATCACCCATAGGAAGATAAGAAGCTTGAGTCCGCGTGCAACTTCACAAGTAGATGGGTGAAGTGTTTTAGTTTTTCGAAGGTAGGAATCACCAAGTATCGAAACAAGTACAAATAACTCCATGTAGTTTGTGAGGCTGGAAAACAACATCTACGGTGGCTGACAACCAAACAAGCCATAATTTCCGATCTGCAAGGGGTCTTTTTCCGACTTATTCCGCTGGAATGTGGTTCTTACTGCGTTTTCCGATGTGCATTAGTCTGTCGAACCTGTCTGGGGACTCTACATGCCATGGGTGCCTGCAGGTTACAGTTGAGTAGAAAGGTCCGCTCTCCTGAGTGATAACATGACCACTGTTAAGGTTATAAATACACCAGATGGTTCTATTATAGGTAATATTTTATACTCAATTTCATTGATCTAACATGGTGCACAGATATATAAGCCACAGTAGGAGTTCAGCACTTGAAGGTCACATATACAGCACCCTAGGACATATAAGAAATACGCCATGAAACCTTCAGTTCAAGGATCCGATGAACCCCATTTCAGCAGAGAGCTTAATATATTCAAGAAGTGAGACTGAAACTACAAGCTGCTCGAAAATGATTATTGTCGTGTGCTGTGTTCCCAACTTAAGGTTTGTACGTCCCTGGCCACAGGGAAATCAAACACGATGGATTCAGCTGGCTTATACTACAGTCGGCATTCCGAGTAAGAACTACTGATCGAAATGCGTAACCTGAGCTGGTTGTCCTTACATCACTCAGATCTTGATGAACTTGAAGAGGCTGACATTTATTCAGACCTAAGGTGTGATTCTTGACCGCAGAGAGAAACACCTAGGCGCACATAATTCATGGAGGAAAGTGGACCATTCAAGGGTTCGGTGTGCCACTAGTCAGTTAAGGAACGGTGAGCTCTCTTGACAGCATTTAACGAACGAACAACCTAAGGTGAAGGCCGGCCACTGGTTTGCAAATAGAGGTATGAAAACACACCAGCTGAAAGGAAACACAATATTGGGTGCTTGACTACCAATGTTGAGAAAAAATATTGGAAATACACAAGATTTGATTTAGAATGGTAGAAGACAACGGCTGTATAAATGACAGAACAATGTGTAAGACGTCGTAAAAAGGAACTGCACGGCTGGCACCACCAGACGCGCATAGTGCACTGGGAAGTAAATGGGAATAAATGCATCGATGACGTGTGAAAGCCTAAGATGTCACGACTTTCCGTTTCTTCCCATTGCCTGAACCGTCCACACCTCCTTCGACCGATGCGGCAGCCGCAGGCGTAGTAGCCTTGCGCTTCTGTCCCCCACCTTGAGCACCGCCACCAACATTAGCGCCAGTTTGGCCAGCTTGTCCGCGAGGTTGTTTGGAACGATCGTCTATATCACATATTTCTCGTTCAATCAGAGTTATGAGTGTGCTGCATCGCCTCTGGAGCTCCTGAAGAAAAAGTGTAAATGAAGATAATGAGATGAAGCAGACTACCGGGATTAGATGGAACCGTTTATATATATATATATAGAGAGAGAGAGAGTGCGTCAGCACTAAAAGCAAATAACACAAACGGTAGTGAACGTGTGATGTTACTGCGGGCGCAAAATCTGATTAACTGAAAACAGTACTCTGCTACTTATCCCAAGGTCCCAAATTCACTTGTTACCCACTGTTTCACCTTCCTTTGCTTTCTCGTCAGCAGACTTACCATCATGTACAGAAAATCACCTACGGCAAAGTAATAAATTTAAGTATCTTGACAAACCAGAGATGATGTGTTGGTCACCTGTCACATCTCTACAGTCGAGTGCAATCGCACAACAGGGGATTAACTTTCGGTTCATAATCATGTGGACCGAAGTGCGCAAACCAGGTTAGAAACCAGATAGTGCACACCAACCTGGGTTCGAATGATCGCTTCAAACGTATGTTGGACCTATCCTAGTATGAACCAAGGTGCGTAACTTAAGAGTGAACTCTATATGGCGTGACGACATAACCACAGGCCCCCAGTGAGCAGATCTCGTGAAGTACACAACTCCGCACAAAAGTTCGACGCCTCAAAGTATACGCCAATGGCTGACAGACTATACGTACTACTTCCGAAGAATTGTGTACTTAGGCGCGGTTTGCTATCAGTCCCGCGTCAACCCTTGAAAACCTAACACTGTATATCAGACCGGTCCCAAGTACAGTGTGAATTGTTTCCTTACTTACCCGCTCGTTGAAAAGCTCAGTGGTGAAGAGAAAATATGTAACCAATAAAAATGTTGCGTCTTTTCTCAACCGTTGTGGACATGCATGGGAAGATAAGACCGAAGGCTACATCAGTTGAAGGGTTAAAAACAAGGTCAGGATTATCCAAGACGTCTCACACAAACTTATTCAGTTGGGCTTTACAAAATCAACTGGAGATGCGGAGGATGGCTGTGCAACTTAAAAGCTGTTCATCAGGTTCGAGTCCACGATACGATTCGCAACAAACAAGCCCATAACTGTTGTGTAGCAGGTACAAACCGCTGTACAACAACCTTTGTTGCTCACCATTAAGTAATTCTGTTTTTACCATAAAGTCCATACACATAACTGAATGAAGCAGCAGTTAAAAGCCTCTGTCAGTTCCTGGTTCGACAACAAACCCGTACACAAAGCGATACATTGAAGATATTCTATGAAATGGTTTGTGCTGGCCACGCGAAGCTCACATGATAGAAAACAAACGACAGGTGCCAACCAGTTGCCGGCTAAATGTTAGATGAATAAAACTTAAGCAGCACGAAATAATTGTTGAAAAATTCACACTGTCGAAGAAACCGTTATCTTCCGCTGTAATAAAAGGCCACTCGGGTAGATAACCCGAGACCACTCAGAGTAGGGAAACCAGAGGATCATACTAGGTACTCATGAGTGTAGCACATCGGTAGAGCACAAAGGACCATTGAAGGAAATCAGGAGGATGATAAACATACAACAGCCCTGATCTTTTACGAAAAATAAAAAGCCGCAAAACAAACTGCACGAGAACATTGAGCTGGAAAAGGATCAGCTCGCTACTATGACCGCATATCCATAAAATTCATAAGGTAGGTTCAGTCGAAATAAACTAGCTGTGTTCGGTAAAGAGAAAACATAAAATAATCGTTCAGTTGTAGCACTCTTTCGGTGTCTAGCTGCCATGTCACCCGGAAGAAGCACGAGGGCTGAGATACTGCCAAGGCGCCGAATCCTAGATAGGAGCAGTCGAGATGCGGAACCAGGGACCTTCCGGTCAATAAGTTCGTGCCTTAACCACTGGGCTATCCCGAGCTCGTTCAGTAAAGAGGCGAACAGCAGAGAAAGAAAGGATTGTAAGGAGGCTGAAACCAATCTTCAATACCTGAGCACAGGCATCCAGATAATAGTCAGTTAAATTTAACATCACTGGTATCCACCAGGACAAAGTAGGCACTAACAAACCGATTAAACGAGAATTAATCATTGTCAAAAGATACTCTGTCTTACCATTGCAGTTCGCGAACGAAGGAACCAATCGAATCGAAACTGTGGTGCCAGACGCACGGCTAAACGCAGGTCATCGTAAACATTGTCTCGATCGAAACCTAGTTTATGCAGCATGCAAATAAGGAAGCGGTCTTCCTCCTCCACATAGTTTTTGCCTTTGTTCGTCCCGTATTGGATTCGAAGCTGATGGAAGGGTGCTCTGTAGCGCGCCATCTTCAGATCCAAAGCTCTTTTGACGGCAGCCCGCCGCTGAATTTTAGCCTCTCCTCTTTCAATCTGACAGAATAGAGATAATTAAAGGGACCCAATGAGTAACGCAGTCAAACCAAGTAACGTAGACGTTCAGGAAACGAACCATGCAGGTTCTTTCAAGGATAAAAGTCTTGGATAGATAACCCATAAAGCGTAAGTAAGTGACTCCTTGTAGGCGAAGGACGATTTCCGAATCGATAAGGGGATCACCAATTAACAGCACCTATAGCTTCGTACGATCACCTCTTTCCGTAGGCGAAAGACGTCTAACGACATCTGTACAATAGACTCGGGCGCCTTGCTAGTAGCCTTACATATAGGTATGCTTGTCGAATTCGAGTAGAAAAGCATTTAAAAAACTGCCTCTATTCGGCTTCACTGTCAACAATTCATTAATCTGGAGCAAACGACCGCATCTGTTATGTGCTAAAACCCCATCCTCGCCACCCGCAAGAGGAAACTCAAATCGTCGTAGAATCGCTCATGTGCAGGATGCTAGGTAATTTTAATCAGAAGCAATGATTACGTGATGGCCAGAAGTAGTTGCTGCCGTTAGTTGTCACGTCAGAACCGAATTATGGGCCAGCTAGGGTGCAGTGGATTGCAAGCGTTTTGCATATACAACACTACATAAGGAATCACTATGCCGAGTTTTAATTCAGGTCACCGGACAGTACAAACTTATTTCGAGCATTATAGGCATTTGGAGCGTTGCATAAATCAATTTTGGAGAATGGTGTAGGAGGTGTAGGCGTAGTGGCTGATGAAGCAAGATAACTCTCACTAAGATGTTGTTGTACATTTGTTCATTCAGCATGGCGCTTGCATTGCCAACGCTCCGTCTTTGGTACGCATCTGTTAGTGCTGTCAGTCTTTCGACACGTGCATATCTGATACTTCTAGTGCATTTTTGACGGGACTGAGCAATCAACAATATGTATTAAGTGCATACCTGACGCTCTGCCCATAACAGGACCCTCCAGGAGTTAAACCACCGATGACAGTAAACGAAGCATCAAAAGTCTAGTAGCGTACGAGTCCTGGGGTGAACAGGAGTGTTGCGTAAATCTGAAAAAAAAACAATTTATTGTACCTACCTGAGCCATATGCTTGTCTACATCTTGCAGCTCATTACACCGGGTCCAGAACACACGAGCATAGCGTTTCACCTCTTCCGGTGTTTTACCCTCAACATCCATTGAGATAGCCTCTAGATCGTCACGTCCATGCTTTTCGTTCGCTTTGATGAACTGCTGAAAGTCACGCTTGGACCAATTGGTGAATCCCTGAAGGAATTGAAAGTGGATTAGAACAGCAGTTAGCAGTACAGTGTGGAACCGAGGAAAATGTAGAATTGTGGAGAAATACCGCAAACTGGACAGTGATGGTCACCAAACTGCTGCGGGACACCGTACACATCTGCCACACACCTCATGATAGATGGAAACCAACAACAATAGATTAGAACGCACTTTTCAACATAAAACTTGTTAAGTACCTCAAGTCGCCTGTAGGACCTCTCAAATGCCTCGTAACAGTAGTAGTAGGGTTTCCACATCCATTTAGAGCGGGAAGACCCTAAGATGGCCAGGAAACGCGCATGCCAGAACGACAAGATTCCCAGTGGAGAAGCATGACAGAAAACCCGTTGTTTTTAGCAAAAAGCCAACAAGACAGAAAAAAGGTGTACTCCAACTGTCTGCAACGGAATTGTCTCCCGAAGAGCAAATACCATCGGAAAATAGGGAGTCATTCGATTCCAGGGTACCCGCATTCGGAGGAAAGGTATTCTAAATATATATTCAGTCTTTCGGAAGATAATGCAACAACGCTCGTAAAAAAATAGCAGCAGTTTGTCTCAAGGACAGGTCAAGCTTCACTGTAGCGTCGCAGCTAGGAGTGAAACTCAGTGCGCATACAGTGTAAATTCCTCAACCTGAGAGATGGGCTACACGACCGTAAGCAGATTGATTCTGTGGCTTTCTACTACAACAGAAGCATCACTGGTGTTCATCTCATAGATACCTTCGATGAAGCTAGCGACGGGCTACTCTGTGTTGAAATAAAAGTCAAAGACGGGAGATATTTTCATGCAAAGATTCTACACAGGGCAGTTGACGTTAGCCTCTAAAGGACACTAGCGATAAACTGAAACTCCGTGAATTCACTACACATACTAACAGAATAGCGAAAATGACTGATTTTAACTTGAATTGACAACCTAAGCTTAGTCTGGTTGTTGTCGATTGCTGAGACCGTTGGGACAAGGTTAGATAACACACAGGTCCGCGTTTATAAGAAGCTAATACGACCTTTGAACTTAGGCTCAATTGACATAATGCCCGTAGGAGGGGCATCACAAGTTGGTCAAGCTGTCACGGCGGCTAAACGGTGCTGTTATGGCAGCGATCGGTTCCATCGTGGAAATACATTTTCACTTCACTTTGTCTCCAAAACCAAGCTTGGACGAAAAACATCGCCCATGAAGACTCGCTACTTTCCGTAGCTCAAGCATAAGCGATGAGCTGGGTGCATGCTAAGTGACTGTGTATCAACCAATTGAAAAGTTGAGGGATTTAGGGGTGTGAATTGACAGCAAAACATAAAATCTGCACTGAGAACATGCAAATGGGGCAAAACAACAGGTGGGGAAAACTCAAGGTAACCGGCACTCACTATGCATTTAATCCTTGGACTTTGCCGATTAAACCGACCCTTTTAGTTTGGTCCGTCCTGTAAGTGAAGCCAGTCTATGCTGGAAATCCGTGATGCACTGTACAGCTGTTGCATCCTCACTGGGCATCACCCGCAGTGCGCATCTCACGAAACTCCACTCTCGAACCGCGACATCCAGGCTACAAGTTTGAACTTTTAACCGTTCGGCCACGAGCAGCTGATCAGCAGTGTGACTAACGCGTATTTAGACAGGATATAGCGTAGCTCATCACTAGCCAATCGTGGCCGAACGGTCGAGTTCAAACTTGATGCCGGGCGGTCGCGGTTTCGAGACTCTCTGGAGTTTCGTGGAATGCGCACTACTGATGATTCCCAATAAGAATGAAACAGCTGTACAGTGCTTCTCGGCTTTCCAGCATAAATTGGCTTCAGTTACAGTTACAGAATTAAATCTCCAGCAACATTGTATCAGTGACAGGAGACTGTAATGACCGAAACTTGTGTACACAGCTGATGCACAGTTCACTATTGAAAAAAATGAATGCGATAAACTGAATCAAAACAACAGATGTGGTGATTGTAGAACGGGTTAGAGAAGCAATTGTCTGGTCACTTCAATTCCGTCAGAAACCATGATGGAATACTGTACTACCTTTAACAACGTACTTGGGTTAGAAGATCTTCTTTCTCTGCAAGTTCTTCTTCTGTCAGAGGCTCAGCTTCATCGATACGCATCTGTTCTTCTAAACGTTCGCGTTCGGCATCTGGACCAGCATCCGGATTGCGGGGTATTTTGTACCCTATGCTCTTCCTACAAAAGGTTATTATGAGGGTCACGTTAAGGAATTGATAAATAAAAGGGGAAGGCACGTAATGACTAGGTGAACGACCAAACTCATTCACAAAGAACTAGGAAGGTTGAACCAACATCAAAGATGTAAAAACCTAAAGTGTTCTGGATAGTGAACGTGGCAAACAAAGGAACAAATAAAGACCTCTCAATAAGACAGTCAAAGTGAGTAAAACTATGGACCTAGCAAGTGAACTTGAAATTCAAACATCAGTTAAGAGGTTTCCGGTCTGGTTAACAGAGTCGGACGTGCTGGGATGATCGAAAGGTGAAATAAGCTTATGCAATCAGGATGCCACCTAATCCGTCTGACCTACCGCATCTGCTACGCTGAAGCCCCAGTTGTTCATTGTATAACGATTTTAAAATTTCTGTGTGCGAAAGGACGACGGTACAGTTCTGGTTAGAAATATAACAGGCTTGAAATACAACTGTACGACGTGTGGGATAAATCAACACTGTCTACCTATGATTTGTATCCAAATAGGAAATGAAACCCTAATCAAACGAGTAACATAGAAAATAGTCCTAGCAGCTCACGCGTAACTTTTCATTGTTTTCCCTTTGTGGAAGCAGGTTACTAACTGAGAGACGTTTCCTCATGCCACGATGGGAAGACGCTGTTTAAGGATATTAAAAAGCTCCGTAATACGAACAACAGATAGAATGCTCAGCGGTGAATTTACGAAATCACCAGCGTTACGAAATGGACCGAAAATTGTCACAGTTCATTGGGATTGAAGCAGATTGCCAACCTAGAACTACTTGCACGGCGAATGAGAGACAACACACAAGGAAAAAAAAGCACACCGACGATTCAAATCATGTACCTGAATGCATAAATTTCCTTATCAAGCAGCTCAAACAAGCGTGGAGGGAAGAACTGGAAATCCTGAACGTTTGGCTGCTTGGGCGGTCTGGGAGGCTTGGGTGCTTTCGGTTCTGAAACACGCAGTGCTTCACGGAAGTAGGCATCAACTGCGTAGTTAGCTTTGCGTTCACGCTTTGGTGGTTCGATCCAGCCCTGTGGAAAATGCGGTATTTGGTGATTGATCACATCATGAGGAATTGGATTACTTGGAAATCAACGTCTCTAATTGCTAAATTAAAAGGATATGTCCCACCCAACTTCAACAAAGTAGTCGTAATTTATTCGCTCATTAATGTTGAATAAATCACCGACTCATACAGTTACTGGTGTTCGCACCGTCACTCACGCCGTACACGACAGATTCAATCGAGTTTCGAGTGAACCTCCAATTGTGATGCTCTTCAGTTGTGTGTGCGGTGCAAACGGCCCATATTCAAAGCAGCGTAATACATTCCTTTATGAACAACACTATAAACAAGACCAGTGTGAGTTGACACTGCGGGGAATGAGCAGAACACGGCCGTACGGGAAAACCTCGTTTGTAAGTTGTTCAAGTGTAATGCATCGTAAAGGAAAACATCTAATCGCTTGGCAGGCATACGGAAAAGCGTTTCGAAAAGAAACTATCTCAATTTTGATTTCCTGAAGACTCCCCGACTCCTCCCACCAGTGGCAAAAGGACGAAAGTAATTCAAGTAACAAAGCACAGCCACGGGAATATCACGCCGCTCACCTCCAGGCCAGTTCGGTGCTTCTCACGATAATCTTCTCCCTCAAAAACGTAAGCAGAGTAGGGAGCAGCACCTTCTTCCGCCGTGTCGAACTTCAACGCCCGCAAATTGGACTCTCCTAAATTGGCCAACTTTTCGTTCATTTCAGCAGTACGTTGTTCGCCACGAGCAAGAATGATATCAATATCCTCATCCTTGAAATCGCAGTCCTTACTACGGAAAATGAAATTAGCTCCGAATTTGATCATGTCCAACACATCGCCCTTTTGTAACTGATTAGCTTTTTGTTCCACTAGGCGGCCTGAAAAAGATGAGGCAGCAAACGGCAAGTCATGGAATGTGAAACAAACACCGGCACAAAGCACTGCAAAGTGGATTGAGGGGGACATTGATTTGTGTTCAGGTAATGGAACCTAAACGAATGTAACTCCAGCATGATGGTGGTTAAACCGTGAACGTTTGGTGGAATGAACAAGTTATCATCACGACCTTCAGGAAACCAATAGCCGGCAATAAGTAAACTCATAGAAGGCTCTAATAAAAAAGTGAGAAAGGTATGGAACTTCTGGCAAAAAGCCCTTTCTCTCTAGGTAGTTACACCCTCAAACAGTACTGAAATAAATAGACATCCGAGAACAGTGTTGCAGAAACAAGCCAACAGCGAAATTGGCGCACTTTATGAAAACCTTACCCAACGACGAAAGTGTACAACGACAAGCCGATTTTTGGCTAAACGGTTCATCGTGCTCGAAACTGGGGTCGGTTATGAACCGTACCTTTTGCGGTTTCCGAGCATGTGTAAGTAGAACCATGAGAACCAAAATCAAAGGGGCGCAAGAATCACTTCAATATCCATTACCACATGCTGGCTTGTCTCCCACGGACCTTCTACCGAAATGCATTTGGGGTGATAGAGCGTAATTGGGCAGGCGTAGAACGTTCCAAAGACCCTAATTTGGCAAGCCCCATTTGTTTCACTCGTGATTCTGATTCATTATCAAGCGTTCGCTTACAGAACTTCAAAGAACTAGGTGTGGAAATTTGGAGTCCACTAATTCACGAGAAAGTAGAAGATGGATATGACTGATCAAGTTTAGTTGGCAAGTCAACGTGTCTTCAAATGCTGCATGGCGGCTCTATGAATTTTGAATGAGCGAAAACCAAGAAAGCGAACATAACAGCCCAGTTAAGTGGACGTCGAGTGATCGGATGTTTTGATCATATGAATCAAAATGAGTACATCGTGTAGACATTTAAACTGAGGGTTTCAATTACACGCGCCTAGAGTGCTAGTGGCAAATGAACTAATAAGAGTCATGTACACATGCTCACCCTGTTGAATGACTAGATTATCCAGTCGTAGCTTCATTTCGGCCCGCATAATTATGCGTTCCTCTACAGTGTGCTCAGTGATGAGGCGGAACACTCGGACAGTTTTCGTTTGACCAATACGATGCGCACGATCCATGGCTTGAAGATCAACCTGAGGATTCCAATCCGAATCGTATATAATAACAACGTCTGCCGTGGCCAGGTTGATGCCCAGACCACCCGCACGAGTGGATAGCATAAAAACGAACTTAGTCGAGCCAGGACGATTGTATTCATCGATGAACACCTAAAACAAAGCGGGACAGCGAGAATGTAAGTTTCAGAGGAGGCATTTTGTCGAGATGGCTCAGTGGTGAGAACGCGAATTTACTGACCGGAAGGTCTGTGGTTCGAACCCGACCTCTGCCTCTCGAATTCCCCTGTCTAGGCTTGGGCAACCTGGCAGTATCCCAGCCCTCGTGCTTCTTTCGGGTGCCATGGCAGCTAGGCACCGAAATAGTGTCACAGCTGAACGATTTTATCATTATTATTATTGTCATTTTTATCTTGTCGTTACATCAAAGACAGAAAATCAACTGGTTAATCAGATGCTACCATGGAGTCACTTTTCTTCAGGATAAGGATAAGGAATGGCCACGCTTGATCAAATCAACAACGTAATTCGGGAGTTATAAACTTACCCCAATAGTGGCTGCAGATACTCGCCGATATCGTGAAGCCAAACAGTCAGTGGTGTTTTATCATCCCAAATTCTTAATCCACTATTGTTTCAGTTTTACATGGCCGTTCTAATAACTTTTGCGATTTTCCCACATATCGCACCCGCGGTACCAAATTCTACTGCGACCCAGATCATTTGGTTCATGATGAAAAAATGGACAAAATGAAAGCACACTAGACTGAAAAACTGCTAACACGGGTTCTGAGATAATGGGCTCCGGAATTTATACAATAACATGAGTCACAATATCCACTATTTTAGGATCAAAGTAAACTGGGTCCTAATGAAGGTCAGTTTTCTATTTTCAGCAATTAAAACCCCATCTCTGCTTCTTTACCGTTATCAAACCCAAATTCGTCCCACACTGGGTTACCGCTGAACGGGTGTCCGTTTCTTTCTATTTCATCTCAAATCTCGTTCAGCAGAAGCGCTAACTGCCATGCCACCAGAAGGAAGCACGAGGGCTGGGATACTGCTAGGTTGCCCAAGCCTAGACAGGGGAAGTCGAGAGGCAGAGGTCGGGTTCGAACCACGGACTTTCCGGTCAGTAAATTCGCGCTCTAACCATTGAGCCATCTCGCCCCCCTCTCAAATATAATAATAATATAATAATAATAATATATAATAAAATAATATAAAATTAGTCCCAACTGCATACACATACACACCCCTAATGATAACCTCAAAAGGTCCTTTCGCCCTATTTTACGGCCACTACCACGGAATATATTCCGCAGAAATAGCCCAATCGGTTCATCAACAGTGATTATCAAAGCCAGTTAACATACCTCCTCACATCCAACACGTCTATCGAATTCCTGTATTAAAAATCTTGTCTTCTTGAACTCGCATTGGAAAAAAATTTGCATCTCCATGATCAACTCCGAAGTTTGTGTTTCCACGTGCTATATCGTTTTTACAGGTAACCTCTGACAATAACCCAGTGCGAATGATAGCAAACGCCACATGGAGTGGTGAGATTCAAGTGCCAAACTTAACCAGCTAAAGGCGACAACTGCTCTCTGGCCTTGAGCGCTTGCAAAGGGGGCGCATATGTGTATTTAGCCATAACTGAGGGATATTCAAGGACTTTAGAAATCCTTGAAACCAACCCATCCAGTGCCAGGAGGCGATTACAGCTAAGTAAAGTAGGCGCCCTACAAAACATTAGCTTGCGCCGAAAACAACTAACCACAGAAAGCGGTGAATTTACATTGAATCTATACTTGTTTTTAGCTCTACCACAACTTTACACTGGTAGGTTTTCCAGTGCGCAAAAATCACTCATCTGAAGTGATGTAAACCTATACAGTATGCTGCGATTTCAAAACAACCGGTGTGTCATGAAACAGGTGTTTTCACCGAAGGAGATGGCAATGCCTAATAATAAAAACAGCTGCATTTACTTGTCTGTCTTCATGGCGCGTTTGTCCGTCAAGACGGAAGTACTCGTGACCACGCCATAGACAATAGTCCTCCAAAATATCGAGCATACGCGTCATTTGGCTGAATATGAGCACACGCGAACCCTGCTCCTTCAAGCGGGCCAGTAGCTTATCCAACAGCAGCATTTTCCCACAATTATCTATTAGATGCTGGTCGGTTGTATAAGGTGGTCCGGGTTCAAGGCCATCGAATAGGTAGGGATGATTACAGCACTTGCGCAACTGCATCAAAATGTTCAGCAGTCGTACACGATCCACCTTGTTCCCGGTCGAATTGACTATATCGATATCCTTCATCAAGATTTTCGTATAAAGATCTCGCTGCATTTTCGACAATCCGATGTAGATTTTGCATTCTTTCTTCGGGGGAAGTTTCTTTTCAACATCCGCTTTGATTCGACGCAAGATGAAAGGCTTGAGTATCTAGAAAGATAAATGGGTGACCACGAATGAATCACGGTGACCTACCGCATGAAGCCGTTGAATAAGATTCTGTTCCTCTTCGGTGCTAACTTTGAACATTTCATCAAACAATTCGGATGAGGAGAAGAGGTCGGGCATCAAAAAGTTCAACAAAGACCACAGCTCGTGAAGATTGTTTTGCAAAGGAGTCCCAGTGATCAGAAGACGGTTGTGTGAGCGAAATTGTCGGACAATTTCAGACAGTTTGGACTTTTCGTTTTTTATACGATGAGCCTCATCAATGACCAGATACATGTAATGATATTTGCGCAAAATCGCCTTCTCTTTGATGCAAATTTCGTAGCTCGTCACGACCATATCCCACTCCTTGCCCAAAAGTTCATCGCGTATTATTTGTGCCTAACATGAAGATGAACAATGGTGAGTAATGTGCAGGGGTAAAACACTTACACGTTCTTCCTGACTACCAATAAGAGCGACGGCTCTTAGAGTAGGTACCCAACGTTTCACTTCATTCATCCAGTTGGTCATTGTTGACTTGGGAACAATGACAATGTGTGGTCCTGACTTATGGCGACAATGTTTCATGTAACCCAACATGGAGATTGTTTGCAACGTCTTTCCAAGACCCATTTCGTCAGCCAGGATTCCATTAATATTATCATGATATAATTGTATCATCCAGTTCAGACCACGAATTTGATAGTCACGCATTTCGCCACCTTTGACAACTGTACGAGAGACGGATAGGAAAGTTAGGACATGAAAAAACCAATGACAGGTCACATACAAAACGGGGATGCCTCGAAACGCTGAACTGCCACACTCCCATGCTTGGTTTCTGTCAAAAGCTCCTCGTCTTCTTCCCGCTCTGTCCGCCTGTGGCGGTGGCTACAGAGGAAAATACATTCGACGAATAAGCTCAAAAGTAACTTACTCGCCAGGGACTTGAGAGGTGGGTGAATGTACCAACAACTCGGGAGTAATCTTCAACGGACTTGTGAGACTTTTGGCCCCAGCGGCTCCAGTATACTTTATTTTGCTGAAAACCTCAGCCCGGGCAATAAGGCTATCCAACTGTTGTAACTGCGAAAGAGAGAACATAAATCAGCGCCTTGGGTGGTAAGACAATCCGGTAACCCGAATACGAACACAATTGATCATTTGTAAAAGCTTGAATACATTGTAGAAAGTTTGGAAGTGGAGTAAAATGCAAAAAGTTTCGGTAAAAATGTCCCTTCCTTAAAGGAATAGTTCAGAACCCCAAATACCACGAGATCGGCGTCATGGCAACCCAGCCACCCCAAACCTGGAGTATATGTAGGTAGTTATGTCATGTGAACACAATACTATTTTTGGAGAGACGGATATTTGAGCCCTCCGTGCCGTCAGGCTTACCAATCGAACAAGAGACGACGTATATACCATTGGGTGTGTGGAGCGTGCAGCGTGTGCAGCGTGAGCGCCACTTACATTCGATACTCATGCTACGGCAAATTTAATTGTCCGTAAGCAGATGCGAAGTAGTGGCTTCCTGGTATGCGATGTGTCCGTACATCAAACACTTCTGACAGAAAACATTGTGTCAACACTAAAAGTAATGATGAATTATGTAGCCCATATGCGTCACACCAGGTTTGTGTGAATCTCATTTTGTTGATCGGGGCGCAAACTCAAGCGAAACAATCCTTGCCGAGAGCAGGCAGCAGTTTCAGCTATAGTGGTAATTACAGGAATTAAAATCGTACCATAACAACTAACTCAGCTGTTCGGAAAGCGTTCTGTGAGTAAAGCCGCTTGGCTTTAATAAGGGATATCCTGTCAAAAAACAATAAAAAAAAGTCTTGTGGTCTTCCTGCTACTTTAGTGGATGGCAGCATACAGGCCCGCAACTCAGGCACATGGAAATAATTCACATAAAATCTCATAGGGCAAGTACCTCATCCATAGAGCTATTCTCCTAAACGTTGCAGTCATTTAAGCAAAAGACCCATCAATAACAGTTTGGTGTGAATATAACCAACAGCTATCAGTTGTTCATCAGCTGTCGAGTTGCAGTTGATAGATAAAAAGGGTTTTGCAGTTCATTGCAGGATCCTCCACCCAAAATGAAACGCCGTCAACTAGCACTGAAATGCTGTTATGATGAGGATCCCTCCCGAAAGTGACCGATGAAAATCATCTCCCATGCGCCCTGCACTTAATGGGGAAAAAACGGTCGACCTTCGACGCTTCAAACACCCTTTACCAGTGTGACGGAATTTCTCACTTTGGCTCAAACTATTCAGTTTCTTTTGCCACCTGTAACTGAGGCCCGTATAGTGAAAACGTAGTGACCCTATGTGGTGATACCGGCTCCTGTAGCCCCAGTCATCAGGACTAAGTCAATTTTGGGTTGCTTGATCACTATTTGAACAACCAAGGAGCAAAATAATTGCAACAGGGATAAGTAGTATACCACAGTGAAAACAGGTCCAAGCCTTTCCTCATACCTGTCAACTTTTCTTATCTCCACGCTGCTCCCCAACCGCGTGATGGGATAAAGCGAATGTCACATAACGTAATGTGCACGTAACTATAAACCTTAGTCAATGAAATTCGCTGGTGACGCGGAATAATGATAGCCACTTATTCTGGCTGGTGAGTTAATAGCTACAAGCGGTGTTACTCGGATGTTTTCTCCTCGAAGTGGGATAGCTATCCCAGCACAAGGTTTTACATGGTTCTCGAAGGCGACAGCGGCATAGGGGAAATCCAGTGTTGCGAAAAGTATGTCCCGAAACGGATATCTCTTACGTGGGGTCCGTTGCAAACTCCCCAACGGCAAAAACGGATTAGCTCTCGCATGCTCTGAACCGTTCATTCAGGGTCAAATCTCAGGTACTTCTACCGTTCCCAGGTGTGCATTTCACGTTTAGTTTTGCCGAATATCCATGGATCGCACTTGAAAATTCGAGGAGTAATATGCAGGTTGATGACGAGCTACACTTTTCCTAGTCCACCCGAAGGGAACGCACACGAAATGGGCATTGTGTTTACTCAACGACAAATTGCGAACAGATTTTTTGCCGGTTTTTTTTCACGAGTCTTATGGTTAAAAATGAACAGCGGAGAAGCGGTAATACTGTGATGACATGCCAATTTACACTGCTTGCCTGATTACCGTTTATTGACTAATTCAGTAGTTTCTGGAAACAAACAAAAGTAGACAGTTTCGTACCATCCAAACATGCTCGCTATCGTAATTTATCAATCAAGGACAACTGGACCACACCACAAGTCTTGACATTAACTCCGATGGCAGTGAACCAGTGCTATCATTCCATTTGGAATGCTGCATGGCCAGACGAAACTGTACAAGTCGAAGATCTGTATGTCGACTTTTGGGGTTTTATTTGCACATCTTGAGTTCAGAGAATAATCGCATTACCCCTCTCGGCAGCAGTACCATTTAGTCTACATAAAAGTAGTTCTAAATGATATGACTATCATCAAACCGTCCAGAGTACGCAACAGACACCCTGAATCCAAATTTAACGGCTGAGGCATAGCATGTTGCTACCCCGACAGCATTCTGTCGAGACTCCACAACCGATACTCGACTGAATGCTCGGACCCAGAAGACAAACGCTACATTTGGCCGCCTACATCAGCACATATAGGGCAACCATGATCTGCATGCGCACACAAAGGCTGCAGTGTCAGGCTGTTGCACTGTCTTTACTACTACATAAAGGCAAAACATAGACGCTCTGCCGACGGCCCGACAGAATTCAAAAAGAACACCAGCGCAACATCCGCGGCCAAATCGAATCCCAAACACAAATTCTCAAACGATGCATAACGAGTAACGCTGGCTAGGTCACGTAAAAGGTGTGACCGATGACCGCATCCCGAAAAAACCTATCTAAAGACAACTGATGAAGGGAGATGCCAAATTTACAAGTTTGGCTTTGGGGGATGCTAAACTAGGCTGAAAAATGGCATGTTCGGAAGTTGATGAGGTTTGGGTGCTGCCAACCTCGACAGCGGTGCACTTGGTGGGTGTCGTTATCAAGGTGAGTGGATATGAATCCAAAAGACCAGAGGCACCGGGAGCCCCTTGACCAAGATGACCAAAGGCAGTCTGTTTGTGGATTAACACGCGCGGGCACAGTTGCTGCAGTTGAAGACATCAGCAAACTGTTAGACGTTGTCACGCTTGGACTGGGAGTCGAGCAGTAAGCGAAAGTTAACGAACGTTGCGGGGTAGGACACAAGTGGCTACTCAACATGAGTGTCAACTAGTAGTGAACAATCTCCGGCATGTGTGACCTTGAATGGAACCACCACAGGCGAGGCGGAGGGTGAATGATGGTACAGGGCTAGAAGGTATTGAGGATAAGACGACAGAGGAAACAGTCGTCACCGCGGAATTTGACCAGTTCTCCCTGCCAACTATAGAAGCGACCAAAGATGCCGTGGAATAAAGACCGTTTGACAAAGACACCGATGAGCCGTCTACTGTGGACAAGGTTGAAGTAGTGAGATCAGGTGACAGATCTGAAGCGCCCTCCGTTAATCTTGATTCCAAGAGTGAAAGAACCGATGCTGAGGAGTCTGTAGACGGTGAGTTAAAGTTTAGTGGTTCAGACACCAACAGAAAGGGAAGCGAAGTGCCGCTAGGTGGAACAGAATTGGTAGTCTCACCTACAGGTGTATGTGCCGATACAAGTGGAGAATGCGATACTTTTGAAGGTTGTGACTGTGTGCACGAAAACTTGTCTATATCCGCATCAAGCACAAAACAGGAGACATATAGAGATGGCGAATCGCTTCGAATGAGAACTGGAGAAATAGGCATTGAAGTGGTAATAAGCGAATGAGGAACATCTGAATGGCCAGAATCCGAATGTTTGCAAGAATCGCCGACAGGATTAGTCACACTTGAGTCCTGTACTACCGTTGACGAGGTGATGAGTTCCAATGCGATGGTGCAGGTTGATGAGGAAGGTGAACAAGCCAAGCCGGAATGCAGGATGGTCTAAATTCCACTACTGTATAGCCATAAAGTTCCCAGATCTTTGGAAATTCTGAAACTTTACAGAGCGGCATAACGAACGGACAGGCATGAAGAGTTTCGAGGCGAGCCGCACCCCAATGCCCGAACACTCACAAGCCACTCAAACAGCCGTACTGTGTCTAATACAACTACAAGAGTATGTGAACATTTTGGAGTGCATGCTGGTGATCGGGCTTAATCGTCGATTATAAACAGTCACACTAAACTACCACGAGGACGCTACTGAGTTATCTACGGCAATTTCGCTCCCATTTCTAATCAAAACCCACTGGCTCTACAGTGATACAGCGAAAGGATGGCACCAGTAACCATCCGACCAACGGTTTATCCTCTGGCTATCCACCTTTACTTTAACGGGCACGGTAACGGACATTTCCAAGAAAGTTTTAACACGGTAAGTTAGTTGGGGAGAGTGCGCTATGTCGCTGAAAGTTAAAGAAATTGGGATAGGGCGTCGGAAATTTGGTGTAAAAGAACAGGTGCTGGTGCTCACTGTTACGCATCATGCTTAGGCCGCTTGATGACTCACCGCTAGTATCTATGCGTTTGCTCGCCAATCTTATTTACCCGGGTTTACGTCGGCGTTAGTGGTTCGCACGTAGCGTCACATCCAGATCCGCGCAAACCGCTTGTGGTCTACCTAGTAAGGTGGGTCAGTAAATATCAACTAGCAGATCCGTTTCCAATCCCAACCAAAATTATCTGGTAACGCTTTCCAAATATACGCGATGAGTTTGTACGGTATTTTTCCAGAAAGTACACCCACCCCCCACTGATAGACAATTAGGTCACTCCCACGACTGTCCAATATGGGTGACTATGTCGGAAACAATGGCTGGACATTGTATGCTACCAAGCCAACATGGATTATGACATGACGTGTATGACATCCAACTCCCAATGTCAATAGATTTAACCAACCACCAATGGGCAGTCAAGGCAAACGTATAACAGGGTTTCTAGCAGTTGATGTTGTAAAAGGTATCAGGGTTCGATTCTACTAGTGGTGTTATCCGTTTTCTGCTGCAACATGCGGATCCTCTGCCTCATGCACGGCCCGGGATTACAAATAGAGAACTTCCTACGTAGACGATGGTCGCAAGAGATCACCAGTGTGCGATCTAATTATTTTAACTTACGCCATATGCTATATTAGAAAGTTGGGCATGTCCAGCGGAGAGGCCAGAAAAAAATGAAGACAACTAAGTATTACAGTAATACCAGCGGTAAAAAAAAGCGGTCAAGCAAGAGTAAAAAACACAGAAAAAAACCACCTGCTGACCATTCAGTAAGCACCATCGCCGAATACATCTTATGCGCAGCCCAATCAGGTTCAGTTATACAGCCATTGATCTACGTTGTGTGAAGCTGATACAGTTTCGCCCAGCGACAAATCGTCATTACTAATGCCATCAGCAAAAGTTGTTCATTGAGTCACGTAGGAACAAAGCAAATTGTTTTAGAATAATGACACGAAATTGCTTTGATTCACCATAACACAAGCAAAAAATGCATGACACCAACCTGAGCTGTAGTCTGAGAGTCGCCGTCGGCCATTGCGCTGAAATTCAAATGAAAATGTGGTCACGATGAAAGAAGCAACCAGGCGAGTTGGAAAACGTACTTTTATTCGTTCCCCAGAATAGATGCAAAAAAACTTGCGGCATCGGACTACAACTAGCTTCTCTAGAGAGAGAAACCAATTTTAATCTAGTTTCATTGACAATACTGGCGCCTCAGACAGTACTTTGGCTTTTATACAAGTGCGGGGAACGTGTCAAATGGTGTCCTGTAGTTGATAATGGAATTAGTGTTCGTATTCGGAGCCACAAGACAGTGTTCGGCATGGACAATGATTATAGTTAGGTAGGATGAACTAACTGAGACCGGTCCCGATTATCTCAGATACAATCAAAACCCATAAGACAAAAGCTTGGGTTGCTTGTCGGTTTAAGCCAAAGGCAACTACATGGAGTCCAGGGTTGTGATTTCATCCGCAGTGGCAGAGTTGGCATTCGCAGATGCTACTGAAGCTCATAAATGTTGAGTAAAAGCCGGCGAGACGCACACGGGAGGCCATCAGTATCGATTTGACGATCTCAAAGACTGCGGCTGGTGATGTGGCCTACAAGTATCCAAGTTTCACCTACAAACAACAAGTTGCTTTCGGCTTTTGAGCCTGATACGGGGCCCAGTTCGCCCATCGGTCACTTCAACCACTTTTGGCACGAAGTGTATCGTTTCCGCCGTCACGAAGAAACTGGACCTTACCGTGGTGTGACGGTTTGCGCACCATAGGGACCCACTGAGCCATACTGGCGGGTGTCACCGCGACACTCACAGAGTCTCTCATATCAGGTTTGTCAATGGTTAGAGGTCCGACGAACAGTCTCCTGGTCCTCCACGTTGGGGGTCGGAACATGTGGTGACTTCTTCCCTTGAAATGGTAATGCATTTGCACTTCCCGCCAAACACCGATGCCTTGCGGTAAGGTTTTTGAGCCAAAGGTTTTGTTTGAGGACCCTAATCGTCCTCCGGTCTAGGTATGGGTGCCCTGGCAGTATCCCAGCCCACGTACAACCATGATACCTACCTATAACAATAAACTCATGCCACATCGGCCGTCGCGTGGTGGCATCAGTCGCGTCACGTTACTCGCTGCATACAACAGGGCGGGCAAGCGAAAACAGGATACTGCTGACGCCGCCTTTCTTTCTCTTTCACATACTTTTTATTCCCCCTCTCCCCACCCCATTAATAACTCTCCCCTTGTTGGCCCACCACCTAGGACTGATGACACCGTTCGTCTTGCATCCATTTCGCGTGCAAAATCTGCACCTCACTTGGCGCCGACATCCTCAAGCATCTCCAAATCAATCTTCAAGCCTCGA